>JANJGN010000057.1:1200000-1565000 GCA_026770705.1 Isurus oxyrinchus | reverse complement strand
CACTTGGCTAAAATTTGGTACAAATTTCCAGTAAAACGCACTCATGCCTAGAAATTCTTGTCTTATTGTAGGCACTGGGAAATCCACGATATCCTTGACTTTCCCATCTCTCAGAGCCACCTTACCATGTCCAATGGTATGGCCTAGATACATAACTTGTTCTTTTGCAAATTCACTTTTAGCCAAATTCATCTCCAAATTAGCTTCTTGTAATCGGCAAAGCAATTCTTCCAGATGCTGTAAATGCTCCTCCCACATCTGGCTGAAAACTATCAAGTCATCAATATAAACAGCACAATTGCTAGACCTGCAATTACTTTGTCAGTCTTTGAAATGTTGCAGGTGCATTCTTCATACCAAATGACATGACTTTAAACCAATATAGTCCACTTAGAATAACAAAAGCTGATATCTCCTTTGCTCTCTCCAACAACGGTACCTGCCAATATTCTTATAGCAAATTAATCCTTGTGATAAATTTTGATTGCCCCACTTTCTCAATACAATCTTCCAATCGGGGTATAGGATATGAATCACCTTTCAATAGTCCACACACAGTCTTTGTGTTCCATCCAGTTTCGATACCAGCACAATAAGCGAACTCCAGTTACTGAAACTAGACTCAATGATATCATTTTGAAGCATGAAGTTGATTTCTTTCTGTACTTGTGATAACCTTGCTGGATTTAATCGAAAAGGATGTTGCCTGACTGAAGATCCAACTTCTACAGACACATCATACGTAGCTAAATTTGTCTTCCCCAACTTATTCCCACAAATAGGTTTGTGTGACTACAACAGCTTTTCCAAATCGCCTTGGCACTTGTCTGGAAGGTAACTCAATATTATATGTATTTTTCAAGTGCCCCCTCATTATCCAATTTGATTCAAGGAAAATCTATTTCAGAATTCTGCATTTCTACCTCTTTCTCATTATCCACCATCACTCATACTTCCTTTTGGTCCTCTTTCCTGTCAAAGTACTTTTTAAGCATGTTTACATGACACACCCTCTGCTTCTTTCTTCTATCTGGAGTATTTATTAAATAACTTACTTCACTCAGTTTCTTTTCAATCCTCTAAGGCCCATTAAACCTTGCCTTGAATGAGTCACCCAGTTATGGTAACAGAACGAGCACTTTCTATGCAGTGTCAAAATTCCAGGCTGTAGCTTTCCTGTCCACTTTCACTTTCAGTACTTTCTGTGATATCTTTAAATGTTCCCTAGCTAACTCACATGCTCTGTCCAATCTCTCTCTGAAATTTGATGCATAATCCAGGAGTAGTTGCTGAATTTTGACCCACCAATTTCTCATAAATCAACTTCAGTGGCTCCCTTACCTCATGACCATAAACTAGTTCGAAAGGACTAAAACCAGTCGATGCTTTAGGAGCAGCTCTAATGGCAAATAACAGAAATTGAATTTCTCTATCCTATTCCTGTGGAAAGTCCCGACCAAATGCTCTCATCATAGTTTTTAGGTTTGATGCCATCATTCCAAATCTCTGAGTGATAAGCTGTTGACTTAAACTGTTTCATCCCCAAACTGTTCACTACTTCCTTATACAGTTGTGACAAAAAAAAATTGGTGCTTGATATGATTGTCTATCCTTAGGTAAACCATATCGTGTAAAAAAAATTAGTTAACTCTTCCGCAGTGTTCTTTGTTGTAATGTTTCTCAATGTATTGCTTCAGGAAACCCGGTAGATACAACCATTATTGTCAGTAAATACTGATTTCCACTTTTAATCTTAGGAAGGGGCCCTACACAATCAATCATGACCCTAGTAAAAGGTTTTTCAAATGCTGAAAATGGAATTAAAGGCGCCGGCTTAACCACTGCTTGTAATTTCCCTATCATCTGACATGTGTGACAGGTTCTACAGAATTTGACTACATCCCTGTGCCATCCAGGCCAATAAAAGTGTGTTTGTATCTTCACCTGTGTCTTTCTAATTCTTAAATGTTCCCCATTGGAATTTCATGAGCAATCCTCAGAACCTCATTTCAATATCCAAATGATATTACAATCTGAGGTACCTCCCCCAAGCTTTTATTTGCTGAAACATGATAAGGCCTCCATTTTCTCATTAAAATATTATCCTTCAGGTAATAACCTTCTGCGATACATTTTGCCTCTATTTCTGAGTAAGCTGTCGGATATAAATGTTGTGTTTGCAAATCTTTTTCTGTAACTCCACTAACTGTCTTGAATGAAACACTTCAGTTGAATTGTCCTTCAGTCTTTCTTCCTGACCAATGTTATCACAGTGTCAGCTAATTTGACTTCAATACCTTCGTCCTGCCTTTGAACTGTCTGTCCTTCCTGGTTTTCTTGTTTCAACCTATGATCCTGTGATCTCGTTATCACACAATCTGGAAACAATCCATGATGCTCTCTCTGTAACACTTCTGTTGAAGACAACTCTACAGGCTGCTCAACTACCATAGGCTTCACCCACATTTGTGATCCAGCTATATCATTACCCAGAATAAACTGAACCCCTGTAATGGGCAATTTTTCCGCCACTCCAACAGTCACTTCGCCTGTTTTTCACTTACTCTTTAAATTTACCTTCCACAATGGAATAGGTTAGCATCTCTCTGAACCCCACAACAGTAAGGATTGACTAGCCCCTATGTCTCTTAAAATTTTGACATCTTTACCTACTCCACCCTGTACACTTGGAAAGGCTTTCCCTTCACACACAAAATCTCAAAACATTTCTGCAGCCTTCTCCTCAGAATTCTGTTGGGGTAAATTGTGAACACATGTCCAGTTTTTTTTACCTATCACTGATTCTCCCTGTTTCACCTGTACACAAACTATTGGTTTCTCCTGTACCTGAACCTCAGAACCCACAGTACTCTTACTTCCAGAACCTTTCTGCCCCCTATAATTCCAACAGACTTTCCCTGCAATTCCTAGCACACTGACTTCATGTGTCCAACTTTATCACAATGAAAACACCTCAATTTTCGAAAGTCACCTCTACCCTCAGCACCTTCCCTTTTATCCTGAGAAAAAAACTTCCTGGGAGTTTCCACCTACTCCTGTTCCCTGACTACCCACCTTCCTTTCACCTTCCCATTTTCTACCCTTTTCCAATTTGAAAGGGTGACTGCAAAAAGGTTTATCTCTATGAACTAATTCATGTTCATCAGCTATCTCTGCTGCTTGTCTGGCCACTTCAACCCTCTGTTTCTCCATGTGAGTTCTCACCACTGAAGGAATTGAATCTTTAAATTATTCCAAAAGAATTATTTCTCTAAGACCTGCGTATGTTGTCTCAATTTTTAATGCCCGTATCCACCGGTCAAAATTACTTTGCTTTACTCTTTCAAATTCAAAGTAAGTTTGACCAGGCTGTTTTCTTATCTTCCTAAATTTCTGCCGGTATGCCTCAGGAACCAATTCATATGCACTCAAAATACATTTCTTCTGACAGCGATGCATAAACCTCATGTGCTCTACCCACCAACCTGGATTGTAACAACAATGTCCAGGTTTCCTGTGGCCATTTCCTGTTTTGTTACCTGCTCAAGCGAAATAAAAAATGCTTCAACTTTAGAAGAGGTTGTACAAATTTAAACATCTCCCCCACTGGACTTTAAGTTAAATGTTTTATCATCATCAGAACTTTCCTCTGAACCTGAGGTCTCTTATTTAACTTCCGGATTTTTAAGCCAATATTCCCTTTCTTTTTCCACTGCCCCCAGTTTTGTTTTTTTCATTTCCAATTCTCTTTCCTTAATTCTCTCTTCCATTGCTAACGTTCCCCTCTGGAGACCAAGTTTACGCATTTCTGTTTTTTTTAAAATAATCTCTCTTTTTCCCTTTCTTTTTCCACTGCCCCCAGTTTTGTTTTTTTCATTTCCAATTCTTTTTCCTTTTTGTTTGCCTCCAATTCAAGTTTTTCAGCTCCTTTGCTCATTCAAATTCCAGCCTCTTCATTTCTAACTGAAGTCTCGCTACCTGTAGCTGTGACTGACAAGTGTCAGGTATGACTTCCAACTTTAACTGCTGTGTTATACCTTCTATTATATTTGAGTTCTTAGCCCCTGCAGGCCACTCCAATTGTAATTTATCCGCCAATTCCATTAACTTAACTTTAGTTACCTTTTGTGAACCAGCCAAAGTTATAACTTGAACTCCCATAAAGTCTGATCAACTGCTAAAGCCACACTGCAGTCTCACCACCACAAAAAAAACCCTCACACCAACTCCTGAATTCATAATGCTTCTCATACGCGCAACCTTAAGATTCACTAACTCCAAAAAAAAAATCAAGGAGTTTCAAATATATCCTGCAAAGAGCCCCCAACTCTGTTATGACACATGGTGATGATACATGCAGGGGCTGCTCAAACCCCAAAGGGAAACTTGAAACTGCTGTCACAACTAATTTTCAATTTGTATTCATTTTGAGATGCGTGCCTTGAATTTAGTAGTAAAAAGATCACCATAAGGCGTAGGTGCAGAAATAGGCCATTGGGCCCATCGAGACTGCTCCACCACTCAATGAGATCATGGCTGATCTGATAATCCTCAACTCCACTTTCCTGCCTTGTCCCCATAACCCTTGATTCCCTCACTGATTAAAAATCTGTCTACCTCAGCCTTGAATATACTTAACGACCCAGTCTCTACAGCCCTCTGCGGTAAAGAATTCCACTGATTCACTACCCTCTGAGAGAAGAAATTCCTCCTCATCTCTGTTTTAAATGGGTGCCCCCTTACTCTGAGATGATGCCCTCTGGTCCTAGACTCTCCCACACGGGGAAACAGCCTCTCAGCATCTACCCTGTCAAGGCCCCTAAGAATCTCCAAATCTTATAAGCTTTCATAAAACTAGATGAAACATTTATTAATAAGAGACATTATTTCAAATACGTATATAGATTTACAAATTACTGCTGTGATAATTTCTAAATCCCCTAATCAATATAACTCCCAGTTACACTTTCACTGAGGCAACAGTGAGACACATAGGGCTGAATCTTAGGCTTGGCGAGCGGGAGCGGGGGCCTGCACACTGAGGTGAGGTCGGGTGTGCGTCATTTAGATTTTCTGTTCAGCCGAACTGTCAAAGGCCTGTCAAGGACATGAATTAACCACTTAAGCCAGTAGAGAAACCTGCCTGTCCAACCACAAGGTTGGTGGGAGGGCAGCTGAAGAGCCCAGGCAAACCTTCACAAACTTCATGGAACCTCATTCATGGGCGGGATGAGGTTTCGTGAAGGGTTTATAAATTAAATACATTTTCTCATTAAAGCTCATTGACATGTCCCAGCTCATGTGACACTGTCTCGTGAGGGTACGTCTTAAAATTTATTTTTCTTTATTAAAATTTTTAAAACTTGGAGCTTTTCCCCCCTGAGGTACCTCCGTGCCTCAAGGAGATTTCATGCACGGACCCCGAATCAGGGAATCCTCCCCCGCCCAGGTCCGGCGCTGGGAGCACTCAGCGCTTTCAGGTGAGCGTCTCGCTGGGCTGGCCTTAATTGGCCTGCCCACGTAAAATGGCGGCGCGGCGACGATCGGGGGCGCCTATCAGGGTCGTGCTCGCTCCTGTCAACCCCCGCACAACCCCCCTCCCGACAGCAAAGAAACACGATTTCCTGAACAAGTCGAATTCCAAGTGAGATTTCTCAACATCAGCCCTTTGCAGACATCAGCTTGAGGCATAGATGCTGAAGGCTTTTCACACACTTGTAAGATCTTTACAATACCTTCCCTTACACACAGCCTTCTCTCCTTTATACATATCTTCCTCTGTGAATGCAAATCATAAAAACCCATCTGGTTCATTAATGTACTTTAAGGAAGGAAATCTGCGGTCCTTACCTGGTCTGGCCCACATGTGACTCCAGACCCACAACAATGTGGGTCACATTAAAAATGCCCCCTGAACAGGGCAATTAGAGATGAGAATAAATGCTGGTTTGGCCAGTGATGCCCACATCCCATGGATGAATTAAAAAAAAACTCACTGTCTTTGGACTTTATCCTGTGATAATAAAACCCTTTCATAGTAATCTTTGGGAAAAATAAACACACTGTTTCTAAACTTCACCTGGCTAGGTGATACATTTCACCCCTCCTTTGAAAACAATCTAGTCTGGTTTATTCCAAAATGCAAATGTTCCCTCAATATCTATGTTCCTAAACTTCCCCATGTTTACTTAATTAACATTTCAAACCTAACCTCTCTCCTTAGATCAAAGCACCCAGACTAATTCAATTAAGCCACACACACACACACAGACACACAGACACAGACACACACACACAGACACTCAGTATTACTCTATTTTACAATAAAGTCCAATAACATTATGAGAATTATTATATCTTTTTGACATCCCCTTCTGTATTGAAAAATGAACCGTCATAATTTTAAAAGATGGCTTCATTTTTATTAACTCATTTTAAACAATCTCCTATACTTATCGGTTCACTTACACTATGACATTACCAGGTGCATGCATTAACATAATAATGTATACATATAAATTTTTATACCTTCTTGACAAACTACATGTCTGCTTTGCACCTACCTCCTCTTTTATGATAGACACAAATTATTCATTACTAACTGAACCCCATCCTGTCCCTCCGCACACAGGTTACCTTTTGCACTCTAATTGGCCCTACTCTTTCCTTAGTTATATGTACTCTACAGAAGAGGTAGCGACTCTTTTTGTTATCAAGGGCCACCACTCACACATATTCAAAATCAGCTGTGGGCCACACACACACAAACACATTTAATTTTTCTTCAGAGGATACAGGAATGTTCAACTCACCCACTGCTTTAATGTGAAGGCTGAGTTTCCTTTTCCTTAATGAACCTTGTTATCGTCGAGCCATGAACACTGTGGGCTGTGACTGCTGCTGGTGGTGGCCTTTAAATGGTGGAGACTGGCTCCCAACACCTTCTCATGGGCGATTAGAGATGGGCAATAAATGCTGGCCTAGCCATTGGCCAGTGGCAAGCACATCCCATGCACAGTCTGAACTTGCATCCCTTGCTAAACTCGGTTAGGCTCTGGAACTTGATTTCGTTATGGGGTGGCCCTCTGATATGCCTTATCTCATCCTCTGGGGAGAGAGTATGGTCCTGAGGCCAATCCCCAT
Source organism: Isurus oxyrinchus (assembly GCA_026770705.1). Lineage (NCBI taxonomy): Eukaryota > Metazoa > Chordata > Chondrichthyes > Lamniformes > Lamnidae > Isurus > Isurus oxyrinchus. The sequence continues at coordinate 1,557,857 of JANJGN010000057.1, read as the reverse complement.
GGCGTTACCGGAGAATGGCAGCAAATAGAAATGGGCAGGGTCGCTTTGAGGGAGCAGAGCTGGGTCTGCATTGAACGCCAACTGAAACAGTATAAACCTGAGTACGCTGTTTATTTCAGTGACGGTCATGCAGCAGAACCACTTCACAGGCTGTACTGTTAATTTGCCTCACATTTACCCTCTGCTGGCTGCCTTCATAAGGAGATTGTCTGAGCGAGGTTGGGATTAGAAAAAGTTACAGCAAAAGCTTTGGATTCGCAGCCACGTAGATTATGTTCCTCTTACACGTAGCTCAGCCATAAAGCACACACTGCGCGCTCCGATATTTTGTTTGGTTCCGGGCGTGTTTCAAGGTAATTAGCAGCACATTGTGATTCCATCGTGCAACATTTTTAAAAGACATATAGAAGCAGCAAATGTTTCTTGGCCTCTCCGGCAGCTGACTGCCTGTTAGGAATTTTGCTTAGGCCTTGTTGAAAGAGGCAGTATTTGCATGAAATTGTTGGCAAGCGAGTTATTAGTTTGTGTAGACTCTGGGTTTTCTTTGTTCTATGATTGTTTATTTAGGAATTGTTTTTCTGATATATTTTTTGAAATCTCCCTGCGGGCTGGATGAACTATTGCAACAGGCCATATCCGGCCCCCGAGCCAGGGTTTCCTCACCCCTGCTCCTGTGTCCCATTACTTCCAGGCTAGGCGCAGCATGGACTAAATGCATCTCCTTGTCTGGGATCCAGTCTTGTATGAATTCTAATTTCATTCAGCTAAATATCCCAGGCTGAGCATCTGCCCTTTAGTCCTCTCCATTATAAGACTCAGATATGCTTGTCCGGTAGCCTTACCTAAATCCAACTGCCACTGACACTCTCATCCAGGTCTTAACCAGCTCCAAGCCCAATGATTCGAATCCTGCTCCAGGCAGAATCCCAACTCCACTCAACCTCAAGTCCGCTTGTCCAAAACTCTGCTCTCTATCCTACCCACACCAATTCCTGATCACCTAACATTGTGCTAACTGCTCTCCGAATCTGGAAATGTAAAAACGTGCTACTTAAATCCCTCCATAGCCTGCCCACTTACTACCTCTGTACCCTCCTCCAGCCCTAACTCCCGTCCCCCAACTCTTCCTTCCCTTGAGTACAGCACTTTGTCCAATGCCTACAATTACATGCTGTAGAATTAGCTTTCTAAATCTCTCTAACATTAAATACTCTGCTTGAAACCCTACCTTTTGACCAAGCTGTGCTAATATCACTTTCCTCTCCAGCCCGGATCATTCTTTGTGTTTTCTCCTCTGTGAAGGGGCAGACGACATTTCTACACTAAAAGCATGAAATAAACACTCATTTTGTTGGTGTGGTTAGTCTGCGAAAGTATTGCAATTTTTTTGTCATTTCATGTCAAATTAGGGTCGTTTTTGTGCTGAGCACGATTAGGGGCTGGGCTGACAATTTACTGAAAGTCCACTGTTTACAGCTAAGGGAGATTAAAACTCTCATTCCTTCAGTGTCACATGGGTTTGAATCGTGCTCCCAGAGGTGAAGGGTGAGTCCGTTAACTGCAGAACAGCCAACCTCTTTGAGTCCACTTTGTAAATAATAAAGGGTTTGAATCAAGTAAATAAGGAGAAACTGTTTCCAGTGGCAGGAAGGTCAGTAACCAGAGGGACACAGATTGAAGAGAATTGGCAAAGGAACCAGAGGAGGAGATGAGGAGAATTTGTTTTACACGGTGGCTTGTTGTGGCCTGGAATGTTCTACATGAAAGGGCTTTGGAAGCAGGTTCAGTAGGAATGAACGGTAAAAGCTGAACTGTTCAAATCCCAGAGGGAAACTTGAAACCACTGTTATAGCCCATTTTTGCGATTTCTATGCCTCAAGGTGCAGGCTTTGAATTCAGTAGTAATAAGACCACTGAGTCTCAAAAGATTTGTTTTATAAAACTAAACTAAACATTTATTAACACAAGAATGGTTGTAAACACCTACATGGCCTGCATTTTCCAGTCGACAAGTGGAGGTGGGGCCTGCTCGCTGACATGTAAAATGACGTGGGGTGGCCTCAGGTGGGCGTCCCTGCATGTCATTTAAATTGTCAGCTGGGGGGGCTGCGCACCCACTAAACTGTCAACAGCCACTTACACCCTTTAAAAAAGCAATTAAGGTAATTAATGGACCTGCCCGTCCAACCTTAAGGCTGGCGGGCAGGCAAAGAGACCAGGCAGCCTTTAGAAAAAACATGAAACCTCATCCATAGGCAGGGTGAGGTTTCTTGGGGGATTTAAAATGTTCATGAGATGTTGAAATGACAGAAATTGACACGTCCCAGCTCATGTGACAGTGGCACGAGTGGACAGGTCAGTAATTTTTTTACCCTTCTTTGTTGGAACATTCAAACCTGAGCCGATCTCCCTGAGGCAGCACTTAGCCTCGCACATGCCCGAAAGAGCGCACTCCCGGCAGGGGGACTCCCCCCCCCCCCCCCCACCACACCCCTCCACCCACACAGGGAGCGGATAGCACTTCCTGGTGGACATCATGCTGGGCGGGCCTTAATTGGCCCATCCGCGTAAATTGGCATCATGCCCCCAATTGGGGGCGCCGATCGGGAACCCACCCACTTGCGCCCGCTCCAGCGCAAGCCCCCCAACAGGGAGAAGATCCTGCCCCATATGTCTACAAAATTATTACTATAATAACTACAAAAATTCCCCAATTCATCAGAGTCCCAGTTACACCCCTGTTAAGGCAACGCTAAAACACATAGATTTAAAGAGACCCCTGGCAAAGCATATCCTGGACAGTCACATTCAAAATGAGATTCTTTCAGCTCTGAGTCCTTTCAGACAGACTTGAGACTTAGAGGCTGGAAGCTTTAGATCTTAGGATCCCTCCTCCTCTTACCAACAGCCTTCTGTTCCTTTATACATATTTTCCCCTTTGAAAGCAAATTCTCATTTTCACTAGGTTTGTTTTAAAACTTTACATCTTCTAACAATAAAACCCTTTCATAGTACCGGTTTTACTAGTAATCTTTAAAATAAACACATTGTTTCTGAGCTTCACCTGGTTAGGTGTAATATTTCACCTGCTCTTTTGAATGGTCTATTTAAAAATGAAAATTGACCCTTTTACACCTCACTCTCTATTTCCCTATGTTTACCTAATTACCACTTCAAACCTACTTCTCTTTTATACATCAAAGCTTCTAGACCAGCTGGCTTTAATCCAACTAAGACACACACACACACAGACACACACAGACACACACACACACACAGACACAGACACAGACACCACTAAACTCTATTTTAAAATAATTTCTAATAACATTATTGACATTATTATATCTTCATGACATCCCCCTCCTTATTGAAAATGAACCACTATAATTCTAAAAGAATCACACTCTCTCTATCAACTCCATAGATCAATTCAAAGCATGAAACGAGGGTATAGGAGATGAGTGGAAGATTCCAGAAAGTGCTTTGTGACCTTTCCTAATGCATTCAAAACTTTGGGGGAAAATCTAAGACCAGAGAATTGTGCTTGAAATGTGGCAACATCAGAGAACGAGGGGATAGGAATCTTAGTACCAGATGTGCTCCAGAACATCACTATCTTGGTTTGGCTGAGAGGGTTTTAAAATATTGCTCCTCCTGTACCCTAGAGCAGGTTTCCCTTGGAGCTGGCTACCAGCTTGAACAAGGTTTCTGAATACCCTGGCATGTCCCTGCTTGTGCGTTATGTTCTAGTACATTTTATTCCAATAGCTTTAACACAGCAAGTGGCTTGGCTGATTCATCTTCTCACCTTCCTGCTAGAACACACAGTCTGAGGCTTTCAAAGGGAGGAAACACAAAGGTCAGCACTGATGGCAATGAGGGACAATCGCTGGGTTTGAGGCCAACGCTGCACATCTGAGTGCAAGGGCACTTGTTCAGTACCCCTGTTCAGTCTACAGTTCCTCTACCAGCTGTGCTCAGTAGCAGCAGTGTGTGTACCATCTACAAGATGCAGTGCAGCAACTCACCAAGGCTCCTTCGACAGCACCTTCCAAACCCACTGTCTCTACCCAGAAGGACACGGGCAGCAGATAGATGGGAACACCACCCCCTGCAAGTACCTCTCCAAGTCACAGACCATCCTGACTGGGAAATATATCAGAGTTCTCCATCATACTCTCCCACTCTCGGGGACAGGCCATGTATCTATTCTCTCCATGGACTGTGTGCCAAGAATGTAAGTGCTTTTCATAAACAGAGTGAGTTCTTGAAGTGTTTCAGTGAAAGCGCAGGAGATAATTATCACGTAGAGGCCTCCAAAAGAACTGGTTCAATATCCTCCTTTATAAACAACTCTCTGCTTTACCCTCCTCTGCCGAAGTGAGGCTCTTGATCAATGTGACTTGAGACTCCATTTACCTAATCTACTGGATGGCTCCCAAGTACCTCTCCATCCAGCCTTTATCCCTGACCAATTTCTAAACTCCAGTTCCTTGGAATTAACTCCTGAAATCACTTCTGTTTGGGGCCTCAAACTTCCCTTTGAAACACATAAATCTTTGGCTCTTTCACCTTCTTAACGACTCCTGCCTTGGATTAACTGTAAAGAACGCTGATTAGGGCATTAGACAAGCAAAGCAGAAGCTGTAACTTCAAATCCTGCCAGTAAGGTTATTACTGAAAATATTAAAACAGAAAAAATGACCCATAAAACCTGCTAGACTGGAATAACTATAAATAATTCAGCGCAAAATCCAGGCTGACGCTCCCAGGACAGTAATGAGGAGGTGGGTGCTGCACTGTCAGAGGGTCAGTACTGAGGGAGTGTTGCACTGTCAGAGGGTCAGTACTGAGGGAGTGCTGCCCTGTCAGAGGGTCAGTACTGAGGGAGTGCTGCACTGTCAGAGGGTCAGTACTGAGGGAGTGCTGCACTGTCAGAGGGTCAGTACTGAGGGAGTGCTGCACTGTCAGAGGGTCAGTACTGAGGGAGTGCTGCATTGTAAGAGGGTCAGTACTGAGGGAGTGCTGCACTGTCAGAGGGTCAGTACTGAGGGAGAGCTGCACTGTCAGAGGGTCAGAACTGAGGGAGTGCTGCACTGTCAGAGGGTCAGTATTGAGGGAGTGCTGCACTGTCGGGGAGAGCTCTATGTTTGAGTTGATCTGTTGGAGGTGCCAGCTTTCATGCGAGGAGTTAAGCTGTGGCCTTCAGTTTTCTCTGTTGTCAAACAAAAAAACAAAAGTACAAACAGAGAATAGTACAGCACAGGAACAGGTCCTTCGGCCCTCCGAGCCTGCACCGATCATATTGCCCGTCAACTAAAACATTTTGCACTTCCGGGGTCCGTATCCCTCTATTCCCATCCTATTCATGTATTTGTCAAGCTGCCTCTTAAACACCACTATCGTACCTGCTTCCACCACCTCCTCTGGCAGCGAATTCCAGACACTCACTACCCTCTGCGTAAAAAACTTACCCCGCACATCTCCTCTATAGTTTTCTCCTCTCACCTTAAATCTATGTCCCCTAGTAATTGACTCTTCCACCCTGGGGAAAAGCTTCATTTTAAATCTTGACATGACACTATTTTGTGGAAGAGAACAGGAGGTTCTCCTGGGTGTCGTGTGGCCAATGTTTATCCCTCAGTCAATCCCACAAATTCAGATTGTCTCCTCATTAGCATTTTGATTCAGTGGGATCATGCTGTGCACAAAATGGCTGCTGTATTTTCTGTGTTAGAACAGTAAATCAATCACAAAAGTATTTCACTGGTTCTCCCTTTCCTTTATTTCTTGGAACTGCATGTGCTCTGGGCCTCTTTGGAATCTGAGTGCCACCCTCCATGGAACCACCCTATTGTCCATTACTGATGATCTCGGGACAAGCAGGGGACAAACCAGGGATGGGCAATAAATGTGGCCTTGCCAATGAAACCCACATCCGGAGAACACATATAATTTTAAAAGTTCTCTTGTCCTGTGTGAAGTGTTGGGAGGTGTCTGTCTCGCCCTCTCGCTCTGCCTCAGAAGCTGAGGTCAATTGAGGAGTGCGGGCTGAGATATTACAGCCAATACTAGCTAGGATAGACAGCCATTTCAGTGGCAGCTTTAGTCACTTGTGGGAGGTGCTGCTGATCACCACTCCGATTGGAAACTATTCCAAAGCAACCCACAAACAAACATGTCCAAGTACAGAAGAGTTAACTGTATCCTTGTGTGTCCCAACAAAATCCATTTCAATTCTCCAAGTAACCAGAACAAATCCCATCAAAGATCCAAAACTCTGACAGGGAACAATTGAAGGCCTGATCTGAAATTAAGGGATTGCTCTGTGGGTAAGACTTGATGTGGGTGGGATGATGACTCAATGCATTTTGAGGCTGTATTTGGGGTTTGGGGTTTGTTAGTGGTTCACAGTATTCACAAATTCTTAGCCTGAGGGTGAGTCTGTTTATTTCAGAAAATCGCAGTTAAAATTTAAACATCTTTCTTCAACTTCATCTCACTGCGTTAAGCTGTTAGGATTCCTCAAATGAGCACTCCAAGTCTCCCATAATCTAATTGAATGGCAGAACAGGTTGGAGGGTTGAATGGCCTCCTCTTGCTCCTGTGTAACAGGCACGATGGGCTGAATGGCCTCCTGCTTTTCCATGTATAAGGCTCAAGGGGGCTGAATGGCCTCCTCCTGTTCATGTGTAACAGGCTCGAGGGGCTGAATGGCCTCCTCCTGTTCATGTGTAACAGGCTCAAGGGGCTGAATGGCCTCCTTTTATTTTATTCATTCACAGGACATGGGCTTCACTGGCTGGGCCAGCGTTTATTGCCCATCCCTAATTGCCCTTGAGAAGGTGGTGGGTGAGCTGCCTTCTTGAGCCGCTGCAGGCCATGTGGTGTAGGTACACCCACAGTGCTGTTAGGGAGGGAGTTCCAGGATTTTGACCCAGCGACAGGGAAGGAACGGTGATATATTTCCAAGTCAGGATGGTGAGTGACTTGGAGGGGAACTTCCAGGTGGTGGGGTTCCCATCTATCTGCTGCCCTTGTCCTTCTAGATGGTAGTGGTTGTGGGTATGGAAGATGCTGTCGAAGGAGCCTTGGTGAGTTCCTGCAGTGCATCTTGTAGATGGTACACACACTGCTGCTACTGTGGTGGAGGGAGTGAATGTTTTTGGATGTGGTACCAATCAAGCAGGTTGCGTTGTCCACTTGCCTGGATGAGTGCAGCTCCCACAACACTCAAGAAGCTTGACACCACCCAGGACAGAGTATTCCATCACACTCCTGACTTGTGTCTTGTAGATGGTGGACAGGCTTTGGGGAGTCAGGAGATGAGTTACTTGCTGCAGGATTCCCAGCCTCTGACCTGCTCTTGTATCCACAGTATTTATATGGCTAGTTCAGTTCAGTTTCTGGTCAATGGTAACTCCCAGAATGTTTATAGTGGGGGATTCAGTGATGGTAATGCCATTGAACATCAAGGGGCGATGGTTGGATTCTCTCTTGTTGGAGATGGTCATTGCCTGACACTTGTGTGGCATGAATGTTACTTGCCACTTGTCAGGCCAAGCCTGGATATTGTCCAGGTCTTGCTGCATTTGGACATGGGCTGCTTCAGTATCTGAGGAGTTGTGAATGGTGCTGAACATTGTGCAATCATCAGCGAACATCCCCACTTCTGACCTTATGATGGAAGGAAGGTCATTGATGAAGCAGCTGAAGATGGTTGGGCCGAGGACACTACCCTGAGGAACTCCTGCAGTGATGTCCTGGAGCTGAGCTCACTGACCTCCAACAACCACAACCATCTTCCTTTGTGCTGGGTATGACTCCAACCAGCGGAGAGTTTTCCCCCTGATTCCCATTGACTCCAGTTTTGCTGGGGCTCCTTGATGCCACACTCGGTCAAATGCTGCCTTGATGTCAAGGGCAGTCACTCTCACCTCACCTCGGGAGTTCAGCTCTTTTGTCCATGTTTGAACCAAGGCTGTACAAAAGAGGCTGTAACAGGCTGAATGGCCTCCACCTGTTTCTGTTTAATGGGCTCAAGGGGTTGAATGACCTCCACCTGCTCATGTGTAACAGGCTCGAAGGGCTGAATAGCCTCCACCTGGTCCTGTATCTTGGCTGACATTTATCCTGCAGCTAACATCACTATAACAGATTAATTTTACATTCAGTTAGATAGAATTCAAAGTGCAGAAACAGTCCATTTAGTTAAGCTGCTGATGCCAGTGTTTCAGATTCTCCCAAGCCTCCTTTCTGTCTGTTTATCCAGCTTTCCCTTCAATGTATCTATACTGCTCACCTCAACCACTCCCTTTGGGAGCGATGTCCACATTCTCCCCACTCTCTGGGTAAAGGAATCCCTCCTGCTCTTCCAATTTCATTTCTGAGTGACTGTTTTACATTGATAATCTTTTAAATGAAAACCAAATCAATAAAATGGGACAAATCAGGCACAGCCCCTAATTCAGGTCAGCTGTAAAACCAAGAACAAAGTTTAAAGGAAACTTACAAACTTTAAATCAAAATGTGATTAAAGGGGTCAACAAAACACCCCAGTACCCGCGGTGCCCACCGAGCATGGAAGGCCTCGAGAGTGCCAGCAGACACCGCGTGCTCCCTCTGCAGGGACAATGTTTTACATTGATGCCCTCTAGTTCTAGGCTTTCCTCTAAGTAGGAACATCTTCTCTGCATCTACCCTATCAAACCCTTTCTTCAGTTTAAAGTCCTCTATCGGGTCACCCCTCAGATTCAAAACAACTTTAACATTATGTCTCTGCTTTTAGATTTTATCCATCCAGATATCAACCCCAGTACTTTATTTGATTTTTAATAGTTTTATTGACCTTATTAACTAGTGATTTGTGTATTTTATACAGCACATCTCTCTGTCCCTCTACTGTATTTAAACATTTATTTCCCAAAGAGTATGTCTCCTCCTTATTAATCTGCCTCATTCTTACCATGTTCTCCAACCCCATGCCCATTCTGCAGGTCTATTCCCATATTGTAGCTTGTTGCTGTCTTCTGTGTATTAATCACATCCCCAATTCATATCTGATCATGTGTTTGCGTGGTTTCACTGTCTGTAAACTTGCTGGCAGCGTTTCAAAAGCACTTAATTGACTGGGAGAATTCTGGGATGTCCTGGGGTCATGCAAGGCACTCAACATGCAAATTCTTGTTTTGTTTTTAATGTGTGTTTGTGTTGATGAGCAGATGGCGGTTAAAAGTCAGAGTGAATTCTGACCATACACTGCTAAGGGGTAGATAGTGGTGCAGTGGTAATGTCACTAGAATCCAGAGACCTAGGCTAATACCCTGAGGACATGGGTTCAAATCCCACCACAGTAGCTGGTGGAATTTAGAATTATAAAGTTAGTCACTGAATGTTTTAACAACCTATCTGATGGGGTATCTGCTGTCCTTACCTGGTTGGGGCCTATTTGTGACTCCAGATCCACAGCAATATGGCTGAGCAAGCCACTCAGTTCTGGGGTGCCTACATCCCTTCTAGTTCCCATCACAGGAGGAATGTTTTCTGTCCCTTGTATGGATGAAGCTGGAGATGGAAGGGTTACCTTCCCCTTTTTCCTAATCTGTAGATTAAGGATCTGATTGTCTCTGTCCTCTCAACAACCATTGACTAGCTGGGAGACAGTTAGTAGGACATTTTCACCCAGTGCCAGTCTCTGGCCTCGAGATTAGGTTAACATCCCTCATCCTCAATGATCAGACCAAAGATTCACTCCAATCTTCTTGTGAGAGGGGCTCACCTGACAGTAACCCTACGCAACATTCCCTTCTCCCCTATCCTCTGCCCCCAGCCAAATCTCCAGCAAGTACAACAAAGCACCATCATGCCCCTCCTCTGCATCTTCCCCCCCACCCGACTCCCAAACTGGTCAGAAATTTACCAGAGTTCAACCCGAGCATCAGTGAGGATTGTTGTCTTCTACCAGAGATTAATTGGTGAGAATGTGCTGATCAGACCAGGGATGAAAATCCTCACCACTGCCACTGATCCAGTGCTAATTTGTAAAAGGCAGGACCAGATCAGGGCTCCATGCTCATCGCTTTCCTTTCATCCCTCATACCTCCCAGGAAGCTTAACCAGGGCCACACAGACCATGAGGTTCTTCAGTGGGACTCGAGAGTTTCAAAAGGGCTTTGACTGAATTCAATTACTCCCAAAAGTCAATGTTCATTTCTATGAATCATCCAGTCACAAATGAGAGATAATGTGACTTGGCCATTCCCAAAAGGAAAAGATAGCAACTGTTTTCACTTCTGGTGTTTTCTTAGACAATGTAATATCAGACAATGGAGCCAAGCTGTTGATGTAAATGGAATGTTCCCAGTGACTCATTCATGTAACCTTTCCAATTGACATTTCTCAAACAAATGGGAGTAGCAATATTTATTCATGTAGAAAATATGTGGGTCACATTTTGTCAGTGCTGGGTATTTAGGACACCAGGAGAAGGAATGGTTCCAAACATGGTAATATTAATAGCTCCTAACTAATGAACCTGCTCAATCAATAAACCAGGTTGCAAAGATGAGCTCTTGCAACAAGCCCTCACAGAGACATTTGATGAGGACCTTGAACTGTTCATAATGAGAATGCTAGAAATATTTCCCATTTGAGTATTGCTGAATAAAGAGACATGTCGACGCTTTTCACCTTGCACTCATCAGGACACCCGCAAGAATATCAATCTGGGGGAGGGGGGTCGGTGGGGAAAACAACAATTTATACTGTATGAGAAAGAGGACTGATTGGTTGGCAAGTGGACTTTGATTGGTAGAGGTGTTGCCATGGAGAATGCACCAATTAATGGTGACTGGCAGTTAACTGCCAAGCATTGTTTGAAATTTAAACAGACAGGTTGACCCTGATTGGTCAAGACAGAGGGTTTTCCAGCACATTGTACCCCGAGCCTATCTTCACTGGTCAATATACCCGTTAGGATTCTTACAGATCCAATCGCTATAAGATTGGCTTTATCGGCAACCTCATTAAATAGGGCCTGAGCGTTTGTTCACTATACAAGCTTGATGCTGAAACAGGGGCTTCAAAGACATCCTGCGGGATAATGGCTGCACTGATCAGATCATTTCACACTGTATATCATGCAAATCCATAAACGGGCCTAATGGTGTCAATTTCAGCCCTGAACGACGCCCAGTCTACCTCAGGTTACCCTGCAGTAGCAACACAAGTGGTATTCACCACTAACAGGATGTTGTAGTGAAGCCAAAAAGATGTTCTGCCTATCACACAAATGAGTGATGTGGTATATGAATTTCAGTGCTAGTGTGATGCTAGGTATATAGGCCGTATGCAGTTGATGTAGTTTATATGGATTTCAGCAAAGTCTTTGACAAGGTCCCACATGGGAGACTTATAAAGAAGGCAAAGGCACATGGGATACAGGGTAATTTGATAAGGTGGATCCAAAATTGGCTTAGTTGTAGGAGACAGAGGGTGATGACAGAAGGATGCTTTAGTGACTGGAAGCCAGTATCCAGTGGCGTACCACAGGGATCTGTGCTGGGTCCCCTATTATTCATCATTTATATAAACAACATAGATGACTATGTGGGGGGTAGGATTAGTAAGTTTGTGGATGACACAAAGATTGGCCGGGTGGTTAACAGTGAGATTAAGTGTCTTGGGCTACAGGAAGATATAGACGGGATGGTCAAATGGGCAGATAAGTGGCAGATGGAATTTAACCCTGAAAAGTGTGAGGTGATACACTTTGGAAGGAGTAATTTGACAATGAAGTATTCAATGAACGGCATGACACTAGGAAGTTCTGAGGAACAAAGGGACCTTGGCATGTGTATCCATAGATCTCTGAAGGCGGAGGGGCATGTTAGTGGGGTGGTGAAAAAGGCATATGGGACACTTGCCTTTATCAATCGAGGCATAGATTACAAAAGTAGGGAGGTCATGTTGGAGTTGTATAGAGCCTTGGTGAGGCCACAGCTGGAGTACTGTGTGCAGTTCTGGTTGACATATTATAGGAAGGCTGTGATTGCGCTTGATGGGGTGCAGAGGAGATTCACCAGGATGTTGCCTGGGATGAAACATTTAAGTTATGAAGAGAGGTTGGATAGACTTGGGTTGTTTTCATTGGAGCAGAGAAGTCTGAGGGGTGACCTGATGGAGATGTACAAGATTATGAGGGGCATGGACAGGGTGGATAGGGAGCAGCTGTTCCCCTTAGTTGAAGGGTCAGTCACAAGGGGACATAAGTTCAAGGTGAGGGGCAGGAGGTTTAGGGGGATGTGAGGAAAAACTTTTTTACCCAGAGGGTTTTGACGGTCTGGAATGCGCTGCCTGGGAGGGTGGTGGAGGTGGGTTGCCTCACATCCTTTAAAAAGTACCTGGATGAACACTTGGCACGTCATAACATTCATGGCTATGGGCCAAGTGCTGGTAAATGGGATTAGGTAGGTAGGTCAGGTGTTTCTCACGTGTCAGTGCAGACTCGATGGGCCGAAGGGCCTCTTCTGCACTGTGTGATTCTGTGATTCTGTATGTCCCCAAAGACTGGCGGATCGTATCAAGCAGCCTGTCCCAGCTGCTGTTCACATCGGGCAGGGTACAGACTGTACCCAACCAGCCCGTACTTGCAAAGCTGTAAACAGTGTCCAACGTTAGATGTGATTCTGTGATTGGACTACATTTGCTAAATAATCCTCCGTGTGCTAAGAATTACACTGACAACCAATTTAAGATTGTCAGACAGGCTCACAGTGTGGCCATTTATGTGTACTGGAAGCTACATGTATTAATACACAGGACCCTGTTCTTTACAGACAGAAAGAACATGTACACACATTGTGCCTGTTTTAGCTAAACAAAATAAGTGACAGCCACTCACTGACTCATTTTTCAGGGCAATGTCCTGACCAATCATGGTGAAGCTGCCTGGATAAAGTTCAGACAATGTTTGTCAGTTAACTTGTTTTAAGTTCATTCATGGGATGTGGGCTTCGTTGGCTGGGTCAGCATTTATTGCCCATCCCTAATTGCCCTTGAACGGTGGTGGTGAGCTGCCTTCTTGAACTACTGCAGTTCCTGTGGTGTAGGTACACCCACAGTGCTGTTAGGGAGGGAGTTCCAGGGTGTTCCTGTCAGTCACCATCAATTAGTGCATTCTCCATGGCAATGCCTCTCCCAATCAGCGTCCACTTGTCGACCAATCAGCACTCTCTTCTCATGCAGTATAAATTGTTGTTTTCCCCTTATATTGGTATCCTTGCAAGGCATCCTGATGAGTGCAAGATTGAAAGCTTTGACATGTCTCTTTTTTCAGCAGTACTCAAGTTGTGTACTACCAACTGACTATATTTCCCATTTACTGAGGGAGGGCTGCTTTGTTGGGGAGTCAGTACCGAGGGTGGACTACTCTGTTGCAGGTGCAGTCCTGAGGGAGTGCTGCACTGTTGGAAGGGGGTAATAGCTACTATCTTGAGGAAGAGCAGACGAGTCCCAACACCATAAAAACAGATGGTCACTTAACGCATGTTTCTTTGTGGGTTTGATGTGTGCAGATTAACATTTCCTACATTACAACAGTGACTGAACTTCAAAAAAAAAAATCATTGGCTGTAAAACCCCTTGGGGCGACCTGAGGTTGTGAAAGCTGTAGGAGAAATGCAAACCTTTCTTTTTCATTTTGAGTGAGCGTAGAATGACGTTAACATTAACATTCCAAAAGATTTCAACGCAGCTTATCAAACTAAATTTGACATTGAATCCCATTAGGAGATACTGGGACAAGTCCACAAAGGCTTGGTCTAAAAGGTAGGTTTCAAGGAGAAAATGAAAGGAGGAGAGAGGTAGAAAGATGAGAAGGATTAAGGAGAGAATCCCAGAGCTTGGGGCCCAGACCGCTGAAGGAACAGCCGCCAATCAAATGATCCAAATTTGGGGATACTTAGGAGGCCAGAATTAAAGGAATGCAGAGATCCCAGAGGGTTGTGGGATTGGAGGGGATTACGGAGATAGGGAGGGGCAAGGCCAGAGAGAGATTTGAAAATAAGGATGAGGATTTTAAAATCAAGACACTCCTTAAATGAAAGCCAACGTAGAACAGCAAACACAGGAGTGATATCGGGGAAGAGGACGTGTGAAGTCGGGCAAGAGCAGCAGAGTCTTGGGTAAGCTGAAGGTTAAGGAGGATAGAAGATGGAAGGCTGGTCGGGAAAGTGTTAGAATAATTGAGTCTAGAAGTCATGGATGAGGGTTTCAGCAGCAGATGAGCTGAGACAGGGGTGAAGTCAGGTGGCATTATGGGAGTGGAAATAGACAGCCTTAGCGATGAGATTGATAGGAGGTCAGATTGTTCATCTCAGGATCAAATGTGAAATCAAGGTTCTGAAATATCTGATTCAGCCTCAGACAGTTGCCAGAAAGAGGGATGAAGCCAGTATTTAGTGAATAGACTGCAGCGGTTCAAGAAGGTGGCTCACCACCACTTTCTCAAGGGCAAGACTGGCAATTAGATGGGAAGAGAGAGGGTGGTGGACAGGAGAGGTGCAGGGAGAAGAGGGAGAGGGTGAAGGGCAGGGAGGGAGACGGGGAAGGAGAGAGAATGGGGGGGAGAGAGAGAGAGAGAGATTGGGGGAGAGAACGCATGGAGAGTGGGGAGAGAGCAGGGGGAGTGAGATGAGGAGAGAGAAGCGGAGGAGGGAGAGCAGGGGGGGAGAAATGAGGAAAGAGGGGAGAGACATTTCCAGGGAAGGAAGCGATGGACCCTGGTGCTTCTCCTGTTTCAAGGCCCCTTAACCCACCCTCCCCTTTGACCCTCCCCCTCACATCTTTCAGGGGCTCAGAATTAGGAATCATAGTGACAGTGAGGTTGAACTGTTTTATGTGGGTTCAGCAAAACTTCTTGGCTTTTGTACTCCATGCCTCTATTTATAAACCCATCAGGTTTCCAGTTCAGCTTTCAGTATGATGCATTTTACAACCCCGGCTTTTTCAGACAATTACATACAATTTGATCATTCATATTATGCAACCAGCTCCACTTCTTTTAACCTGGTCCTGTGCATTATCCAAACAGCAATGTCAAAAGACTTCAACCTCACAAGCACCACAAACAACAATCCTATGTATAAATGAGACTATCCTGACATATTCCACTGATACATGATTCCTGGTTTCATTTCCGAGTTTAGAAACGGCCAAACCTTCCAGTAAGTTAGCCCCAACCTATTCAGCTGCAAACATGTGCTATTTCTATCCACACAAGTGGGTTTTGTTAACAGTAAAATTACACTTTGCATTGAGTGAGAAATATTTTCTAGTTTTATATTGAAACTAACCACATTTACAAATGCCCAGCGCAGAATGAGTGAAGTACTGCAGACGCTGGAAATCTGAAATATACACAGAAAATGCTGGAAATATGCAGCAGGCCAGACAGCAACTGTGGAGAGAGAAACAGTCATGCTTCAGATCCAAGATCTGCACGACATCTGATGAAGCATCACTGATCTCTATTCATAGAACCATAGAACACTACAGCACAGAAAACAGGCCATTCGGCCCTTCTAGTCTGTGCCAAAATATTATTCCGCTAGTCCCATTGACCTGCACCCAGTCCATAACCCTCCAGACCTCTCCCATCCATGTATCTATCTAATTTATTCTTAAAACTTAAGAGTGAGCCCACATTCACCACGTCAGATGGTAGCTTGTTCCACACTCTCACCACTCTCTGAGTGAAGAAGTTCCCCCTAATGTTCCGCCTAAACCTTTCCTCTTTCACCCTAAAGCCATGTCCTCTTGTGTTTATCTCTCCTAATCTAAGTGGAAAGAGCCTACTTGAATTTACTCTGTCTATACCCCTCATAATTTTGTAAACTTCTATCATTTCTCCCCTCATTCTTCTACGCTCCAAGGAATAAAGTCCTAACCTATTTAATCTTTCTCTGTAACTCAACTCCTTAAGACCCGGCAACATCCTAGTAAATCTTCTCTGCACTCTCTCAATCTTACTGATATCCTTCCTGTAGTTAGGTGACTAGAACTGCACACAATACTTCAAAGTTGGCCTCACCAATGTCTTATACAACCTCACCGTAACATCCCAACTCCTATACTCAATACTTCGATTTATGAAGGCCAGTATGCCAAAAGCTTTCTTTACAACCTTGTCTACCTGTGACGCCACTTTCAGGGAACTATGTATCTGAACTCCCAGATCCCTTTGTTCCTCCGTACTCTCTCATTCCTCTCCGCACAGATGACACCAGACATGCTGAGCATTTCCAACACTTTTCATCTCTACTGGGGCAAAAATAACCCTTTTGTGCAGCTCTCCGAGAAGCAATCAGACCTCCTGCGATCCTTTCATTCCCCGTCAGCAAGAAACCCAGCAGCAGCTGTCTGAGATCAGGTTTAGCGCAAAATTAAACACAAATTTCAAAAAAAAGTTAAGGTATGAAGTAAAGTGTAGGAACATAGGACTTAGGAGCAGGAGGAGGCCATTCAGCCCTTCGAGCTTGCTCCACCGTTCAATAAGATCATGGATGATGTGGCTGTGGTTTCAGCTCCACTTTCCTGTCTGCTCCCATAACCCTGGACTCTCTTGTAGATCAGAAATTTAACTCAGCCTTGAATAGATTAATTGACCCAGTCTCCACTACTCTCTGGGGAAGAGAGTTCCACAGACCAATGACCCTCTGAGAGAAATAAATTCTCCTCGTCTTCATTTTAAACGGTAGACCTCATTCTTAAACCGTGTGCCCTGGCTCTGGTCTCTCCCACAAGTGGAAACATCCTCCCAGTATCCACCCTGACAAGTCCCCTCAGGATCTTATATGTTTCAATAAGGTCACCTCTCACTCTTCTAAACTCCAATGGATTCAAGCCCATCAAACCTTTTCTCATAAATTAAGCCCCTCATCCGAGGAATGAGGTGAGTGAACCTTCCCTGAACTGTTTCTAATGCAAGTATATCTTTTTTTCAAATAAGGAGACCAAAACTGTACACTGTATTCCAGATGTGGTCTCACCAAGGCTCTGTACAGCTGCAGTAAAACATCCCTACTTTTACAGAGATAAAAACAAAAAACTGCAGACGCTGGAAATCCAAGAAGGGTCATGAGGACTCGAAACGTCAACTCTTTTCTTCTCCGCTGACGCTGCCAGACCTGCTGAGTTTTTCCAGGTAATTCTGTTTATGTTCCTACTTTGATATTCCATTCCCCTTGCAATAAATGCCAGCATTCCATTTGCTTCCTAATGACTTGCTGCACCCATATACGAATGCTTTGTGATTCATGCACCAGGACACCTGTAAACAACTTACTGAGCCCAAAAAGTCAATGTCAAAGCAACAAATTGATAATTTTAAAAAATGAAGAATTAATGAAAATGACCATTAAAAAGTGCCAAGCAACAGAGCTAACGAACAAAGCCTTGTTTGCCTTCAGAAGCAAAGGTAGAGAGAGAGAGAGACTAGGCCCCGCACCCTGATCACCAGGGGAAGGGGGAGGGAACTGGGGCCCAGCTAAGGAGTTGGGTTTAACGAACACCCATGTTGTGTTCAGCTCCGATGGCCCACTCTCCGAGCTGGTCTCAGCAGAATTCATTCAGAGGAGGGGGTCGGAAGCGGGTTGCCTTCCATGCTGAGTTTTCCGGCTGGTGCCACCGGGTGTGTGGATACATTTTTGGGGAGGGGGTGGAGGAGGAGGGAGAGGGTGTGTGTCCCCCCACACTAAGCGCTGCGTGTGTGTGTATGTGCGTGTGTGTGCGTGCCTGTGGTTTACTCCCAGACTCAGGGCTCTCTCTCACTTGCACTCCCTCCTCTTCCCTCCCTTACCCTCTTGCTCCCTCCCTCTAGCACCCTCCCACTCTCACTCTCAAACCCTCACTCCCATATATTCACTCTTTCACTCACATCCGCCGTCGAGGGGGGGACTGAGGTCAGGAGGGAACATAAGAACAAAGGACCCTTAGTAGAACCACATTCAGAACCAGGACCAGAGGCTCCTCTGGAGGAGGTAAAGCCTCAGCCTGAATTGGAGGTGAAAGTAGCTGGGGTAAAATCTCCATCTGCTTCACCTGTCGATCCAGCATCCATTGTGGCCGAGGATTCCACCATGTTTTCCTAGGTTTCAGGAACAAGGAAGAGTCTGCCCACTTGTAGCATTGTTCCTGTTCTGTGATGTGTTCTGATATCTTGGACTCGAAGCGTGGGACTTAGTTCTTAGACAGACTGTAGACATCCTCCAGCATCTGCTTGACACTTGTTTATTAGTACTTCATCTAAACAGGTTACAGAGTAGGATGTCCAATCCCTCTACACCTCCATCCCCCACCAGGATGGTCTGAGGGCCCTTAGCTTCTTCCTCGAACAGAGGCCCGAACAATCCCCATCCACCACTACTCTCCTCCGTCTGGCTGAACTTGTTCTCACACTGAACAATTTCTCCTTCAACTCCTCTCACTTCCTCCAAATAAAAGGTGTGGCTATGGGTACCCGCATGGGCCCCAGCTATGCCTGTCTCTTTATGGGGTATGTGGAACATTCCTTGTTCCAGTCCTACTCCGGCCCCCTTCCACAACTTTTTCTCCGGTACATCGATGATTACTTCGGTGCCGCTTCATGCTCTCATCGGGACTTGGAAAAATTTATTAATTTTGCTTCCAATCTCCACCCCTCCATCATTTTCACGTGGACCATCTCTGACACTTCCCTTCCCTTCCTTGACCTCTCTGTCTCAATCTCTGGTGATAGACTGTCCACCAATATCCATTACAAACCCACCGACTCCCACAGCTACCTCGACTACAGCTCCTACACCTTCAGTCTGTCCGCAAGCATGATCCAGACCTCCCTGTCGCTTACCATTTTAACACTCCACCCTGCTCTCATGCCCACATGTCTGTCCTTGGCTTGCTGCATTGTTCCAGTGAAGCCCAACGCAAACTGGAGGAACAGCACCTCATCTTCCGACTAGGCACTTTACAGCCTTCCGGACTGAATATTGAGTTCAACAATTTTAGGTCATGAACTCTCTCCTCCATCCCCACCCCCTTTCCGATCCCCCCCTTTTCTTTCCAATAATTTATATAGATTTTTATTTTCCCACCTATTTCCATTATTTTTAAATGTATTTCCATCCATTGTTTCAGCCTTTCAGCCTATTTCAATCCCTTCACCCCCACCCCACCCCCACTAGGGCTATCTGTACCTTCCCCCCACCCCCACTAGGGCTATCTGTACCTTGCTTGTCCTGCTTTCTACCCTTAATTAGCACATTCCTTTAGATAATATCACCACCTTCAACACCTCTTTGTCCTTTTGTCTATGACATCTTTTGGTTATCTCCACCTATCACTGGCCCTCTATCCAGCTCTACCTGTCCCATCCCCCCTTAAACCAGCTTAGATTTCACCTCTTTTCTATTTTTCCTTAGTTCTGTTGAAGGGTCATTTGGACTCGAAACGTTAACTGTGTCCCTCTCCGCAGATGCTGTCAGACCTGCTGAGTTTTTCCAGGTATTTTTATTTTTGTTTTGGATTTCCAGCATCTGCAGTTTTTTGCTTTTATACAGAGTAGGTGCATTGCTCCGAGGCATGATTCCAACCTTTCTCTCTCTCCCTCTCTCTCTCAAGAGAGGGAAAGTATAACACATAGAGAAAAGCACGTTTTTTCCTTAGTTCTGTTGAAGAGTCACACGGACTCGAAACGTTAACTGTGTTGACTGCAGATGCTGCCAGACCTGCTGAGTTTTTCCAGGTGTTTTTGTTTTTGTAAAGTATAACACATGACTGACTAGTGCATACGAACATATAAACATACAAATTAGGAGCAGGAGTAGGACACTCAGCCCCTCTGGCCTTCTGTGCTTTTCAATAAGACCATGGCTGATCTATTTTTAACTTCACCTTCACATTCCCCCGATAACCTTTCACACACTTGTTTATCAAGAATCTATCTACTTCTCTTTAAACCACCTTAACCGCCTTCTGAGAAAGACTTACAACTCTCTGAGAGAAAAAAAAATTCCTCATCTCTGTCTTAAATGGGTGACCCCATTTTTTTTAAACAGTGACCCCCCCCCTACCCAGCTCTAGATTCTCCCACAAGAGGGAACATCATTCGTTAGCATGTTCCATCTGTTAACCCTTTATACTCCAGGTCGCACCACTGGAATCCGATCTCCTGTTGTTAAAGCCCCAACACCCCCAGCCCTAACTGGGGAGGAAACCAGATTCCACCTCCAAAGCCTCATGGCCAGCGAATTGGGGAAGGGCAGGGTGTGAAACCACAGGGCCCAGGCCAGGCGAAAGTGAAAATAAACCAGGAAATATCGAAACACAGCCCACAATCCAATACCCAGAGGGTAAGCAATTAGTTGTCAGGAACGCCCCATGATATTGATGAGGGGGAGCTGAAGGAAGCTTTCACAGGATGTTGCAATGTGGTGGAACTCTCCGTATCAACACAACGAGTACTGGTCAGAGGGAATTGGGAAGACCCCAGCCCAGGGGCCAGGGCCAACACACCGTGGAGGGAGGAGGGTCGGGCAGGGCCAGAGAGGTGAGGCACAAGGCGCTTTACCTCTTACCTTGTGCCCCAGCAACCCCCAACCAGGCCTGAGAAAAGAAGAGCGAAAATTCAGGAAACAGTATTTGATGGCAACCAGGCCCCAACAGAAGCCCAGGAGGTGGGCGAGAAAGGAGAGACTGGAGAATCTGGCACGTTGGCTGATTAGTTTGCTAATCGGGTTGGGCATGCATCAGATTGGCTGCCTTGGACACTGACCAACCAGGTTAACAGGCTACCTGGCAAGTGACCCCAAACACCTCCTAGAGGTGGTCAGCACTATCTGCACTCGCCCCCCGCAACCCCCCCCCCCCCCCCCAATCTCCTGGGCCCTTGGATGAGAGCAGAAGTACTGGAAATGGCATAGGCAAGATCCAGGGCCCTGTCGACCACAGTGGGAAGGAGAGGCCCAGTTTGACGAGAAAGGAAGATATGTCAGAAGTGCTCGTCTGAAAGATTGAACAGTTGCGACAGAGACGGAGAACCTGAGAGAATGGAATGGAGTCTTCACAGGAAGGAGGACGTGAGGAAGTGTAGTTGTGGTGGCTTATAGTGGATATAGCTGACAAACCATCTCTAAAGATGAAGACAGAGCAATCGAGGAAGAGCAGGGAAGAGTCAGTGATGGACCAAGAGAAAGTGAAAGAAAGGTGGAAATCGGAAGTTTCACTTATTCTGGTTGTCAGTGTAATTCTTTCACTCTGCAGGGTAGCAGTGAAACAGCTGGCCTCACCTGCTGCTCATACTTGAGATACCTTACCCTTCCAGGGTAATCTGAGGTAGACTGGGCACTTCTCAGGGCTGAAAGTGACAGCCTTTGGCCCCGTTCCTGAGTTTGTGTGACATACAGCATGAAATAATCTGATCCGGGTGGCCATTATCCTGCAGGATGTCTTTGATGCCCCTATTTCAGCATCAAGCCAGCTCACCCATGGTGAGCTAATGGCTCAGGCCCTACCAGTCCATGCTTGCAAAACTCAGACCACAGAGTCCAACATTAGACGTGATTCAGAGATTGGACAACATCTGCTGAATAATCCTCGGTGCGCTAAGAATTACACTAACAACCAATTTAAGATTGTCAGTGGGGTTCGCAATGTGGCACATTTGCATCTACTGGAAGCTACATTTTTAATACACAGGGTCCTGTTCTTTATAGACAGAAAGAACATGTAGACACATTGCGTCTGTTTCAGCTAAACAAAATAAGTGACAGCCACTCGCTCATTCCTCAGGGCAACGCTTCGACCAATCAGGGTCAAGCTGCCTGGTTTAAATTTCAAACAATGTTTGTCAGTTAACTGTCAGTCACTTATTTGGTTACTGCTCACTATAGTGGTATGATAGTCCACTCGTCATGTTACTGCACTAGATAAAGCAGAGACCGAGACAAATGCCATGAGTTCAAATTTCACCTTGAACCAGTCTGAACATTTAATTTTAGTCCGCATAAATCTGGAAATGAAATAATCATTGCCACAAGGATTACTGTTCCTTTCCTGGGGTAGCTGCAGTAGAAGATATACTCACGTTCATAAGGCACAGGGACCACTTACAGTTGTGGTGTTTGACAATTTACTCATGGCCAAGGGAATATAGGAATACGAGGAGGCCCTAGACTCTAGTAACTTGCTGACAATAGACGTTAGGCTATCTGGTCTATAATTCCCTGATTTCCCCTCTCACTTTTCTCAAATAGCAGAGTGACATGCAAACTATCAGATTTTTGTTCAATATGGGTATGAGGGTCGTAGGAGGAAAGGCAGAAACATGGGTTTGAGGAACAAATTAATCGTTAATGACAAGCTCAAGGTGCTGAATGGCCTTCTTCTGTTCCTATGTAATAAACTCGAGGGGCTGAATGGCCTTCTTCTATTTTGTGTGATGGAAAACTCTCTACTTGCCTGGACAAGTGCAGCTCCCACAACACTCAAGAAGCTTGGCACCATCCAGGACAAAGCAGCCCCACTTGACTGGCACTAAATCCACAAACATTCACTCCCTCCACCACTGACACACAGTAGCAGCAGTGTGTGTACCATCTACAAGATGCACTGCAGGAACTCACCAAGGCTCCTTAGACAGCACCTTCCAAACCCACGACCACTACCATCTAGAAGGACAAGGGCAGCAGATAGATGGGAACACCACCACCTGGAAGTTCCCCTCCAAGCCACTCACCATCCTGACTTGGAAATATATCACCGTTCCTTCACTGTCACTGGGTCAAAATCCTGGAACTCCCTCCCTAACAGCACTGTGGGTGTACCTACACCACATGGACTGCAGCGGTTCAAGAAGGCAGCTCACCCACCACCTTCTCAAGGGGCAATTAGGGATGGGCAATAAATGCTGGGCCCAGCCAGCGAAACCCACGTCCCGAGAGTGAATATAAAAAATAACTTCCTTCTAAAGATCCCTATGTGGTAATTCTGAGCGAATTGAATATGTTTCTGTCTCCCAGAAAATCAGGGAACAATGAACTTCACTTGTCTCTCAGGCTGGGTCAGTTAAATGAAAACACAGGGTTTTGTTATTCCTGATGCGGTTGGCCAAGAGCTGCTGTTTTCCTTTATCCTGCTTGCCAGCATCTTACCACAGTGAACTCAAAACAAGGAGGGAAGGAGTGAAGCAAATACAGGTTTGTGGGAAAAGCAGCGGAGGCTCAGAAGAACTGAAAACAAAAGATCAGAAATTCTGACTTGATGTATTAAAGGGGTGCAAGTATCTGCCTCAAAGCACAACCTCACCCACTGTCCTCCTTCCCTACAGCAGAACTCCGGAAATCAATCAGAGGCCAAAGGGTCACAGTCCACACAACCCACTAACACTTTAGCAGGCCCACAGTGAGCTGCACTGACTAATTCTCTGGAATCCGTTCGTAGATCAACAGGTGAGGCAGGGATCAGTGGTAGGGCAGTGGGTGGGGGGGGGGGGTGGGGAGGGGAACGGGGATAAAGAGGAGGAGAGAGCAAGAGGGGGAGAGACCTACAGAAAGAAATGAAGAGATAGACTAGCGAAATCTGGAGAGGGAGAGAAAAGCAGGGTCAGAGAGGGGGAGAGAGAGAGAGAGGAGGGAGACTGACAGAGAGGAAGAGACATATAAACAGAAAAAGAGAGTGAGAGAGAGAGAGAGAAAAAGACTGAGGAAGAGAGAGAGGCAGGGAAAGTGATAAAGAAATAGAGAGGGGATGGACAGAGAGATAAAGAGAGTGAATTCTAGGTGTAGGACAAAGTCTTTATAGTGCAGGACAACAGCAAAGGTGAGAGTGGAAAGACTATGTTGTGTAGTCAAGGCATTCTTCGTGTGAAGGAGCGCTTCCTGACTCACACCAGAATTTCAAGGCTCTGCCCCCTTGCTCTGGATGTCCCCCGCTTGCCTGAGGAATCGACCCGGTTGGATCAGTCAATCATCCTTTGGGGTGTCATGACGATCCGGATGACAAGTTTGTAATCCTCACAGGAATGGGAGCCATTCAGCCCCTCGAGCATTTCCATTCCACTTTGATCTCTTTTCCTCTATTTCTGTCTCTCTTCACAATCCCGCTAGTTGTGCGATTTGCAAGTGCTTTGAACACGGGGATAGCTGGAGATCATTCAGCCCCTTCAGCCTGTTTCCCCATGAAGTGAGCTCCTGGCCGATCTATGACTGAACTCCGTATATTCACCAGCCTTCTCTTTCTGGTAGGAAAGCATCAAAAACAAAGGAGAGCCAATGGATGTTATCTACTTGGACTTCCAGAAGGCCTTTGACAAGGTGCCGCACAGGAGGCTGCTCAGTAAGATAAGAGCCCATGGTGTTAGAGGCAAGGTACTAGCATGGATAGAAGATTGGCTGTCTGGGAGGAGGCAGAGAGTGGGGATAAGGGGGTCCTTCTCAGGATGGCGGCCGGTGACTAGTGGAGTTCCGCAGGGGTCAGTGTTGGGACCACAACTTTTCACTTTATACATTAATGATCTAGATGAAGGAACTGAGGGCATTCTGGCTAAGTTTGCAGATGATACAAAGATAGGTGGAGGGACAGTTAGTATTGAGGAGGCGGGGGAGGCTGCAGAAGGATTTGGACAGGTTAGGAGAATGGACAAAGAAGTGGCAGATGGAATACAACGTGGGGAAGTGTGAGGTCATGCACTTTGGTAGGAAGAATAGAGGCATAGACTATTTTCTAAATGGGGACAGAATTCAGAAATCTGGAGTGCAAAGGGATTTGGGAGTCCTAGTCCAGGATTCTCTTAAGGTTAACTTGCAGGTTGAGTCGGTAGTTAGGAAGGCAAATGCAATGTTGGCATTTATTTCAGGAGGACTAGAATATAAAAGCAGGGATGTGCTGCTGAGGCTTTATAAGGCTCTGGTCAGACCTCATTTAGAATATTGTGAGCAGTTTTGGGCCCCGTATCTCAGGAAGGATGTGCTGGCCCTGAAGAGGGTCCAGAGGAGGTTCATGAGAACGATCCCAGGAATGAAAGGCTTAACATATGAGGAACGTTTGAGGACTCTGGTTCTATACTCGATGGAGTTTAGAAGGATGAGGGGGGATCTGATTGAAACGTACAGAATACTGAAAGGCCTGGATAGAGTGGACGTGGGGAAGATGTTCCCATTAGTAGGAGAGACTAGGACCCGAGGGCACAGCCTCAGAGTAAAGGGAAGACCTTTTAGAACAGAGATGAGGAGAAACTTCTTTAGCCAGAGAGTGGTGAATCTATGGAATTCATTGCCACAGAAGGCTGTGGAGGCCAGGTCATTGAGTGTATTTAAGACCGGGATAGATAGGTTCTTGATTGGTAAGGGGATCAAAGGTTACGGGGAGAAGGCGGGAGAATGGGGTTGAGAAACTTATCAGCCATGATTGAATGGCGGAGCAGACTTGATGGGCCGAATGGCCTAATTTCTGCTCCTTTATCATATGGTCTTATAATGTATGGTGGACTATCCCAGTATTCATAGGAATCGTGAATGGAAAGCGAATGGTTCGGCAAATGATTGCTGAGCTACCTATTACCAAAACAACTCTGCCTCCTACACCCACTCTGACTTTCCCTCCAAACATGGATAAGGACAAATTCGGCACATTTATCACACACACTTAGTTAACATCAGCAAGATATAGTGGCTAAGCAGAGCTCAGGACCCCACTTTGGATATATGGCACTGCAAGTTATTTCTAATTCTATGCAAGCAATCCCATTCAGATAGGCTTGTAAATCAGAACAGTGTAGAGGGAGCTTTACTCTGTATCTAACCCCGTGCTGTACCTGTCCTGGGAGTGTTTGATGGGGACAGTGTAGAGGGAGCTTTACTCTGTATCTAACCCCGTGCTGTACCTGTCCTGGGAGTGTTTGATGGGGACAGTGTAGAGGGAGCTTTACTCTGTATCTAACCCCGTGCTGTACCTGTCCTGGGAGTGTTTGATGGGGACAGTGTAGAGGGAGCTTTACTCTGTATCTAACCCCGTGCTGTACCTGTGCTGGGAGTGTTTGATGGGGACGGTGTAGAGGGAGCTTTACTCTGTATCTAACCCCGTGCTGTCCCTGTCCTGGGAGTGTTTGATGGGCACGGTGTAGAGGGAGCTTTACTCTGTATCTAACCCCGTGCTGTACCTGTCCTGGGAGTGTTTGATGGAGACAGTGTAGAGGGAGCTTTACTCTGTATCTAACCCTGTGCTGTACCTGTCCTGGGAGTGTTTGATGGGGAAAGTGTAGAGGGAGCTTTACTCTGTATCTAACCCCGTGCTGTACCTGTCCTGGGAGTGTTTGATGGAGACAGTGTAGAGGGAGCTTTACTCTGTATCTAACCCTGTGCTGTACCTGTCCTGGGAGTGTTTGATGGGGACAGTGTAGAGGGAGCTTTACTCTGTATCTAACCCTGTGCTGTACCTGTCCTGGTAGTGTTTGATGGAGACAGTGTAGAGGGAGCTTTACTCTGTATCTAACCCCGTGCTGTACCTGTCCTGGGAGTGTTTGATGGAGACAGTGTAGAGGGAGCTTTACTCTGTATCTAACCCTGTGCTGTACCTGTCCTGTGAGTGTTTGATGGAGACAGTGTAGAGGGAGCTTTACTCTGTATCTAACCCTGTGCTGTACCTGTCCTGGGAGTGTTTGATGGGGACAGTGTAGAGGGAGCTTTACTCTGTATCTAACCCCGTGCTGTACCTGTCCTGGGAGTGTTTGATGGGGACAGTGTAGAGGGAGCTTTACTCTGTATCTAACCCCGTGCTGTACCTGTGCTGGGAGTGTTTGATGGGGACGGTGTAGAGGGAGCTTTACTCTGTATCTAACCCCGTGCTGTACGTGCCCTGGGAGTGTTTGATGGGGACAGTTTAGAGGGAGCTTTACTCTGTATCTAACCCCATGCTGTACCTGTCCTGGGAGTGTTTGATGGGGACAGTGTAGAGGGAGCTTTACTCTGTATCTAACCCCGTGCTGTACCTGTCCTGGGAGTGTTTGATGGGGACAGTGTAGAGGGAGCTTTACTCTGTATCTAACCCCGTGCTGTACCTGTCCTGGGAGTGTTTGATGGGGACAGTGTAGAGGGAGCTTTACTCTGTATCTAACCCCGTGCTGTACCTGTCCTGGGAGTGTTTGATGGGGACAGTGTAGAGGGAGCTTTACTCTGTATCTAACCCCGTGCTGTCCCTGTCCTGGGAGTGTTTGATGGGCACGGTGTAGAGGGAGCTTTACTCTGTATCTAACCCCGTGCTGTACCTGTCCTGGGAGTGTTTGATGTGGACAGGGTAGAGGGAGCTTTACTCTGTATCTAACCCCGTGCTGTACATGTCCTGGGAGTGTTTGATGGGGACAGTGTAGAGGGAGGTTTACTCTGTATCTAACCCCGTGCTGTACCTGTCCTGGGAGTGTTTGATGGGGACAGTGTAGAGGGAGCTTTACTCTGTATCTAACCCCGTGCTGTACCTGTCCTGGGAGTGTTTGATGGGGACAGTGTAGAGGGAGCTTTACTCTGTATCTAACCCCGTGCTGTACCTGTCCTGGGAGTGTTTGATGGGGACAGTGTAGAGAGAGCTTTACTCTGTATCTAACCCCGTGCTGTACCTGTCCTGGGAGTGTTTGATGGGGACGGTGTAGAGGGAGCTTTACTCTGTATCTAACCCCGTGCTGTACCTGTCCTGGGAGTGTTTGATGGGGACAATGTAGAGGGAGCTTTACTCTGTATCTAACCCCATGCTGTACCTGTCCTGGGAGTGTTTGATGGGGACAGTGTAGAGGGAGCTTTACTCTGTATCTAACCCCGTGCTGTACCTGTCCTGGGAGTGTTTGATGGGGACAGTGTAGAGGGAGTGAAGAAGGAGGAAATATTTTGTTATAAATTA
The DNA here is from genome assembly GCA_026770705.1 of Isurus oxyrinchus. Taxonomy (NCBI): domain Eukaryota; kingdom Metazoa; phylum Chordata; class Chondrichthyes; order Lamniformes; family Lamnidae; genus Isurus; species Isurus oxyrinchus. Next base: position 1,529,936 of record JANJGN010000057.1, on the reverse strand, counting down.
AAACACAAATACTCTGCTGCCGCTGAGAGTTTCAATTTCTCAAACAATGGTAAGCATCTGCTTGCTGGAAGATCAGGAGGAGCTCAGTTGGGACAAGGAAACTCCCAGGATATCGGAGGGAAGAATTGCAGGTCATAGGCCTGCCCAGGGAAACTGGGTGTTGGCCCAGAGCCTGGGATTGGTCACTCTCTCAAGCTCTCACCAACAGCATATCATCATTCAAGGACAATAACAAGAGTCAACTAAAAAAAAACAGACCATAAACCTCAAGGGCATGTCCTTGATTGGATGGTGTTAATGCATGAGAAAATTATCTGTAAGAAAAGCTAGTACTTATTTACATTTAAAAGTCTCCCAGCATCAAAATATCATTTTGAAAGGCATTCTTTTCTGCATTTTAAATTGCTTTACAACTAGGCTTCTCACTGAAACAGGAACATGAGGAGGCCGCTCAGCCCCTTGAGCTGGTTCCACTATTCAGCCCACGACCGATGTTTATTCATTTCCCCAGTTCTTTTTCCATATACCCTAACCCTCTTGCCTAACATACACTATTGACCTCAGTCTTGAAAGTTTCGAATTGACCCCTAGCCACAAAACCATTTGCAGGGGATCGAGTTCCTGATTTGCACTCCCCTTGGTGAGAAATGATTCCTGACATCACCCCCGAATGGCCTGTCTCAAACTTTATATCTTTGTTCTTATCTCCTCTCAGCAGATGAAATATTTTCTAACCCCTGTCACTCACTAAGGATGGTTACTGATTACAAGTAAGAAACATCAGCAACAGTTCTTTGTTGGGTGTCATCTGGTCAGTCTTATTAAAGTATTCATAGTCTTATGTCAATTGAACAGTAAGTATGTATTCCTGTCTCCAGATTTGCTGCTACACATCTGGATGTCTTTTCATCGTTCTTTTTCATTCTTTGGTATTGAATCGCTCTTTGTCGATTCCCCAATTGCAGTGATAGATGGCGATTAGTTTATCCCACTCTTTACTCTGAATGAATGTCACAAGGGGAGCAGCTGTTCCCCTTAGTTGAAGGGTCAGTCACAAGGGGACATAAATTCAAGGTGAGGGGCAGGAGGTTTGGGGGGGATGTGAGGAAAACCCTTTTTACCCAGAGGGTGGTGAGGGTCTGGAATGCACAGCCTGGGAGGGTGGTGGAGGTGGGTTACCTCACATCCTTTAAAAAGTACCTGGATGAGCACTTGGCATGTCATAACATTCAGGGCAATGGGCCAAGTGCTGGTAAATGGGATTAGGTAGGTAGGTCAGGTGTTTCTCACGTGTCGGTGCAGACTCGATGGGCCGAAGGGCCTCTCCTGCACTGTGTGATTCTGTGATTCTGAACTCTGGACTCATCTGTGTTGTGTTTTTCTTCCTCTTCCTCCCAGCAGCTCACCATGGTGCACACTGGGACGGTAGATGACTCTTCCTGTGGCGAGGGTGTGACTTGGTGGGAAGCTGACCTTTGCGTTTGGCTGTGTGCTGTGCTGTCGTCAATGCATGTCTGCTACTCGGTTCCAGCATTGTCTGAGGCCCTGTCTTGCTGGCTGGGGATTGCAGCGTCTGCTCTGTGGTCTCAGGGTTTATCTGTCTAACTGACGTACGAGCCAGAGATTGAGGCTCTTCTCGTTGCTGGTTCCTCTCTTGACTGTCATCTACTCGAGCTGTTGTGGTGGCTGGTCTGACCAATGAGGGACTTCTGGCACCTGTAATGGAAGTGGACAAACTGGCCCTGTGAAGAGAGGAGACAGTCCAGAGTTGAAGTCGCTGTGGAGAGAATCTTCCTTGTTGGAGCTCTTGGGAATGTGCAGTTCTGTGGAATGAACCACAGTGTTTGTCTTGACATCTCTGTCATTTTGAGGAGATTCAGGGCTACACAGACATCTCTACTCAAGAGAGAAAGAAACTAGTTATGGATGATGTACATCAGTGTGAAAATCTGTTTGCCGCCATACCTTAGTGGCTCCAGAATCATGCCGATGACCAGAGGTCAGATTTCTCTGGGCCCCACATGTGTGTGTTTTTAAAGAAATACAAGGAAGGAGTGAGCAAAAGATGGCTGTAAAGTTACGACTTTCTGGACAATGACTATGTGGATTGTACTGGCAGAGGACATGGAATGTCCCACCTGAAAAGAGGCCGTGGCCTTCCTCAAGCCAAGACACTTGAACAGGAGATGGGAAAGATGCAAAAGGTTCAACTTTAATCTCCTGTTTGTAGAGACAAAAGACAGATTACCATGTGTCAGCCATCTTCTGAAATCCATCTCCTGCTGATTTATATCTCAGAATGTGTAAAATAGTCACAGAGATTAAAGAAAACAGACTCTGGAGGCATGATGTGTTTTTTTTTTCCCTTACAGGATTACACAGGGAAAAATGGGTTAATAAGCTGGCTACAGAGCAGTGTAGTGTGTGTTAGTGTGCTGTGGGGGTGTCAGGCCAAGAAGACCAGTTAGTCACTGCTGCAGTAGCAGATGAAGTCTCTCTCTCTCTCTCTCTTCTCTCTGTTGCTGGAGGCAAGTCTGCAGAAGCCACAATCAAAAAGGATAAAGGACAGGTCCTTCAGCTACCCTGCAGATCCAAGAGTCTCCGAACCAATTGCTAAACTGCCAAAGTCAGCTCTACCCAGAATCACCCAACTTAATGGCCCAACGTTTCATCATCTATGCCTCATGGACAAGGCAAAGACTAATCTGTATATCTTTTTAAACTTTTATTTGGACTATTAACTTCTCATTTCCGATCTGTGTGAATGTGTGTTGTATTTTTATCATTTTCCTTGGGCTTTTAGTAACTAGTAAACTCACCCTTTCTTTGACTCCAAGAAAGCCTGGTTAAATGGACTCCTTCTAAATAAATACATTTGGACTGGGAAAAGGTATCCAAGGGGGAAGGGACCCCTTTTAAATTAACCTTGTTGCGACCAACCGAGGGGGTTGAATAAAGAAGGGGAGCCAGTCCATTCCTCCTCACCCGAAGCATAACAAAATTGGGGTCCCGTTCAGGAAGTGAAAAAATTTGGGGAACTTGCCCGAGGACCGGTTGTAACACACAGCTCCCAGAAGTGTCCTGTTTGGCTGCGTTGGGTTGAGCTTGCCGGACATTGGTCTCGCCTGTGTGGGGCGCTTTGCTCCACAGCACTGGCATGGTCACTCTTCTGGTCAGTTAGGGGATTGCTTCCCTTGGCCTGGAGTGTCCCTGTTTCTGTGCTGCTTCACTAACTGGACGGTGAGGTCTGCTTTCTACCATGGTTTACTTTCTGGCCTGGATCTGTGCTGCACACGGGGTTCAGATTGCCTGGCTCTCTGAAGGGTGAGGTCTCCCTCCATCGAAGCATGACCCATGGTTAAAATTTTTCAGTTGCAGGTTCAGCTTTAAGTTCTGAAACTCCAAGATGGGGCCACCGTACTCTTCTTCATGAAGGGTCTCCCCGCGCTTGCTGGGTTTAGCGGGCTCCCACAGACATGGCATTCGTGATCTCAGAGTTTAAATTTTTTCAACAGCGGCTGCCTAGATTCACTGGGTGGAGTCTTCCCCGCTTTAGCGCAGTGTTCTCACGTCTTCACACCTTCAAATCCCAGACTTTTGCTGGGTTTATAAAGCTGCCTACTCGGTCAGATTAATTGCTCGTTAATTATTTGCTTTCTCGTTGCTCAGAGCAAGACTGGCCGACAGGTGTTCAGGCGTCAACTCGGGAGTCGGTTTTCTCCGACTGTGACTTAAACGCCAATTTCTAGCCACTGCAATATTTAACCTTTTCCAGGACTTGTGTTGTTCAAGAATTTTAAACTGTTATCTCTCCCCTGCTGGAGCTGCTGACTCTGCACACTCTGGGTATTGAAGCTGGACTTCCACAGGATTCAGTGGAGTCTTCTGCTGCAGTGAGGAATTTAATTTCTGCCTTCAGCTTCCAGGCCTTTCTTTGGAGCTTTTCCCTGGCGATTTCCTTCCGTACCTTTGCTTCTTGAGTTTTCTCCGGGTCACAATGCTTCCTTGATTTTTCCTTCAGTTTTCCAGAATTTTAAGTATCCTCCGCAGTTTCTGCGAGGATTTGAGTTGTTCCATTTGCTGCCAACATGTTATAAGGTTCTGGGTGTAGTTTGGTAGATCTTATTGAGATATTCATAGTCTTAGGTTCTTTAACAGTAAGCAATTATTAGCTACTGGATACTAAATACAAACTACTAGAAACTTCACTGTCGCTGGGTCAAAATCCTGGAACTCCCTCCCTAACAGCACTGTGGGTGTACCTACATCACACGGACTGCAGCGGTTCAAGAAGGCAGCTCACCACCACCTTCTCAAGGGTAATTAGGGATGGATAATAAATGCTGGACCAGCCAGCGACACCCCATGAATGAATAAAAAGAATATACATAGGTACAGCAAAGGCCCAAGATAGGAGCTGTCTCCATGCTTGCTTCTACACACTACACACAGCTCTGTCAAGCACCACACCGACGCCAAAGTATGGGTCATGTGTTCACTTACATCACTGAGTGGGTGGTACTGTGCTCAGTCCCACATTAACCCTTTATGTGCCAGACCCTATACTATAACCTTCTCTCAAACGGAACTCTCAATCCTCGTCACTTTGAGTTTCAATTGAGGAGATAGGCAGGGCAAATTATTTCAGCTAGATTCCTCCTCCCTCTCAGCTTGACTGCAGCCTTTGACAAGATGGCCACACCATCCACCCCAACACCTCTCCACTGTCGTCCAGCTGGGTGGGACTGCACTCACCCGCTTCCATTCTTATTGATCTAATCTTAGCCAGAGTTTCTATTCTCAGGCACAGATCGTTACACCTGGTGCCCCAAGGATTAATGGCCAGTGTTCTGATGAAAGTTGATTGAGCTGAAACTTTAACTCTGTTTCTTACTCAACAGATGCTGCCAGACCTGCAGAGTATTTCCAACACTTACTGTTTATAGATCATCCAGCCCTCCCTCCCTACACAATAACACATGCCCTTCTCTCCCAGTTTGTGTTTTCAAAAGCCAACATTAATGTCAATCATCAGAAACATGTATAACTTGACTCATCAGAGGTTCTTGGTGTGACAGTGCAGGAATAGTGACTGTGCTAAGACTGAGCCGGAGGTGGAAGGGGGCAGTGGGGACTCGGTCAAAGATATTCACGCAGACTGGCGGTGTGAACCAGACAGAATACAGAGAATATAAAACACAGGTCATCTGTAACACCTTCTTTATCTAGATGCCTGGAAAGCCTTCATTACACACACACCTGTAACCCCTTCAATACCGACACACTTGTAACCCATTACAGTTCATGTCCAAATGCAGCAAGACCTGGACAATATCCAGGCTTGGGCTGACAAGTGGCAAGTAACATTCGTGCCACACAAGTGCCAGGCAATAACCATCTCCAACAAGAGAGAATCTAAACATTGCCCCTTGACATTCAATGGCATTACCATCACTGAATCCCCCACTATCTACATCCTGGGGGTTACCATTGACCAGAAACTGAACTGCACTAGCCATATAAATACTGTGGCTACAAGAGCAGGTCAGAGGCTGGGAATCCTGCAGTGAGTAACTCACCTCCTGACCCCACAATGCCTTTTCCACCATCTACAGGGCAAAAGTCAAGAGTGTGATGGAATACTCCCCACTTACCTGGATGAGTGCAGCTCCTACAACACTCAAGAAGCTTGACACCATCCAGGACAAAGCAGCCGCTTGATTGGCACCCCATCCACAAACATTCACTCCCTCCAGCACCGACACACAGTAGCAGCAGTGTGTGTACCATCTACAAGATGCACTGCAGGAACTCACCAAGGCTCCTTAGACACCACCTTCCAAACCCATGACCACTACCATCTAGAAGGACGAGGGCAGCAGACACATGGGAACACCACCACCTGGAAGTTCCCCTCCAAGTCACTCACCATCCTGACTTGGAAATATATCACCGTTCCTTCACTGTCGCTGGGTCAAAATCCTGGAACTCCCTCCCTAACAGCACTGTGGGTGTACCTACACCACATGGACTGCAGCGGTTCAAGAAGGCAGCTCAGCACCACCTTCTCAAGGGGCAGTTAGGGATGGGCAAATAAATACTGACCCAGCCAGTGAAGCCCCACTTCCCGTGAATGATTAAAAAAAGTGCACGTGGTGCAGGTACACCCACAGTGCTGTTAGGGAGGGAGTTCAAGGATTTTCACCCACTTCAATTCGGACAGACCCATAACCTCTTCAATACCGATACACCTGAAACCCCTTCAATATCGACAGAGCTATAACCCCTTCAATACTGACACACTTATAACCCCTTCAATTCAGAGACACCTGTAACCCCTTCAATACAGACACACCTGTAACCCCTTCAATACTGACACACCTGTAACCCCTTCAATACTGACACACCTTTAACCCCTTCAATACAGACACACCTGTAACCCCTTCAATACAGACACACCTGTAACCCCTTCAATACAGACACACCTGTAACCCCTTCAATACTGACACACCTGTAACCACTCCAATACAGACACACCTGTAACCTCTTCAATACCCACACACCTGTAACCCCTCCAATACAGACACACCTGTAACCCCTTCAATACAGACACACCTGTAACCCCTTCAATACTGACACGCCTGTAACCCCTTCAATACAGACACACCTGTAACCACTCCAATACAGACACACCTGTAACCCCTCCAATACAGACACACCTGTAACCACTCCAATACAGACACACCTGTAACCACTCCAATACAGACACACCTGTAACCCCTCCAATACAGACACACCTGTAACCACTCCAATACAGACACACCTGTAACCACTCCAATACAGACACACATGTAACCCCTCCAATACAGACACAGCTGTAACCCCTTCAATACAGACACACCTGTAACCCCTCCAATACAGACACACCTGTAACCCCTCCAATACAGACACAGCTGTAACCCCTCCAATACAGACACAGCTGTAACCTCTTCGATACAGACACACCTGTAACCCCTCCAATACAGACACACCTGTAACCCCTTCAATACAGACACACCTGTAGCTCCTCCAATACAGACACACCTGTAACCCCTTCAATACAGAAACACCTGTAACCCCTCCAATACAGACACACCTGTAACCCCTCCAATTCAGACACAGCTGTAACCCCTCCAATACAGACACAGCTGTAACCCCTTCAATATTAACTCATTTGTAGAAATGAGGGGATGCTGGGCCTTTTGCTGGGGAATCTGGTCTCCAGGGAAACTCTTGGATAAGATTGATCATCGCATCATCAAGTTAAGATTAGCCAGGAGAAATTGGAACCAAACACTGACAGGAAAGAATTTCGTGAACAATGGGTGAGCTTTGTGGAGGAGCTGCTTCAGGTACAAGATAAGCATGTGAAAAAGATGAACGGTGTGGAGCTTGAGTAAGCTTTGCTGTCGGGAACCATCTCATCAGTTAGTTGTCTCTCCTTCCCAAGTGTGTTAATGATCTCTGATTGTGCTTAAACATCCCCTGGACAGCCACAGGCAAACAATTCTCTCAGTGTGTACACCCCTACCATGAACAGCCCCGATGAGGTCAAGGATAAATTCCTGATCTTTGATTGCTCCTGGACTAAAGCCAGACAAGCTGATCATTCTTGGTGACTTCACTGCAAGAATTGGTGCAGATCACCAGGAGTGGGAAGGAGTCATCGGAAAAACCGGGTTTGGCAGTGATAACAGTGATGGCCTCCTCTTGCTGATGGTGTGTGCTGAGTATGAGCTCTTAATCACCAGCACAGTTTTCCAAATCCCTAATCACAACATGAAGTCTTGGATGCACTCTGATCCTGTGCACTGGCATCTAATCGACGATGTTTTTACCAGGCAGACGGACAGACAGGATGTGTGTGTAATGAAAGCCATGTGCAGCGCTGACTGCAGGACTGACCTCTGGCTTATCATTTCAAAACTAAATGTCAGGATCTATCCCTCTTGGTGCCCCCAGGGAAGGAAGGTCCAGAAGCATCTCATTGTCTCTAGGCTCCAGCTGATAGTCATGAAGGGATCCTGCCTGTGTATGGTGAAAGCAGACACTCACTGTATTGAGGATAACTGAGTGACCTTCAGGGCTATACTGCACTCCACTGCTCTAGAGGCATTTGATTCTTCCCTTCGTAACCACCAAGGTTGGTTCAATAAAAACAATGCAATAATCCAGGAACGATTGAAGAAACATCGCCTCTACAGGGTTGACCTTCTCTTATTACCATTCTGGGTCTTCGATGTGGCATTTGTGGGTCTGGACTTGCAGATAATGCTGGAGATAAGGCTGTTGGTGAACTCTACCTTGTATTGAACATTACACTAACAATATGTACAATATAGTGTGCAATAAAGTACAATATGGACTCAGGACAAGGCTCTACATAGAACTATCATTCTCCATGCTCTACTGTCATGTGATCTTACATCACTGATAATGTAGACCATATGTTTTCACATTTAACATTAACCCTTTATACTACACACCTCAGTGACAAGTCATCACAATCTAAGCACAGGTGTGTTGTACAAAGAGCTGGACGCTGAGGTGCTCACCTGAGCAGGCACACCTATCATCCTCCCTACATTGAGAAAGCCATCACTAAGTTAGTAGTCTTTCTGCTCATGTGGCTAAAATGCCTGACAATCACTTACCAAAGCGAATCTTCAGTGGAGAGCTTGAGTTTGGGGTGTACTCTCGCGGCTGAGAAAGGAAGTTCCACAGGGATTATCTGAAGCTTGACTTAGGAGTTTCGATACTGAGCCTGAGTTCTGGGAGAAGATCGCCCAGGATTGCTAGGCCTCGCGATCCCGAATGAGAATCGGTGCAGCTTCTTCCAAAGGCAGAGAGAAAATACAAGGAGAGGAAATCCCGAGCTAGCAGCACATCCAAAACTCAACTGTCTGCGCTTTCCTGCCCTGTTTTGCAGAAGAGCCTCCCGTGCACAGGTCAGCCCAGCAATCACCCATGTGCCTTCTGGAACCTTACCAAACACCCCAGATGATGAAGATGGCCAGCTTTGCCTCAAAGGATCATAGGCTTCCTTGGATGCTGAATGAGTATAAGATGAAACATAAACAGATAGTGTATCTTGCATATCAGGCAAATTCTTCAATCAAGAACCAGGCCAAGTACAGTCAGTCAAGAGGGACAGTGAAGAGGAAACTAAGACTGGCAAAGAGAGGGTATGAGAACAGAGTGGCAGGTCCATTTAAAAGGGAACCCCAAAATGTTCCACCAGTATGTAAGTAGTCATCAGCAGCTGCTGTCCGTCAATTTGAGGATGATGTCTTATCAGGATGGTGAGTATCTGCCGTGGGCGTTCATGTGACTGACAGGCTGATTCCCAACCCAAAGGTCTTCGGGCATGGAGAGCAGGATGTCCCCTGCGGCAGTGGGATCCAGAACGCAGGATTTGCTTCCTCTTCTTTCCTTCTCTGCTGCCGCTCTGCCTCATCATTAAGGAGTTTGAAGATTGATGGACAAGCTGTTGCTGAACCATTGATAGAAAGGATCCTCCAAGTTATTAATGTCAATGTTGCTGTGCTTCAAGGAGAGTTTCAGAGGGTCTTTGTAGTGCTTTATTTATCCGCCACTGGGACGTTGGCCATTTGAGAGTTGAGAAAACAAGACTGCGGGTAAAATGCTTTTCGGTCGTCCAGACACAGTTTCCAGTCCATCGAAGCTCATTTTACACGAGCCTTGCCTGAAATAACATCCTGGGCGTTACCATTGACCAAAAGCTGAACTGGACTAGCCATATAAATACCATGGCTACAAGAGCAAATCAGAGGCTAGGTAAATAACTCACCTCCTGACTGCCCATAGCCTGTCTACCATATACAAAGGCACAAGTCAGGAGTGTGATGGAATACTCTCCACCTGCCTGGATGAGTGCAGCTCCCACAACACTCAAGAAGCTGGACCACACTTGATTGGCACCACACCCACAAACATTCACTCCCACCACCAACACACAGTAGCAGCAGTGTGTACCGCAGGAATTCACCAAGGCTCCTTAGACAGCGCCTTGTAGACCCATGACCACTACCATCTAGAAGGACAAGGGCAGCAAATAGATGGGAACACCACCACCTGGAAGTTCCCCTCCAAGTCACTCACCATCCTGACTTGGAAAAATATCACCGTTCCTTCACTGTCGCTGGGTCAAAATCCTGGAACTCCCTCCCTAACAGCACTGTGGGTGTACCTACACCACATGGACTGCAGCGGTTCAAGAAGGCAGCTCATCACCACCTTCTGAAGGGCAATTAGGGATGGGCAATAAATGCTGGCACAGCCAGCGAAGCCCCACATCTTGTGAATGAATAAAACAAAGTTTATCAAACTGGCTTCAAAACATTAGCATTTGTGTGATGGTCGCCCATTAAACACAGAAGCTGCAGCAGAGGCATTGCTGATGGAACGTCTCCAACCCTCACGTGTCACTGAGACACAGTCCAGGTCTCACTGCAGTACAGCAGGTGGGGGGAGAGACACAGTCCAGGTATCACTGTAGTACAGCAGGTGTGGGGAGAGACACAGTCCAGGTCTCACTGTAGTACAGCAGGTGTGGGGAGAGACACAGTCCAGGTATCACTGTAGTACAGCAGGTGTGGGGGAGAGACACAGTCCAGGTATCACTGTAGTACAGCAGGTGGGGGGAGAGACACAGTCCAGGTATCACTGTAGTACAGCAGGTGGGGGGAGAGACACAGTCCAGGTATCACTGTAGTACAGCAGGTGTGGGGAGAGACACAGTCCAGGTCTCACTGTAGTACAGCAGGTGGGGGGAGAGGCACAGTCCAGGTCTCACTGTAGTACAGCAGGTGGGGGGACAGACACAGTCCAGGTATCACTGTAGTACAGCAGGTGTGGGGAGAGACACAGTCCAGGTATCACTGTAGTACAGCAGGTGTGGGGAGAGACACAGTCCAGGTATCACTGTAGTACAGCAGGTGTGGGGGAGAGACACAGTCCAGGTATCACTGTAGTACAGCAGGTGGGGGGAGAGACACAGTCCAGGTATCACTGTAGTACAGCAGGTGGGGGGAGAGACACAGACCAGGTATCACTGTAGTACAGCAGGTGGGGGGAGAGACACAGTCCAGGTATCACTGTAGTACAGCAGGTGTGGGGAGAGACACAGTCCAGGTATCACTGTAGCACAGCAGGTGGGGGGAGAGACACAGTCCAGGTCGCACTGTAGTACAGCAGGTGGGGGGAGAGACACAGTCCAGGTATCACTGTAGTACAGCAGGTGGGGGGGAGAGACACAGTCCGGGACTCACTGTAATACAGCAGGTGGGGGGACAGACACAGTCCAGGTATCACTGTAGTACAGCAGGTGTGGAGAGAGACACAATCCAGGTATCACTGTAGTACAGCAGGTGTGGGGAGAGACACAGTCCAGGTATCACTGTAGTACAGCAGGTGGGGGGAGAGACACAGTCCAGGTCGCACTGTAGTACAGCAGGTGGGGGGAGAGACACAGTCCAGGTAACACTGTAGTACAGCAGGTGGGGGGAGAGACACTGTCCAGGTATCACTGTAGTACAGCAGGTGGGGGGGAGAGACACAGTCCAGGACTCACTGTAATACAGCAGGTGGGGGGAGAGACACAGTCCAGGTATCACTGTAGTACAGCAGGTGGGGGGACAGACACAGTCCAGGTATCACTGTAGTACAGCAGGTGTGGGGAGAGACACAGTCCAGGTATCACTGTAGTACAGCAGGTGTGGGGGAGAGACACAGTCCAGGACTCACTGTAATACAGCAGGTGGGGGGACAGACACAGTCCAGGTATCACTGTAGTACAGCAGGTGGGGGGACAGACACAGTCCAGGTATCACTGTAGTACAGCAGGTGGGGGGACAGACACAGTCCAGGTATCACTGTAGTACAGCAGGTGGGGGGACAGACACAGTCCAGGTATCACTGTAGTACAGCAGGTGTGGGGAGAGACACAGTCCAGGTATCACTGTAGTACAGCAGGTGGGGGGAGAGACACAGTCCAGGTATCACTGTAGTACAGCAGGTGTGGGGAGAGACACAGTCCAGGTATCACTGTAGTACAGCAGGTGTGGGGAGAGACACAGTCCAGGTATCACTGTAGTACAGCAGGTGTGGGGAGAGACACAGTCCAGATATCACTGTAGTACAGCAGGTGTGGGGGAGAGACACAGTCCAGGACTCACTGTAATACAGCAGGTGGGGGGAGAGACACAGTCCAGGTATCACTGTAGTACAGCAGGTGTGGGGAGAGACACTGTCCAGGTATCACTGTAGTACAGCAGGTGTGGGGAGAGACACAGACCAGGTATCATTGTAGTACAGCAGGTGGGGGGAGAGACACAGTCCAGGACTCACTGTAGTACAGCAGGTGTGGGGAGAGACACAGACCAGGTATCACTGTAGTACAGCAGGTGTGGGGAGAGACACAGACCAGGTATCACTGTAGTACAGCAGGTGTGGGGAGAGACACAGTCCAGGACTCACTGTAGTACAGCAGGTGTGGGGAGAGACACAGACCAGGTCTCACTGTAGTACAGCAGGTGTGGGGAGAGACACAGTCCAGGTATCACTGTAGTACAGCAGTTGGGGGGAGAGACACAGTCCAGGTATCACTGTAGTACAGCAGGTGTGGGGAGAGACACTGTCCAGGTATCACTGTAGTACAGCAGGTGTGGGGAGAGACACAGACCAGGTATCACTGTAGTACAGCAGTTGGGGGGAGAGACACAGTCCAGGACTCACTGTAGTACAGCAGGTGTGGGGAGAGACACAGACCAGGTATCACTGTAGTACAGCAGGTGTGGGGAGAGACACAGACCAGGTATCACTGTAGTACAGCAGGTGGGGGGAGAGACACAGTCCAGGACTCACTGTAGTACAGCAGGTGTGGGGAGAGACACAGTCCAGGTATCACTGTAGTACAGCAGGTGGGGGGACAGACACAGTCCAGGTCTCACTGTAGTACAGCAGGTGTGGGGAGAGACACAGTCCAGGTATCACTGTAGTACAGCAGGTGGGGGGAGAGACACAGTCCAGATCTCACTGTAGTACAGCAGGTGGGGGGAGAGACACAGTCCAGGTATCACTGTAGTACAGCAGGTGTGGAGAGAGACACAATCCAGGTATCACTGTAGTAAAGCAGGTGGGGGGGAGAGACACAGTCCAGGTATCACTGTAGTACAGCAGGTGGGGGGAGATACACAGTCCAGGTATCACTGTAGTACAGCAGGTGTGGGGAGAGACACAGTCCAGGTCTCACTGTAGTACAGCAGGTGTGGGGAGAGACACAGTCCAGGTATCACTGTAGTACAGCAGGTGTGGGGAGAGACACAGTCCAGATATCACTGTAGTACAGCAGGTGTGGGGGAGAGACACAGTCCAGGACTCACTGTAATACAGCAGGTGGGGGGAGAGACACAGTCCAGGTATCACTGTAGTACAGCAGGTGTGGGGAGAGACACAGTCCAGGTATCACTGTAGTACAGCAGGTGTGGGGAGAGACACAGACCAGGTATCACTGTAGTACAGCAGTTGGGGGGAGAGACACAGTCCAGGACTCACTGTAGTACAGCAGGTGTGGGGAGAGACACAGACCAGGTATCACTGTAGTACAGCAGGTGTGGGGAGAGACACAGTCCAGGTATCACTGTAGTACAGCAGGTGTGGGGGAGTGACACAGTCCAGGTATCACTGTAGTACAGCAGGTGGGGGAAGAGACACAGTCCAGGTATCACTGTAGTACAGCAGGTGTGGGGGAGAGACACAGTCCAGGTATCACTGTAGTACAGCAGGTGTGGGGACAGACACAGTCCAGATATCACTGTAGTACACCAGGTGTGGGGAGAGACACAGTCCAGGTATCACTGTAGTACAGCAGGTGGGGGGAGAGACACAGTCCAGGTCTCACTGTAGTACAGCAGGTGGGGGGAGAGACACAGTCCAGATATCACTGTAGTACAGCAGGTGTGGGGAGAGACACAGACCAGGTATCACTGTAGTACAGCAGGTGGGGGGAGAGACACAGTCCAGGTATCACTGTAGTACAGCAGGTGGGGGGAGAGACACAGTCCAGGTATCACTGTAGTACAGCAGGTGGGGGGACAGACACAGTCCAGGTATCACTGTAGTACAGCAGGTGGGGGGACAGACACAGTCCAGGTATCACTGTAGTACAGCAGGTGGGGGGACAGACACAGTCCAGGTATCACTGTAGTACAGCAGGTGTGGGGAGAGACACAGTCCAGGTATCACTGTAGTACAGCAGGTGGGGGGAGAGACACAGTCCAGGTATCACTGTAGTACAGCAGGTGTGGGGAGAGACACAGTCCAGGTATCACTGTAGTACAGCAGGTGTGGGGAGAGACACAGTCCAGGTATCACTGTAGTACAGCAGGTGTGGGGAGAGACACAGTCCAGATATCACTGTAGTACAGCAGGTGTGGGGGAGAGACACAGTCCAGGACTCACTGTAATACAGCAGGTGGGGGGAGAGACACAGTCCAGGTATCACTGTAGTACAGCAGGTGTGGGGAGAGACACTGTCCAGGTATCACTGTAGTACAGCAGGTGTGGGGAGAGACACAGACCAGGTATCATTGTAGTACAGCAGGTGGGGGGAGAGACACAGTCCAGGACTCACTGTAGTACAGCAGGTGTGGGGAGAGACACAGACCAGGTATCACTGTAGTACAGCAGGTGTGGGGAGAGACACAGACCAGGTATCACTGTAGTACAGCAGGTGTGGGGAGAGACACAGTCCAGGACTCACTGTAGTACAGCAGGTGTGGGGAGAGACACAGACCAGGTCTCACTGTAGTACAGCAGGTGTGGGGAGAGACACAGTCCAGGTATCACTGTAGTACAGCAGTTGGGGGGAGAGACACAGTCCAGGTATCACTGTAGTACAGCAGGTGTGGGGAGAGACACTGTCCAGGTATCACTGTAGTACAGCAGGTGTGGGGAGAGACACAGACCAGGTATCACTGTAGTACAGCAGTTGGGGGGAGAGACACAGTCCAGGACTCACTGTAGTACAGCAGGTGTGGGGAGAGACACAGACCAGGTATCACTGTAGTACAGCAGGTGTGGGGAGAGACACAGTCCAGGTATCACTGTAGTACAGCAGTTGGGGGGAGAGACACAGTCCAGGTATCACTGTAGTACAGCAGGTGTGGGGAGAGACACTGTCCAGGTATCACTGTAGTACAGCAGGTGTGGGGAGAGACACAGACCAGGTATCACTGTAGTACAGCAGTTGGGGGGAGAGACACAGTCCAGGACTCACTGTAGTACAGCAGGTGTGGGGAGAGACACAGACCAGGTATCACTGTAGTACAGCAGGTGTGGGGAGAGACACAGACCAGGTATCACTGTAGTACAGCAGGTGGGGGGAGAGACACAGTCCAGGACTCACTGTAGTACAGCAGGTGTGGGGAGAGACACAGTCCAGGTATCACTGTAGTACAGCAGGTGGGGGGACAGACACAGTCCAGGTCTCACTGTAGTACAGCAGGTGTGGGGAGAGACACAGTCCAGGTATCACTGTAGTACAGCAGGTGGGGGGAGAGACACAGTCCAGATCTCACTGTAGTACAGCAGGTGGGGGGAGAGACACAGTCCAGGTATCACTGTAGTACAGCAGGTGTGGAGAGAGACACAATCCAGGTATCACTGTAGTAAAGCAGGTGGGGGGGAGAGACACAGTCCAGGTATCACTGTAGTACAGCAGGTGGGGGGAGATACACAGTCCAGGTATCACTGTAGTACAGCAGGTGTGGGGAGAGACACAGTCCAGGTCTCACTGTAGTACAGCAGGTGTGGGGAGAGACACAGTCCAGGTATCACTGTAGTACAGCAGGTGTGGGGAGAGACACAGTCCAGATATCACTGTAGTACAGCAGGTGTGGGGGAGAGACACAGTCCAGGACTCACTGTAATACAGCAGGTGGGGGGAGAGACACAGTCCAGGTATCACTGTAGTACAGCAGGTGTGGGGAGAGACACAGTCCAGGTATCACTGTAGTACAGCAGGTGTGGGGAGAGACACAGACCAGGTATCACTGTAGTACAGCAGTTGGGGGGAGAGACACAGTCCAGGACTCACTGTAGTACAGCAGGTGTGGGGAGAGACACAGACCAGGTATCACTGTAGTACAGCAGGTGTGGGGAGAGACACAGTCCAGGTATCACTGTAGTACAGCAGGTGTGGGGGAGTGACACAGTCCAGGTATCACTGTAGTACAGCAGGTGGGGGAAGAGACACAGTCCAGGTATCACTGTAGTACAGCAGGTGTGGGGGAGAGACACAGTCCAGGTATCACTGTAGTACAGCAGGTGTGGGGACAGACACAGTCCAGATATCACTGTAGTACACCAGGTGTGGGGAGAGACACAGTCCAGGTATCACTGTAGTACAGCAGGTGGGGGGAGAGACACAGTCCAGGTCTCACTGTAGTACAGCAGGTGGGGGGAGAGACACAGTCCAGATATCACTGTAGTACAGCAGGTGTGGGGAGAGACACAGACCAGGTATCACTGTAGTACAGCAGGTGGGGGGAGAGACACAGTCCAGGTATCACTGTAGTACAGCAGGTGGGGGGAGAGACACAGTCCAGGTATCACTGTAGTACAGCAGGTGGGAGGAGAGACACAGTCCAGGTATCACTGTAGTACACCAGGTGGGGGGAGAGACACAGTCCAGGTATCACTGTAGTACAGCAGGTGGGAGGAGAGACACACTCCAGGTCTCACTGTAGTACAGCAGGTGGGGGGAGAGCTTGTCTTTAGTTTGCTGTAGTTTGTAGAAGGCTGAGCTGGTGCAGCTGATCTGTGTTGGATCTCTTCAATGCTGCCAAGGTACAGCCTGAAAATCAGGTAGTGAGCGGACACCGACTTTGCAGGTCATCTGCAAACTGTAGGTTGGGTATAATTATGGTGGTTAGTTTTGTTTTGACATGAAGGCAAATAGAGTTAAAGAGTTTTTATCTACACAGTATTTAGTATTGACAGCAGAGAACAGTTAATCTTTGACGGGTGAATAGTCACTGATGGGTCGGTTGCAAATGGTATAACTAGCAATATGCAAATAGTAAGCAGGGAGTAAGAGGCAAGGTGGGTCCTCTGAGGAACAAAGAGGGTGATATCCGCTTAGAGGCGCTGGGCAATGATACAATACATAATGGGACGAATGTTACAATCCACGGGCGAGGGTCCTGACACAATCTTGTGTGTGAGTAACCTTCAGGTCAGCGGGCGAACGCTGGTGTCGGAGCTGCACCCGCCGTCAATTAAAAGGCCATTAAAAACACAATTGTTTGCGATTTTACGTTGTTTGTGAAACTTTACACTCGTTGCACAGGCAGGAGAGCAGCCCACCTTTAACAAAACCTCATCCCAGGGCTGGGTAACAAGGGTCAGCAGCATTGCCAGTGTGAGGAGTGAGGAACTTAGGAGATAGTTTGCTGCTGGTTGGTTATTGGTACTAGGCAGCTTCATCTCTGTTCAGGCTTCATTCTTAGCATTTCCAGGCTTCATTTCAGGCTCCTTGGTGTCTCCAAGGCCCCTGGAGGATTCAGACCGTGTGGACCCGTCCAGGTATCAGACAGCCTCCCCTAACCCTGGGAATGGGGATTGTGGTCTCCGCTGGAGGCACCTCCTCTGAGGAGGAAGAGAGGGCCAGAAAGGGGAGGAGGCCAGGTGTCCCTATTCAGCCTCCAGGGGAGCGACCTGGGGGAGGAGAGGTGCAGGCACAAGGGGCACAGGGCCAATGGGAAGTCCAAGGAGGAAGGGGCCACAGGAGATGCCACTATCCTGCTGCCCGGGTTTACAGGCGGTGATGCAGCTACCTCAATATGTCTGAGGTGCAATGCTGAAGGAGGTTCCACCTCTCCAGAGAGACAGTGACCTCCGTCTGTCAGAGCATCGGGCCTGAGATCATCTCCGACTGTGTGGGTGAACACCCCAGGCCAGTGGCTCTGAAGGTCACAGTGACCCTCAGCTTCTATGCCTCCGGCTGTCTGCAGGGGTCAGCGGGGGATCTGTGTGGAGTCTCCCAATCAGCTGTCCGCAGTTGTGTCAAGCTGGTGACAGACACTCTGTTCAGGTGCTTTGACTTTCATTCACTACCGCACAGACAAGGCCAGTCAGACACAGTGAGCCAGAGGCTTTGCAGTGACTGCTGGGTCCCCCGTGTCCAGGGTGCTATAGACTGTACACCTGTGGCCATCAAGGCGCCGGGGGTGAGCCGGGTGCCTTCATCAACAAGAAGGGATTCCACTCCATGAACGGGCAGATAGTGTGTGACCACAGGATGCAGATTCTGCAAGTCTGTGCAAGGTACCCAGGCAGCTCCCCTGACACTTACATCCTGAGACACTCTCAGGTGCCAGGGCTCTTCAGATCTCCAGCCTGATTGGATGGATGGCTGCTGGGTGACAAGGGCTATCCCCTCAAAAGGCTCATGACGCCTCTCCGCCATCCAAGAACAGAGGCAGAGCAGCATTACAATAGGAGCCAGGGCTCCACAAGGGCGGTGGTAGAGAGAGCAATAGGTCTTCTCAAGATGCATCCCCTGAATGGTCCAGGCATTGGAAGTGCACTACAATACCCCCCAGACCGTGTGTCACTGACAGCGGCTGCATGCTGTGCTCTCCACTACCTGACACTGACAAGGGGTGACCCACTGGAGGAAGAGGATCTTGAGGCAGCTCCACAGGCCACAGAGGATGGATCCAGTAGTGAGTCAGAAGAGGGGCACAGTGAGGAGAACACTGAGGGTGTGGAGACAGACCTCAGGAACCTCCAGGGAGGCAGGGACACCAGGGACACCTTGATCCAACACTCCTTCAGCTGGGCTGCCAAAGATCTGCTTCCACCTCATACCAGGACTGCCACCCCCAACCCGGGTGTCTGAAATGACCCTTTCATTTGACCCCACAGTCCACTCAGTGCCTGTGTAATAAAGTTTAGAGTCACTGACGTCCAGCATTACACACTGGCGTACCCAGCACCAAAATAAATAAGTGAAGCTACTCAGACCATTCTGACAAAAGTAAAATTTATAGCATGTTGACACTCTTATCAAGTGAACAATATATGGTGTTCAGGGTCACACCAGTAAACATAGAAACAAAACATTACAGAACAGAAGATCACGCGTGACCAGTCCCTCTTGTGCTCCTGGTGCCTTTAATTTACATTTGTGAGTGCTATATCTTAGTGCCCCCCACCCCTCACTGGCACCAGTGTCGGAGACATCCCACTCACTCTGCTGTCCTGTTGGCCTTGATGACCTTGGCATCGTCCTCTGGCCAGTGGAGCCTGTGCTGACCCTGCCTGGGAGGGAGTGTCCAGCACCAGGGCTGGCATCTCCCCAGCCATCGCAGCCTCATCAGATGCCACGCTCACTGGCAGAGGGGGGGAGGAGCTGCTGCCATTATCCAGAGCGCCCTGAGAGAAGCCCACAGAGACGCCAGGCAGCTCGTGCACCAATGTGAGGTCACTCTGGACCTCCCTGCCCACCATTGATGGACAGCCACCTAGCTGGGATACTGGGTGCCTCATCCATCTCCCACACTGACACTGACCACCTGAGGTCATTACCTGTGTGAGAGCTGCATGTCCGAGAGCAACCCCAGGAACCGCTGATTCTGTCCCTGGAGCTGCCTCTCCATGAGAGTCGTTATTCTCTCAATGGAGGAGGCAGTGACACGGCCATGAGGGTCATTGTATTGTTCATGCTCCACATGGACTCCTCCACCACAGAGACCACGGCCACAGACCCTCATGGATCTCCACCAATCCTCCTGCACATCCCCCTGGACATCCAGCATCTGCTGCCTAAGGGACGACTCCAGAGACTCATCATCTGCCTTTGACTGAGCATGGTCCTGGTCTCCAGCAGCCCTTCCACTGCCTGTGCCCTGGGCACTCTCTGCCTCCACCTGCACCTCAAGCGAGTGTGAAGTGCCCTCACCAATGTGCACAAGATACTAGCCAAGGATCTAATGCCCACCGAGGTGCTGGTATCTGCGCTGGTGCCTGGTTCAGAGAGCAGGTGTGGCGCAGGTGCATCTGGAGCCTGGTGGTCCTCCGATGTCAGGGGTGGGTCTTCGGGGTCCAGAGAGTGAGTGGCTGCTGGTGAATCTAAGGGAGAACAAGGACATGTCATTAGTTATAGTCATCACCCTGTCACTGTGCATGCCAGGCACCCTGGTGAGACCATGGGGATCTGTATCATGGTGCCGTCATCTTCCAGTGATCAATGGGGTCTCCAGCTTCGAGGCTCATACCAATGAGGAGACTACACTCGAATGGTTGCACAATGTGAAACTCTCACCGCTGTGCCCTGTACTTTTACCTTCACCTGGTACCCCCCGCCTCGCCACACCCGGTTGCCCGGGGAATGTGCCGGCTCCCCAGCTCCAGGACATCCTGCTCGAACCAGGAGAGCAGCAGCAGGTTGGATGGGGCCTCCACCTGTACCTGGCCCCTCTGCCTGGTTATGGCTCCTCTTCTCCTGAAAGGACAGAGGAGCATTGCTGAGTCCCCTCTCTACCTGCAGCCCCATTGCAGCCTGACCAACCCCAGCTGAGGAACAGCTCGCAGGGCACATCCGAGTCATGGGCCTCGAGCCACAAGACACTAAGGCCAAGCAGCCAGGCCTCACCCCCTTGGCCAGCTCCAGAGTGATGGACAGTTGGCGCTCAGACTCTAACACCCCTGAGCTCCACAGAGGGACGGCCAGACCTTAACACTTCACCACACTGACCCACGCCGACACGGTACTCACCCTTCCTCAGCACAGCAGGTCTTGAACCAGTCCCAGCACCGCACCCATGTGAGCCGCACAACATCATGGCTGCTGACCAGCGCTGCCAACACTTCCCAGGCATTTTTGGTCAGGTGCAGTGGCCTCCTTCTGCCATCCCTGGGCACGAGTGTCCCGCCCAACACTGACCTCCTCCACCAGGACCGTGTGGCAATGGGTTTGAGAAACGGGGGCCGAGTGCCCACTCGGCTTGCCCTCCATCCTGGTGTTTTCAGAGCGCTGGTGAGGCCATTGTCCCGGTCTCCGGACGGCAGGATGATTCTCCCCAGGCACCCCTCAGGGAGCTGCCGCTGCCGATTTTAAACTGCCCGCTGGGTCGCCACTGGACCCGGTGCCCAACACCCCCCCCCCCGCCCCCACCCTGACCCTGACCCCCTATCCCCAACCCTGACCCCCGAACCCCGCCCCCACCCTGACCCCTGAACCCTGACCCCTGACCTCCGCACTGACCCCCACCCTGACCCCTGAACCCTGACCCAACCCCCGCCCCGACCCCTGACCCCCGACCTCGCCCCCGACACCCGACCCCTGCCCCCAACCCTGACCCCTGCCCCGACCCTGACCCCCAACCCCGACCCTGACGCCCGCCCCCGACCCCCACCCCCAACTCCGCCCCTGCCCTGTCCCCCACCCGCTCCCCCAACTCCGGCCCCCGACCCCGGCCCCCAACCCCCGCCCCTGACCCCCCAACTCCGGCCCCCGACCCCGGCCCCCAACCCCCGCCCCTGACCCCCCAACTCCGCCCCCGCCCCGTCCCCCACCCGCTCCCCCGACTCCGGCCCCCGAGCCCAGTCCCCAACCCCCACACCCCGACCCCCCGACCCCACTGCCAGCTTGGCCTTTCCCGGACATTTGGAAGACACATTTCAGACTGGACGGGCACTGACCATCCAGTGTGAAACGGCGGCCGGGGGCCTGTTTCCTGACCTCTCCTGGGCCCGCCAGCCACACACGCACAACGAGAGTAAATCCAGGCCCATGAGTAGTTTGCATCATTGTTTACTAAGGAAGAAAATGCTTACAAAATACCAATCGTAGCGGACTTGAAAGACTTAGAGTCACAGAGTCATGACAACAAGAAGGAGGCTAATCAGCGCCCGCCCCAGCAGAACAATCCCATCACCTTCCTCACTTCCCCAAAACCTCCAGCTTTACCTCCCTCCAGTTCCCATCCAATTTCCTTTCAAAATCATGGATGGTCTCAGCTCCCACCACCCTCGTGGGGAACAGGTTCCAGGTTATGACCACTCGCTGCAGAAAAAGGTTTTTCCTCACATCCCCACTGTATCTCTTATGGTCAACCTTAAATCTGTGTCCCCTAGTCCTGTACCATCAGCCAATAGGAACAGCTTTACTTAGTCTACCTTATTTAAACCTGTCATAACCTTGTCCCCTTCTATCAAGTCTTTATTTTTATTCATTCATAGGATGTAGGCTTCGCTATCTGGGGCAGCGTTTACAATATGGACGGGATGGTCAAAGGGGGAGATAAGTGGCAGATGGAATTTAACCCTGAAAAGTGTGAGGTGATACACTTTGGAAGGAGTAATTTGACAAGGAAGTATTCAATGAACGGCATGACACTAGGAAGTTCTGAGGAACAAAGGGACCTTGGCGTGTGTGTCCATAGATCTCTGAAGGTGGTGGGGCATGTCTGTGGGGTGGTGAAAAAGGCATATGGGACACTTGCCTTTATCAGTTGAGGCATAGATTACAAAAGTAGGGAGATCATGTTGGAGTTGTATAGAACCTTGGTGAGGCCACAGCTGGAGTACTGTGTGCAGTTCTGGTCGCCACATTATAGGAAGGATGTGATTGCACTGGAGGGGGTGCAGAGGAGATTCACCAGGATGTTACCTGGGATGAAACATTTAAGTTATGAAGAGAGGTTGGATAGATTTGGGATGTTTTCGTTGGAGCAGAGAAGACTGAGGGGCGACCTGATCGAGGTGTACAAGATTATGAGGGGAATGGACAGGGTGGATAGGGAGCAGCTGTCCCCCTTAGTTGAAGGGTCAGTCACAAGGGGACATAAGCTCAAGGTGAGGAGAAGGAGGTTTAGAGGGGTGTGAGGAAAAACCTTTTTACCCAGAGGGTGGTGACGGTCTGGAATGCGCTGCCTGGGAGGGTGGTGGAGGCGGGTTGCCTCACACCCTTTAAAAAGTACCTGGATGAGCACTTGGCACATCATAACATTCAAGGCTATGGGCCAAGTGCTGGTAAATGGGATTAGGTAGGTAGGTCAGGTGTTTCTCACGTGTCAGTGCAGACTCGAAGGGCCGAAGGGTCTCTTCTGCACTGTGATTCTGTGATTCTGTGATTATTGCCCAACCCCAATTGCCCTTGAGAAGGTGGTGGTGAGCTGCCTTCTTGAACCACTACAGTCCATGTGGTGTAGGTACACCCACAGTGCTGTTAGGAAAGGAGGTCTAGGATTTTCACCCAGCGACCGTGAAGGAACGGCGATATATTTCCAAATCAGGATGGTGAGTGACAAAGAACAGAGAAAAGTACAGCACAGGAACAGGCCCTTCGGCCCTCCGAGCCTGCACCGATCTTATTGCCCGTCAACTAAAACATTTTGCACTTCCGGGGTCCGTATCCCTCTATTCCCATCCTATTCAGGTATTTGTCAAGCTGCCTCTTAAACACCACTATTGTACCTGCTTCCACCACCTCCTCTGGCAGCAAATTCCAGACACTCACTACCCTCTGTGTAAAAAACTTGTCCCGCACATCTCCTCTATAGTTTTCTCCTCTCACCTTAAATCTATGTCCCCTAGTAACTGACTCTTCCATCCTGGGGAAAAAGCTTCTGACCATCTACTCTGTCCATGCCACTCTTAATTTTGTAAACTTCTATCAAGTCGCCTCCTCAATCTCCGTCGCTCTAGTGAGAACAATCCGAGTTTCTCCAGCCTCTCCTCATAGCTAATAACCTCCAGACCAGGCAGCATCCTGGTAAACCTCCTCTGCACCATCTCCAATGCCTCCATATCCTTCTGGTAATGTGGTGACCAGAATTGCACGCAATATTCCAAGTGTGGCCTAACCAAGGTTCTATACAGCTGCAGCATGACTTCCCAGCTTTTATACTTAATACCCCTGCCAATGAAGGCAAGCATGCCATATGCCTTCCTGACTACCTTATCCACCTGCATTGCCACTTTCAGTGATCTGTGGACCTGTACATCCAGATCCCTCTGCCCGTCGATGCACTTAAGGTTTCTGCCATTTACAGTATAATTCCTGCCTGTATTAGACCTTCCAAAATGCATTACCTCGCATTTGTCCAGATTAAACTCCATCTGCCATTTCTCCGCCCAAGTCTCCAACCGATCTGTATCCTGTTGTATCCTTTGACAATCCTCTTCACTATCTGCAACTCCTCCAACCTTAGTGTCGTCTGCAAACTTACTAATTAGCCCTGTTACATTTTCCTCCAAATCATTTATGTATACCACAAACAGCAAAGGTCCCAGCACTGATCCCTGAGGTACACCACTAGTCACAGCTCTCCATTCAGAAAAGCACCTTTCCACTGCTACCCTTTGTCTTCTATGACCAAGCCAATTCTGTATCCATCTTGCCAGCTCACCCCTGATCCCGGGCGAGTTTACCTGCTGTACCAGTCTGCCATGAGGGATCTTGTCAAAGGCCTTACTGAAATCCATGTAGATAACATCCACTGCCCTTCCATTGTCGATCATCTTTGTCACTTCCTCGAAATACTCGATCAAGTTAGTGACACACGACCTCCCCTTCACAAAACCATGCTGCCTCTCACTAATACGCCCATTTGCTTCCAAGTGGTAGTAAATCCTGTCACAAAGAATCTTCTCCAATAATAACCCTAACACTGACGTAAGGCTCACCGGCCTGTAATTTCCTGGATTATCCCTGCTACCCTTCTTAAACAATGGAACAACACTGGCCATTCTCCAGTCCTCTGGGAACTCACCCCATAGCCAGTGAGGATACAAAGATTTCTGTCAAGGCCCCAGCAATCTCCTCCTTTGCCTCCCTCAGTACTCTGGGGTAGATCCCATCTGGCCCTGGGGACTTATCCACCTTAATATTCTTCAAGACGCCTAACACCTCTTCTTTTTTGATCTCAACATGATCCAGATTATCTACACACTCTTCCCTAGACAAATCAACCGCTAAGTCCTTCTCTTTGGTGAATACTGATGAGAAGTATTCATTTAGTATCTCTCCCATTTCTTCTGGCTCCACACACACATTCCCACCTCTGTCCCTGAGTGGGCCTACCCTTTCCCTGGCTACCCTCTTGCTTTTTACATATGTATAAAAGGCCTTGGGATTTTCCTTAATCCTGGTTGCCAGTGACTTGGAGGGGAACTTGCAAGTTGTGGTGTTCCCATCTATCTGCTGCTCTTGTCCTTCTAGATGGTAGTGGTCATGGGTTTGGAAGGTGCTGTCTAAGGAGCCTTGGTGAATTGCTGCAGTGCATCTTGTAGATGGTACACACACTGCTGCTACTGTGCGTTGGTGATGGAGGGAGTGAATGTTTGTGGATGGGGTGCTGATCAAGCAAGGTGCATTGTCCTGGATGGTGTCAAGATTCTTGAGTGTTGTGGGAGCTGCACTAATCCAGGTAAGTAGGGAGTATTCTTCACACACCTGACTTGTGACTTGTAGATGGTGGACAGGCTTTGGGGAGTCAGGGGGTGAGTTACTCACCACAGGCTTCTCAGCCTCTGACCTGCTCTTGTATATGGCTAGTCCAGTTCAGATTCTGGTCAATGGGAACCCCCAGGATGTTGATAGTGGGGGATTCAGTGATGGGAATGCCATTGAACATCAAGGGGCAATGGTTAAATTCTCTCTTGTGGGAAATAGTCATTTCCTAGCACTTGTGTGGTGCAAATGTTACTTGCCACTTGCCAAAGCCTGGATATTGTCCAGGTCTTGCAGTATTTGGACATGACTGCTTCAGTATCTGAGGAGTTGTGAATGGTGCTGAACATTGTGCAATCATCAGCGAACATCCCCACTTCTGACCTTATGATGGAAGGAAGGTCATTGATGTAACAGCTGAAGATGGTTGGGCTGAGGACACTACCCTGAGGAACTCCTGCAGTGATGTCCTGGAGCTGAGATGACTGACCTCCAACATCCACAACCATCTTCCTTTGTGCTGGGTATGACTCCAACCTCATTTGCTGCAGGAGAACAATCCCAGCTTCTCCAACCGAACCTTGCAGCTAAAATCCTTCATCCCTGGAACCATTCAGGTAAATCTCCTCTGCACCCTCTCAAGGACCCTCACATCCTTCCTAAAGTGTGGTGACCAGAATGGGACACAATACTCTATTTGGGCACTAACCAGAATTTTAAAAATGTTCAGCATAACGTCCCTGTTTTGTTCTCAATGCATCTATTAATAAAGCCCAAGATCCCATATCCTTCGCTAAACAATCTCTCAATATGTCCTGCAACCTTCAAAGATCGATGCACATGTAGCCCCAGGTCTCTCTGACCCTGCACACTCTTTACAGCTGTGTCATTCAATCTAAACTGCCTCTGCCTGTCTCTTCTGCTAAAATGTATCACCTCACACTCCTCTGTATTCAACTCCTGCTGCCACTTGTCTGCCCATTCCGAATGGTTTGTACCCCAGATTGCTGAAGGAATTACGGGTACAGGTAGAGGAAGGACTTGCCTTAAACTTCCAATCTTTCCTCGATACGGGGGAAGTCTTCTATTTGTCGTCTTTCTGTCCAGCAACCAACAGCCGGGTTCAGGTCTCCACATTTTTACAATGATTCCCTACAGCTGATGCTATTTCCCAGGTCAATTCCATCAGCCAGACACTTTGGCTCCATGTTTCCATCATAATTATTTCTAATTAGGCTGTATTTGTAGTTTGCTGGCCCAGCCACCAATATGATTTGAATGTTACCACATCACTTTGCCCTGCACTGATAAATTGCCACTGTCACTTTGTGACCCTGAGAGACAAGGAACCAGAGCTCCAGTCTCCACTTTCCGGAGACAGAGCCAAAAGCTTCTGACCCAGAAGTGGAACCAAGCTAATGTCTTGGTCGTTCTTATTTCATAGAACCTTACAGCGCCGAAGGAAACTATTCAGTCATTATGTCTGCGTCTTTGAAAGAACTATCCAGTTAGTCCCACTCACCCTTCTTTCTCCCCACAACCTTGTAAATTTCATCCCCTCCATTTTATTTATCCAATTCCCTATTGAAAGTTTCTACTGAATCTGTTTCCACTGCTCTCTCAGGCAGCGCCTTCCAGATCACAACAACTTGCTTTGGAAAAAAAAAAATTTAGGTCTCCCCCTCTGGCTCTTTTGACATTGACCTTCAATCTGTGTCCCTCTGGTTATTGACCCTCATAAGATGTAGGAGCAGAAATAGACCATTCAGCCCATCGAGTCTGCTCCACCATTCAACGAGATCATGTCTGATCTGATAATCCTCAACTCCACTTTCCTGCCTTTTCCCCATAACCCTTGATTCCCTGACTGATTAAAAATCTGTCTATCTCAGCCTTGAATATACTCAACGACCCAGCCTCTACAGCCCTCTGCGGTAATAGACAGGAAAGGGAAAACAGGAGGAGGGGTGGCGTTTTTGGCTAAGGAGAGTATTGAAGTACTGGGGAAAGAGGATGTGTCAGAGGATTCAAGGACAGAATCGATTTGGCTGGAGCTAAGAAATAAGAAGGGTACAATGACATTGTTCGGTGTAATGTACAGACCACCTGCCAGTGGGAAGGAGGAACAGGAACAAATCTGCAAGGAAATTATACAGAGGTGTAAACATCATAGAGTCGTTATAATGGGGGACTTTAATCACCAGTATATGGACTGGGATAGTGGTAGTGTAAGGGGCAGTGAGGGACAAGCTTTCCTAGATTGTGTTCAGGAGAATTTCCTGTGTCCAGCAAGTCCAGCAAGAAAGGAGCCATTGGTGCTTGGGAATGAGGTGGGCCAAGTAGACCAAGTGACAGTGGGGGAGAACTAAGGGGACAGTGATCATTGTATGGTAAGGGTTAGGATGACATCGGAAAAGGAAACTGGTCAGTCCAGAGTAAGAATAATCAATTGGCACAGCACAGACTTCAGTGGGGCAAGAATGGAGTGGGCCGGATAGACCGGAACCAAAGACTGGTGGGATATTTTTCAGGCTGCAGGAAGGTTTGTAGTGGAGTTCCCCAGGGGTCGGTATTGGGACACTTGCTTTTCCTGATATATGTAAATGATCTAGATCTTGGTGTGCAGGGAACAATTTCAAAGTTTGCGGACGACACAAAACTTGGGAGAATCGCAAACTGTGAGGAGGACAGTGTAGACCTTCAAAAGGACATTGACATATTGGTGGAGTGGGCAGATAGGTGGCAGATGAAGTTCAATGTGGAGAAGGGTAAGGTGATGCATTTCGGTACAAAGAATATGGAGAGACAGTATAAAATAAAGGATACTATTCTGAGGGGTGTGCAGGAGTAGAGAGACCTGGGTGTATATGTATATAAGTCATTAAAGGTGGCAGGACAGGTAGAGAGAGCTGTTACTAAAGCATACAGTATTCTAGGCTTCATTAATAGGGGCATACAGTACAAGAGCAGGGAGGTTATGATGAACTTATATGAGACACTGGTTAGACCTCAGCTGGAGTATTGTGTACAGTTCTGGGCGCCACACTACAGGAAGGATGTGATGCATTGGAGAGAGTGCAGAAGAGGTTTACGAGAATAGTTCTAAGGATGAGGCACTTTAGTTATGAGGAAAGATTGGAGAAGTTGGGACTGTTTTCCTTGGAGAGGAGGAGGCTAAGAGGAGACTTGATAGAAATTTTCAAAATCATGAGGGGTCTGTACAGGGTAGCTAGAGAGAAACTGTTCCCGCTCGTAAACAGATTGAGAATCAGAGGGCACAGATTTAAAGTGTTTTGCAAAAGAAGCAAATGTGATGTGAGAAAAAACTTTTTCACACAGCGAGTGGTTCAGGTTTGGAATGCGCTGCCTGGAAGTGTGGTGGAGGCAGGCATAATTGAGGCATTCAAGGGGGCATTGGATGATTATTTAAATAGAAACAATGTGTAGGGTTATGGGGAAAAGGCAGGAGATTGGCACGAAGTTAAAATGCTCAGGAAGCCGGTGCAGACACGATGGGCTGAATGGCCTCCTTCTGCATCGTAACAATTCTGTGATTCTGTGAATTCCACAGATTCACTACCCTCTGAGAGAAGAAATTCCTCCTCATCTCTGTTTTAAATGGGTGCCCCCTTACTCTGAGATTATGCCCTCTGGTCCTAGACTCTCCCACAAGGGGAAACAGCCTCTCAGCATCTACCCTGTCAAGCCTCCTAAGAATCTTATATGTTTCAATAAGGTCACCTCTCATTCTTCTAAACTCCAATGAACACAGGCCCAACCTACTCAACCTCTCCTCATCAGAAAATCCTTCCATACCCGGGATCAACCTAGTGAACCATCTCCGGACTGCCTCCAATGCCTGTATAGCTTTCCTTATATAAGGGGACCAAAACTGTTCCCAGTATTCTTACCACTGGAAACAGAGTCTCCTTATTTACTCTATCAAACCCTTTCA
Source organism: Isurus oxyrinchus (assembly GCA_026770705.1). NCBI lineage: Eukaryota > Metazoa > Chordata > Chondrichthyes > Lamniformes > Lamnidae > Isurus > Isurus oxyrinchus. The sequence goes on along the minus strand of JANJGN010000057.1, from coordinate 1,500,459 downwards.
TTACTTTGAACAACTCAATTAAATCTCCCCTTAACCTCCTCTGCTCCAAGGAGAACAATCCCAGCTTCTCCAGTCTCTCTACGTTAACTGAAGACACTCATCCCTGAAACCGCTCTAGCGAATCCCCTCTTCTTCTCTCTCGAAGGGCTTGAAGAGCAATAAATAATGGGATCAAAATCAAGACAGGTTAATTGATCACTTACTTTCCATCATCTGCATGATAGGCAGCTGAAGAGGAGGAGCCGTCCTGGCTGCTGGCTCAGGTTATAGTCATAGGGCACAACTCCCACTGCGATGGAGCCTCTCACACCCCTGTCCGTGATAAGAACCTGAAGAACAAAGGGAATGGAGAACGATCAGACAGAGAAAGAGGCCAGGGAAAATGCATTGAACTCCCAACCATTTCAGAAAAGGCCCTTCAGGCAAGTGACATGAGGGAGAGGCTCCGACGAATGCCAACACATTATGCATTTTTGTTTATTGCTTAATTTTCTTGGCTCCGAAATTCCGTGGGAGTCACATCGATCTCCGGCCGCAGTTCCTGCAGCATACTAGCTGGAGCCAAGGGAAAAAGAATCAAAGATTGCCAACATCGGATTCTGGGATTTCTATCAGTTTCCTGACAAGGTCATTGTGAAAAATCACAGCATTGTCATCACAGCCCCTGTCAACTCCAAGTCAGGGCTCAGTACAGAGCAAAGCTCCCTCTACCCTGACCCCATCACTCCCAGGACAGGGACAGCATGGGGTTAGATACAGAGTAAATCTCCCTCTACACCGTCCCCATCAAACACTCCCAGGACAGGTACAGCACGGGGTTAGATACAGAGTAAATCTCCCTCTACACCGTCCCCATCAAACACTCCCAGGGCAGGTACAGCACGGGTTTGGATACAGAGTAAAGCTCCCTCTACACTGTCCCCATCAAACACTCCCAGGACAGGTACAGCACGGGGTTAGATACAGAGTAAAGCTCCCTCTACACCGTCCCCATCAAACACTCCCAGGACAGGTACAGCACAGGGTTAGATACAGAGTAAAGCTCCCTCTACACTGTCCCCATCAAACACTCCCAGGACAGGTACAGCACGGGTTTGGATACAGAGTAAAGCTCCCTCCACACTGTCCCCATCAAACACTCCCAGGACAGGTACAGCACGGGGTTAGATACAGAGTAAAGCTCCCTCTACATTGTCCCCATCAAATACTCCCAGGACAGGTACAGCACGGGGTTAGATACAGAGTAAAGCTCCCTCTACACTGTCCCCATCAAACACTCCCAGGACAGCTACAGCACGGGGTTAGATACAGAGTAAAGCTCCCTCCACACTGTCCCCATCAAACACTCCCAGGACAGGTACAGCACGGGGTTAGATACAGAGTAAAGCTCCCTCTACATTGTCCCCATCAAATACTCCCAGGACAGGTACAGCACGGGGTTAGATACAGAGTAAAGCTCCCTCTACACTGTCCCCATCAAACACTCCCAGGACAGGTACAGCACGGGGTTAGATACAGAGTAAAGCTCCCTCTACACTGTCCCCATCAAACACTCCCAGGACAGGTACAGCATAGGGTGAGATACAGAGTAAAGCTCCCTCTACACCGTCCCCATCAAACACTCCCAGGACAGGTACAGCACGGGGTTAGATACAGAGTAAAGCTCCCTCTACACTGTCCCCATCAAACACTCCCAGGACAGGTACAGCACGGGGTGAGATACAGAGTAAAGCTCCCTCTACACTGTCCCCATCAAACACTCCCAGGACAGGTACAGCACGGGGTTAGATACAGAGTAAAGCTCCCTCTACACTGTCCCCATCAAACATCCCAGGACAGGTACAGCATGGTGTTAGATACAGAGTAAAGCTCCCTCTACACTGTCCCCATCAAACACACCCAGGACAGGTACAGCATGGTGTTAGATACAGAGTAAAGCTCCCTATGCTGCCTGGTTACCTGTTATTTTTCCCTCTCTTGGATTCCATCCTTTAACATACACCAGGGGCAGAATTTTCCATTCTGCAGACGGACATGCGCATGACCTCAATGGGCATAAAATCGGGAAAGCATCCTGGCATCTTTGTGCAGTCACGTGATATTTCACTCGGTGGGCACACATGGCCATCAGAAGTGCGCCCACCAGCCCCCATGTGGGCAACTGAGCCCGCCAATGGCGCAATGAGCAGCCATTATTCACGGCCAGCCCGACCTGATGTTTAACGGACGGGACAATCAGTCAGCCTGGCTTTACATTTCTGATGAAACCTCATCCAAGTGGGGGATGAAATCTCCGCTGGGAAATAAAGTAAAGAGAAATATCCGGGTACAGCATTTTTACAAGGTATGCTTCCAGGCGCTGATTGTGCTGCATGGACATTTTTTGCAGCTTTTTTGTTCTTCATTTGATTATTTGCAGGTCTGCAGCTCCTTGAGGCAGCTGTCTGCCTCCAGGGTGCTCTCTCAAAGCACTCACCCACGCCCACAGTGACATGACAGCCCCCCCAGTCTTCCCCTCCACCACCCCGGCAGCGCTGAGCTTCCCAGTGCAATCTTCAGGCCGTCTGGCCGTTAACTGGCCAGCCAGCGTGAAATCACGGCTGGAGGCCGATCGCAGTTGGGGCTCATTTCCCAGCCACTCCCAGGCCCGCCGATCGCGCCCTCCTGACAAGGGAAAATTTCAGGCCCAGGTTTTATATCGAAATGTAACTATAATTGTACAGGGATCTGGTGTGACCACCTGGAATACCGTGCTCAGTTTTGGTCTCCGTAGCTAAGGAAGGATTTAGCTGCTTTTGAGAGGCTCCAATGAAGGCTCACTAGATTAATTCCTGAGATGAGCTGTCCACTCAGAGATTGAATGGAATGGGCCTGTGCTCTCTAACGTTTGGAAAAAAATGAGAGATCATTCTGTTAAAACAGATAAGATTTTGAGAGCGATTGATTGGATAGAAGCTGCGAGCATTTTTCACTCAGCTCCGCTGAGGAATCTCGAACACAGGACTCAGTCCCAGGATGAAGGGTTGGCCATTTCTAACCGAGGTGGGGAGAAATGTACTCACTCTGAGGGTTGTGAAGCTTCAGAACTCTCAGCCATTGAGAATACATTTAAGAGCTGAGACCCAATGTTTGAGGGGATGTCAGTGAATGAAGGGATATGGGGAGTGTGTGGCAGTGGACTTGAGGCCCATCTGCCATGATGGTACTGAGTGACACACTCCCACTCCTATTTGTAATGTTCTTCTGCAATTCACATGCAAAATCCACTGTCATCTAGTTCAGCTCAGAGCAGAGTTAATGTTACCACTCATTAACTCCTGTATTAATGCCAGGTGACTCCAGCCTATAAAAGGTGACTTCATTGAGAGTAAGGGCGTTCATACTCCTCTGAAGGTAGCAGACAAGTTGAGAAAGCCTTTGAAACAAAATGCATACAGGGTCCTTGGCTTTATTAATCAAGGAGTAGAGTGCGAAAAGCAAGGAAGTTATTGTAAACTCTTTATAAATCACTGGAGTATTGTGTCCAATTCTGGGCACACGCTTTGGGAAAGATGTCAAAATGTTGGAACGGATCCAAAGATTTACTAGAATAGGTCCAGAGGTGATGGTGCTCAGCGATCTGGAGAGTCTGAGAAACTGGGATTGTTCTCCACAGAGCAGAGAAGGTTAAGGAGAAATTTAACTGAATAAATAAGTAAGGGGTAAACTGCTCCCACCGGCAGAAGGGTGAATAATCAGGGGACTCCGATTTCGGATAATTGGCAAACAAGCTAGGGGGGGGGGATAAGGAGAAATGTATTTTTCACAGTGAGTTGTTGTGATCTGGAATACACTGCCTGAAAGGGCAGTGGAAGCAGATTCAATAGGACTCAAAAGAGAATTGGATAAATATTTCATAGAATCAAAGAAACTTACAGAACAAGAGGAGCCATTCGATCCATCATGCCTGTGCTGGCTCTCTGAGGTTGGTCCCACATTACTAGTTTTTGCCTTAACCATGTAAGTTCCTCATTCTCCAGCACACGTTCAACTCCATTTTGATCCGCCAATATTTATGGGATGGATGTTCACCATCTTTTCAGGTTGAGTGTTCTAGAAAATGTTTCTCCTCATCTCCCCTCTAGATGTTGAATTGGAATCTATAATCTTGTATTATTGATCCACTCACCAGAGGGAATCATTTCTCTCGATCTTCTCCATCAAAACCTCTCATCATTTTGAAAACCTTATTGGGTTACCTCCTAATCTTCTCTGTTCCAAGGATAACAGACCGACATTTTCCGATTTCTTCTCATAGCTGAAGCCCCTCATTGCTGGTAACATCCTGGGAAACCTCCTCTGGACACTTTCTTCAGCCTTTACATCTTTTCCTGAACTGGGGAATCCACAATTCTCCACAATATTCCAGCTGAGGCCTAACCAATCATTTTATAAAGTTGTAGCATGATCTCTTCGCTTTTGTTTTCCGTATAGAGCATTCTTCAGAGGGGGGAAGGAGCGGGTCAGAAACTGTGATGCACATTGGTATCAACCACATAGAGAGAACAGATATCGAGGTCCTATGGTCAGATCTCCAGCAGTTAGGGAGGAAGTTAAAAAACAGGGGCTCAAAGGTGGTAACCTCTGGGCTGCTCCCGGTGCCACACACTAGCCAGAGTAGGCATAAGAAGATAGGGAGGACCAATGTATGGCTTGTAGCATGGTGCAGGAGGGAGGGTTCAGATTCCTGGGGCATTGGGACCAGTTCTGGGTGATGAGGCACCGATTCAAAATAAACAGATTGCACTTCAACAGGACTGGGACAAACGTTCTCAAGGGAAGGTTCGCTAGTCTGGTTGGGATGGGTTTAAACAAAGTTGGCAGGGGTAGACATAGAACAGAGAAGAGGAATAAGGCGCATAAAGTGAGAGTTGGACTGTATGCAAACTAGCCTTTTGTGAGTCATACACTAGGACACCCTTATATCCTTCTTATGTCCTCTTCACAAGTTACTTTCCTACTTTTGTGTCATCAACAAATTTAGCAAGCATCCCATCCACCCTTCATCCAAGTCATTTACATAAATTGCAAACGTTGAGGTCCCAGCGCTGATCCCTGTGGCACACCACTTCATACATTCTGCCAACCAGAATATAAGCCATTTATGTCTATTGTCTGCTTCCTGTTAGCCAGCCAATCATCTATCCATGCCAATATGTTACCCCCTACACCATGAGTTTTTATTTTCTGCATTAACTATTGATAAGAACATAAGAAGTAGGAGCAGGAGTAGGCCATTCAGCCCCTCAAGCCTGTCCTGCCATTCAATACGATCATGGCTGATCTGCCCCAGGTCTCAAATCCTCTTTCATGTCTGCTCCTCAGCTCCCCAATCTTTCAAAAATCTATCTACCTCCTCTTTAAATACTTCCAGTGATCTAGCCTCCACAACTCTCTGGGGTAGAGAATTCCAGACATTCACCACCCTCTGAGAGAAGAAATTCCTTTGCATCTCAGTGTTAAATGAGTGTCCCTTTATTCTGTAACTATGTCCCCTAGTTCGAGATTCCCCCACTAGTGGAAACATCTCAACATCTACCCTGTTAAGCCCCCTCAGAATCTTGTACATTTCAAATAGATCACCCCTCATTCTTCTAAACTCTAATGAATAAAGACCTAACCTATTTAGCCATTCCTGATAAGTCAACTCCTTCACAGAATCACAGAATCACACAGTGCAGAAGAGGCCCTTCAGCCCATCGAGTCTGCACTGACATGTGAGAAACACCTGACCTACCTACCTAATCCCATTTACCAGCACTTGGCCCATAGCCTTGAATGTTATGATGTGCCAAGTGCTCATCCAGGTACTTTTTAAAGGATGTGAGGCAACCCACCTCCACCACCCTCCCAGGCAGTGCATTCCAGACCCTCACCACCCTCTGGGTAAAAAGGTTTTTCCTCACATCCCCCCTAAACCTCCTGCCCCTCACCTTGAACTTATGCCCCCTTGTGACTGACCCTTCAACTAAGGGGAACAGCTGCTCCCTATCCACCCTGTCCATGCCCCTCATAATCTTGTACACCTCCATCAGGTCGCCCCTCAGTCTTCTCTGCTCCAACGAAAACAACCCAAGTCTATCCAACCTCTCTTCATAACTTAAATGTTTCATCCCAGGCAACATCCTGGTGAATCTCCTCTGCACCCCCTCCAGTGCAATCACATCCTTCCTATAATGTGGCGACCAGAACTGCACACAGTATTCCAGCTGTGGCCTCACCAAGGTTCTATACAACTCCAACATGACCTCCCTACTTTTGTAATCTATGCCTCGATTGATAAAGGCAAGTGTCCCAAATGCCTTTTTCACCAGCCCACTAACATGCCCCTCTGCCTTCAGAGATCTATGGACACACACGCCAAGGTCCCTTTGTTCCTCAGAACTTCCTAGTGTCATACCGTTCATTGAATACTTCCTTGTTCATCCCAGGAATCAGCCTAGTGAATTTCTTTTGAACTGCCTCCAATGTCAGTATATCCTTTCTTAAATATGGGGACCAAAACTGCACACAGTACTCCAGGTGCGGCCTCACCAACACCCTGTACAGTTGTAACAAGACTTCCCTATTTTATACTCCAACCCCCTAGCAATACAGGCCAAAATTCCACCTTAACTACTTGCTGCACCTGCATGCTAACTTTTTGTGTTTCATGTACAAGAACACCCTGATCCCTCTGTGCTGCACTTTTTTGGAGTCTCTCTCCATGTAAATAATAGTCTGCCTTTTGATTCTTCCTGTTAAAGTGCATGACCTCACGCTTTCCTACATTAAACTCCATCTGCCAAGTTTTTGCCCATTCACTCAACCTACATATATCCCCGTGCAGATTCCTTATGTCCTCATCACAACATGTCCTCCCACCTATTTTTGTATCATCAGCAAATTTGGATACAGTACACTCTGCCCCCTCCTCCAAGTCATTAATATAGATAGTAAATAATTGAGGCCCTAGGACTGGTCCTTGTGGCACTCCACTAGTTATGTCTTTGCAACCTGAAAAAGACCAATTAATACTGACTCTCTGCCTTCTGTGTGTTACCCAATCCTCAATCCATGCTAATACATTACCCCCAAATACTGTGAGCTCCTATCTCGTGCAATAACGTTTTGTGTGGCATCTTATCGAATACCTACTGGAAATCCAAATACACAACATCTACCTGCTCCTCTTTATCAACTTTGCTTGTTACATTCTCAAAGAACTCCAGCAATTTTGTCAAACATGACAAATGCCTTCTGGAAATCTAAGTACAGTCCACCCACTGGTGTCCCCCTTTATCCACAACACATGTTACTTCCTCAAAGAACTCCAATAAGTTGGTTAAACATGAATTCCCTTTCACAAAACCATGTTAACTCTGCCTTGAATTTTTCCAAGTGCCCCTAATATTGTTAATAATAGCTTCTAACATTTTCCCTATGACAGATGTTAAGCTAACTGGCCTATAGTTTCCTGTTTTCTGTCTCCCTCTTTTTTTGAATAAAGGAGTTACATTTTCCAATCTAATGGAAACTTTCCCAAATCTAGGGAGTTTTGGAAGATTAAAGCCAACACATCAACTATTTCACTAGATATTTCTTTCAAGACCCTAGGATGAAGTCCATCTGGACCCGGGGATTTGTCAGCCCACAGCTCCAACAATTTGCTCAGTATCACTCCCCTGGTGATTGTAATTTTCTTGAGTTCCTCCCTCCCTCCCAATTCCTGATTTACAGCTATTTCTGGGATGTTACTTGTATCCTCTATAGTGAAGACCGATGTAAAGTATCTGTTCAATACAGTTGCTATTTCCTTATTTTCCAATATTAATTCCCTTGACTCACTTTCTATAGGACAAATGCTCACTCTGTTAACTCTTTTCTGTTCAAAATATCGGTAGAAACTCTTACTATTTGTCTTTATATTTCTAGATAGCTTTCTCTTCTATTCTAATTTTTCCCTCCTTATTAATATTTTAGTCATTCTTTGCTAGTTTTTATATTCCAACCTGCCAGTCATCCTTGCACAATTTTCTACTTTTACTTTAAGCTTGATATTATCCTTAAGTTATTTAGTTAATCACGGAGGGTGGGTCCTCCCCTTGGCATTTTTCTGTCTCATTGGTTTGTCTATACTGCATATTCTGAAATATCCCTTTAAATGTCTTACAATGCATCTCGATTGACCTATCCCTTAACCTCATTTACCAGTTCACTTTAGCCAGCTCTGCTTTCATGCCCTCATAATTGTCCTTATTTAAGTTTAAAATACTAGTCTTGGACCCACTCTACTTTCCCTCAAACTGAATGTAAAATTCAATCATATTATGGGCACTACTACCTAAGGGTGCCTTCACTATGGGGTCATTAATTAACCCTATCTCATTGCACTATACCGGGTTTAGTATAAGCTGCTCTCTGGTTGGCTGCAGAACATGCTGTTCTAAGAAACTATCCTGAAAACATTCTATGAACTCTTCACCAAGGCTCCTTTGCCCATCTGATTTTCCCAGTCTATATGCAGATTAAAATCCCCCATGATTTTTGCTGCACTTTTCTGACAAGCTCCCATTATTTCTTCCTTTATACCCCATCCTACTGTATGATTACTGTTAGGGGGTCTGTACACCACTCCAACAAGTGACTTTTCACCTTTAACGTTTCTCATTTCTACCCAAACCATTTCTACATTCTGGTTTCCTGAACTTAAGTCATCCCTCTCTAATGTGCTAATACCATCATTAATTAATGGAGCTATCCTTCTACCTTTTCCTAGCTTACTGTCCTTCCTAAATGTCACGTAGCCTTCGATATTCAGGTCCAAATCTATGTCATCCTGCAGCCATGTCTCTATAATAGCTATCAGATCATACTTATTTTTTTTCTGTTTGAGCTCTCAGTTCATCAGTTTCATTTCAAATGCTATGTGCATTCAGATACAGAGCCTTTAGTTTTGTCCTTCTATTATTTTTGTGATCTTGAGCCTTATCTAATGATTTACTCTTAGATTTGTTCTCTGCCCCTTCCTGCCACGGTCTGTTTATCTTTTTCCATATTAATTATGACTCAGCAGTTTGGTAAAGTTGAGTTATTTAAAAAATCTCAGAGGGAAACTATAAACAACTGTTATAACCTATATTTTAAGTGGAATGTTTGAGATGCAACTCTAAATTCAGGAATCAGACCATCAGCTCTCGAGAGATTTTATATTAAACTAAATGAAACATTTTACTAATTTACACAAGCTAAATATATACACATGGCTACAAATTACTCATATCACAACTTTTAACAAATTCCCAAACTAATCTCTATTAAGGCAACAGCAACCTATAGACTTACCCAGACACTAGGCAAAGTACCTTCACCTTACGAATTCAAAATAATGTTTCTTTCACTTTGGTTCCTGTGGAGACAGTTGCAGGCTTACAGCTACTTTGATCTTACATTACCTCTGTCTGCACACACAAAAACTGCTGGAGTTATACCTAGCGCAGCTCAATGAATGTAAATTCTCAATGTATCACCAGCCTCCTTGAACTCAACCTCTTCTAACAATAAAACCCTTTTGTAGTACCAATGTTATTAGTAATATAAGCATATTGCTTGGTCTTTGCTAGCTAGGTGCCAGATTTCACTCCACTTCTTGAATGTTCTATTCAAAAAATGCAAATGCAGTTTACCTCTCTTACATCTCAAAACTAGTACACATCAAAGCACCCAGAGAAGCTGGTTTTAATCCAAATAAGACACATTCACAGACTAAACCTCTATTTTAAAAGAAAAATATTTTCCAATAATATTATGTACATTAATAGCTTCATGAGATTAATACCTTTTTCCATTGCCTTGTCTCTACTCTTTGATTTACTACATATTCTTAAATTTGACCCCTTGCCCCAGCTACTTAGTTTAAAACTCTCTCTACTTCCCTAGCTACTTAGTACAGTTCAGGTATAGACTGTCACATTGGCACAGTCCCCACTTTCCCTAATTCTGGTGTGAGTGACCCACGACCCGGAACCCACTTTTCCCACATCAGTCTTTGAACCACACATTCATCTTCCTAATCTTGTTGTCTGATGCCAGTTTGCACGTGGCTCAGGTAATAATCCAGAGAACCTTTGAGGTTCCATTTGAGATTCAGAGGGATCTGGGTGTCCTAGTGCATGAATCACAAAAGGCTAGTATTCAGGTACAGCAAGTAATCAGGAAAGCTGATAGAATGTTATCATTTATTGTGAGGGGAATTGATTACAAAAGTAGGGAGTTTGTGTTTCAGTTATACAGAACATTGGAGAGGCCACAGCTGGAGTATTGTGTACAATATTTTTTTTTAATTCATTCATGGGATGTGGGCTTCGCTGGCTGGGCCAGAATTTATTGCCCATTCCTAGTTGCCCTTGAGAAGGTGGTGGTGAGCTGCCTTCTTGAACCGCTGCAGTCCCTGTGGTGTAGGTACACCCACAGTGCAGTTAGGGAGGGAGTTCCAGGATTTTGACCCAGCGACAGTGAAGGAACGGTGATATATTTCCAAGTCAGGATGGTGAGTGACTTGGAAGGGAACTTCCAGGTGGTGGTGTTCCCATCTATCTGCTGCCCTTGTCCTTCTAGATGGTAGTGGTCATGGGTTTGGAAGGTGCTGCCTAAGGAGCCTTGGTGAGTTCCTGCAGTGCATCTTGTAGATGGTACACACACTGCTGCTACTGTGCGTTGGTGGTGGAGGGAGTGAATGTTTGTGGATGTGGTGCTAATCAAGCGGGGCCTCTTTGTCCTGGATGGTATCAAGCTTCTTGAGTGTTGTAGGAGCCGCACTCATCCAGGCAAGCGGGGAATATTCCATCACACTCCTGACCTGTTCCTTGTAGATGGTGGACAGGCTTTGGGGAGTCAGGAGGTGAGTTACTCACTGCAGGATTCCCAGCCTCTGACCTGCTCTTGTAGCCACAGTATTTATATGTCTAGTCCAGTTCAGTTTCTGGTCAATGGTAACCCCCAGGATGTTGATAGTGTTGGGAATCAGTGATGTTAATGCCATTGAACATCAAGGGGGTGATGGTTGGATTCTCTCTTGTTGGAGATGGTCATTGCCTGGCACTTGTGCGGTGTGAATGTTACTTGCCGTTGTTAGCCCAAGCCTGGATATTGTCCAGGTCTTGCTGCATTTGGACATGGACTGTTTCAGTATCTGAGGAGTTGCAAATGGTGCTGAACATTGTGCAATCATCAGCGAACATCCCCACTTCTGACCTTATGATGGGAGGAAGGTCATTGATGAAGCAGCTGAAGATGGTTGGGCCGAGGACACTACCCTGAGGAACTCCTGCAGTGATGTCCTGGAGCTGAGATGACTGACCTCCAACAGCCACAACCGTCTTCCTTTGTGCTGGGTATGACTCCAACCAGCGGAGAGTTTTCCCCCTGATTCCCGTTGACTCCAGTTTTGCTGGGGCTCCTTGATGCCACACTCGGTCAAATGCTGCCTTGATGTCAAGGGCAGTCACTCTCACCTCACCTCGGGAGTTCACTCTTTTGTCCATGTTTGAACCAAGGCTGTAATGAGGAGGAGTTGAGTGATCCTGGCAGAACCCAAACTGGGCATCAGTAAGTAGGTTATGGCTAAGCAAGTGTCGCTTGATAGCACAATCGATGAGCCCTTCCATTATTTTACTGACGATCGAGAGTAGACTGATGGGGTGGTAATTGGCCGGGTTGGATTTGTCCTGATTTGTGTGTACAGGACATACCTGGGCAATTTTCCACATAGCTGGGTAGATGCCAGTGTTGTAGCTGTACTGGAACAGCTTGGCTAGGGGAACGGCAAGTTCTGGAGCACAAGCCTTCAGTACTATTGCTGGAATCTTGTCAGGGCTCATAGTCTTTGCAGTATCCAGAGCCTTCAGCCATTTCTTGATATCACGTGGAGTGAATCGAATAGGGTGAAGACTGGCATCTGTGATGCTGGGGACCTCCGGAGGAGGCTGAGATGGATCATCCACTCAGCACTTCTGGCTGGAGATTGTAGCAAATGCTTCAGCCTTATCTTTTGCACTGATGTGCTGGGCTCCCCCATCATTGAGGATGGAGATATTTGTGGAGCCTCCTCCTCCAGTGAGTTGTGTAATTGTCCACGACCATCCATGACTGGATGTGTCAAGGCTGCAGAGCTTAGATCTGGTACTGATGGTTGTGGCGTCACTTAGCTCTGTCTATCACTTGCTGCTTATGCTGTTTGACATGCAAGTAGTCCTGTGTTGTAGCTTCACCAGGTTGAGACCTCATTTTTGGGTATGCCTGGTGTTGCTCCTGGCATGCCCTCCTGCACTCTTCATTGAACCAGGGCTGATCCCCTGGCTTGATGGTAATGGTAGAGTGGGGGATGTGCTGGGCCATGAAGTTACAGATTGTGTTCGAGTACAATTCTGCTGCTGCTGATGGTCCACAGCGCCTCATGGATGCCCAGTCTTGAGTTGCTGGATCTGTGTGAAATCTATCCCATTTAGCACAGTGGCAGTGTCACACAGCAGGATGGAGGCTACAATGACTGTGCAGTGGTCACTCCTACTGATATCATCATGGACAGATGCATCGCCTGGTCTGGATGGTTTATATCCCAGGTTGCTGAAGGAAATGGAGATAGAGATAATGGAAGGACTTGTCAAAATCTTCCAATCTTCACTAGACAAAGAGGATAGAGAGTAGCTAATGTGACACCCTTATTCAACAAAAGGTCTAAGGACAGTCCAAGTAACTACAGAGCAGTCAGTTTAACATCAGTGGGGTGGGTAAGGTTTTAGAAACAATAATCTGGGAAAGACAGAGAGATTTGTGTTAATTAAGAGAGCCAGCTCGGATTTGTAAAAGACAGATTGTGTTTGACTGATCTAATTGAATGTTTTGATGAAGTAACAGAGAAGATTGATGAAGGCAATGCTGTGGATGCTGTTTACATGGATTTTAAGAAAGCTTTTGACAACGTACCACATAAAAGGCTGGCTAATAACTTTGAGGCTCATGGAAAAGGAGGGTCAGTGTCAGCTTGGATAGAAAACTGGTTTAAGGACAGAAAACGGTGAGTGGTGGTAAATGGTTGTCTTTCAGACTGGAGGATGGTAGACAGTGGTGTTCCCCATTGGTCAGTGATAGGAGTGCTGCTTTTATTGGATATGGGAATACAGAGTAAAATTTCCAAATTTGCCGATGATCCCAAACTTGGAGGTGAGGCAAACAGTGAGGATGATACTGACCGACTACAACAGGACATAGATAGGCTAGCAGAATGGGCAGACAAGTGGCAGGTGGAATTGAATACAGGGAATGTGAGGTGATACATTTTAGCAGAAGAGACAGGCAGAGGCAATATAGACTGAATGGCACAGCTCTAAAGAGTGTGCAGGGTCAGAGGGACCTGGGGCTACATGTACCTCGATCTTTAAAGCTGGCAGGACATATTGAGAGAATGGTTGGCAAAGATATTGAATCCTAGTTTTCATTCATATTCATCATTGAGTACAAAGGTTATGCTGAACCTTAGAATATTGTGCCCAGTTCTTTCCTTTTAGGGAGGGAGTTTTAAAAATTATTTGTTCATGGCCAGTATTTATTGCACTGCCCTAATTACCCTTGTTCAGAGGGCATTTAAGAGTCAACCATGTTGTTGTGGGTCTGGAGTCACATGTAGGCCAGACAAGGAAATTTCCTTCCCTAAAGGGCATTAGTGAACCAGATGGGTTTATACAACAATGGATTCATGGTCATTTTCAGGCTTTTAATTCCAAATTTTTATCGAATTCAAATTTCACTATTTGCTGTGGTTGGATTTGAACCCAGGTCCCCAGAGGAGTACTCTGGGCTGCTGGCATACTGGTCAATGACAATACCACTATGCCACTGCCACTATGGCCCTTGAGAGGGTGTGGAGGAGATTTACCCAAACGGTTCCAGGGTTGAGGGATTTTAGCTACAAGGTTAAGTTGGAGAAGCTGGGATTGTTCTCCTTGGAGCAGAGGAGATGGAGGGGAGATTTGATAGGGATGTGCAAGATTACAACAGGTATAGACAAGGTGGAAAAAGCAGTTCCCATGAGCTGATAGCATGAGGTGGACATAGGGTTAAGGGGGGGGAGGAAGCGAAGAAGAGACTTTTTATAAAGTGAGTGATAATGACTTGGAACTCACTGCCCACGGGAACGGTGGAAGCGGAAACAATGATTTCAAAAGGCAATTGGATGGACACTTGATGGAAATAGGCTTTGCAGGGCTATGGGGGTAGCACAGGGGAATGGGACTGACTGGATTGCTCTACAGAGAGCCAGCACGGACCTAGTGGGCCGAATGGACTTCGTCTGTGCCATCATGAGTCCATGATTCTACAAGATGTAGTGTACAATATCTTTTGACACATTTCTCCCTGCTCCTGGCATTCTAGCTGGGGCGAGACAGCTTGGAGGAAACTCTGGTGTTTTACGTCTGCAGATTTCAGGCAGGATTTTTTTCTGTGTGACATTTATTGAGGTGGCAAATTGAGGTCACCTTCTCTGCTGTTCACTTCCCGAACTCAGGCAGACTCTACGGGGGGATAACACGGAGCAGGGTCGTGACCTTCAATGTCCTCCCGGCAGTGGAGGATGCGGAATAAACACTTTCCCAATACTAAATGTTGAAAAAAAAAATCCAGCTTGCTCAGTAAAACCTTTGAATCCTGAAAACCTCACATCGTGCAGGAGTTTCACTGCACCTGATCTCTTCGCTATTAAACATAACACGCGACACGCACCAACTTGTCTAGCTCAAAGAGCAATCACAACTGAAGCAGAAATAACATTTCTGTGCACAGGAGTCTAGCCACCATATCCTGCTGATTGACAAACTGTTATGCTGTCAGCAAACAGAGCCACAAACACCAAATCCTGCTCCCATTTATTGATTCGCTCCGTGTAACTCTATATTTTAACATAACCATGCCACATAATTATGTATGTCTGTGACAAGTCTCACCCAGCTGCGATCCCTAGCTGTGTCTGGGACAGCAGTTACATACATGGCTTGTGGGCCTTGAGGTTTTAGAACAAATGTGAAAGGGGGGGGCCGTAGGTCGTGAGCTTTCGTATTCACTTTCTCGAGAACGAGTTTTGGTTTGGTGGCATCCAGCTGGTGTGGGAGGTTGTGAGTTTGGAAAGTGCTGTTGAAGGAGCCTCGCTGAGTACCTGCAGTGCATCTTATATATGGTACACACTGTGCGTCGGTGGTGGAGGGAAGTGAATATTTAAGGTGGTGGATGCGGGGGTGGGGGTGGGGGTGTGGGGGGGGGGGGGGGTGGATCATGGGAATTTTAGTCTACCTGTAGGCTGGAAAAATCAAATGGGCAAAGGGAGCCTAGATGATGAATTCTTATCACGCTTTTCAGGGTAGTTTCTTAGAACAGCATTTCCTGGAGCCAACCAGAGAGCAGGTTATACTAGGCCTGGTATTGTGCAACGAGATAAGATTAATTAATGACCTCACAGTGAAAGTGCCCCTAGGTAACAGCGAATATAATATGATTGAATTTTACTTTCAGTTTAAAGGAGAGAAGATTGTGGGTAATGCTCTGGGGACCCGGGTTCGAATCCCATCACGGCAGGTGGTGCAGTTTGAATTCAATACACGTCTGGAATTAAAGGTCTGGTGATGTCCATGAAACATTTGTCAATTGTCATTAAAAAACTACCTGGTTCATTAATGTCTTTTAGAGAAGGAAATCTTCCCTCCTTACCCGGTCTGGCCTACATGTGACCCACAGCATTGTGGTTGATTCTTACACCCCCTTTGAAATGTCTTAGCATGCCACTCAGTTGTATCAAACCACCACAAAGCCAAAAAGGAATGAAACCGGACAAGTCACCCAGCATCAACCAAGACATTGCTGAATCCCCCATTATCAACAACCTGGAGGTGACCATTGACCAAAAACTGAACTGGACTAGCCAGATAAGTACTGTGGCTACAAGGACCGATTAGAGGCTGGGAATTCTGTGGTGAGTAACTCACCTCCTGACTCCCCAAAGCCTGTCCACCATCTACAAGGCACAAATCAGGAATTTGATGGAATATTCCCCATTTGCCTGGATGAGTGCAGCTCCCACAACACTCAAGAAGCTTGACACCATCCAGGACAAAGCAGCCCACTTGATTGGCACCAGATCTACAAACATTCACTCCCTCCAGCACTGACACACAGTAGCAGCAGTGTGTGTACCATCTACAAGATGCACTGCAGGAACTCACTAAGGCTCAATAGACAGCACCTTCCAAACCCATGACCACTACCATCTAGAAGGACAAGGGCAGCAGATAGATGGGAACACCACCACCTGGAAGTCCCCCTCCAAGTCACTCACCATCCTGACTTGGAAATATATCACCGTTCCTTCACTGTCACTGGGACAAAATCCTGGAACTCCCTCCCTAACAGCACTGTGGGTGTACCTACACCACATGGACTGCAGCGGTTCAAGAAGGCAGCTCACCCACCACCTTCTCAAGGGGCAATTAGGGATGGGCAATAAATGCTGGCCCAGCCAGTGAAGCTCACATTCCGTGAATGAATTTTTAAAAAGATAAAAGTGTTCATCTCCTTATTTACGGAAGGATGGAAATGTCTTGGAAGTAGTTCAGAGAAGATTACGAGATTAATACCTGGAATATGTGGGTTATTTTAAGAGGAAAGGTTGGACAGGTTAGGCTTGTATTCGTTGGGGTTTAGAAGAGTAAGAGGCAGCTTGATTGAAACCTTTAAGATCCTGAGGGGACTTGACAGGGTGGATGTAGAGAGGAAGTTTCCTCTTGTGGAAGAATCTAGAACCAGGGGTCACTGTTTAAAAATAAGGGGTCGTCCATTTAAAACAGAGATGAGGAGAATTTTTTTCACTCAGAGGGTTGTGAGTTTTTGGAACTCTCTTCCTGAAAAGGCGGTGGAAGCAGGGTCTTTGAGTATTTTTAAGGCAGAGATGGATAGATCCTTGATTAACAAGGGGGTGAAATGTTATTGGGGGTAGGCGGGAATGTGGGGTTGAGGCTAAAATTAAATCAGCCATGAGTTTATTGGATGGTGGGGCAGGCTTGAGGGTCCGAGTGGCCTACTCCTGCTCCTAATTCATGTGTTTGTATGTTTGTGTGCATAGGATGTCAATCAAGTTGACCTGGATGGTGTCGAACTTCTTGAGTGTTGTGGGAGCTGCACTCATCCAGGTAAGTGGGGAGTATTCCATCACACTCCTGACTTGTGCCTTGTAGATGGTGGACAGGCTTTGGGGAGTCAGGAGGTGACAGGAGCTGTGGCCTCGGTATGTCCTCCAACAACCACAACCATCTTCCTTTGTGCTGGGTATGACTCGAACCAGCGGAGAGTTTTCCCCCTGATTCCCACTGACTCCAGTTTTGCTGGGGCTCCTTGATGCCACACTCGGTCAAATGCTGCCTTGATGTCAAGGGCAGTCACTCTCACCTCACCTCTGGAGTTCAGCTCTTTTGTCCATGTTTGAACCACGGCTGTAATGAGGTCAGGAGCTGAGTGGAACTCAGCAGGTCTGGCAGCATCGGCGGAGAAGAAAAGAGTTGACGTTTCGAGTCCTCATGACCCTTCGACAGTTCTGTCGAAGGGTCATGAGGACTCGAAAAGTCAACTCTTTTCTTCTCTGCCAATGCTGCCAGACCTGCTGAGTTTTTCCAGGTAATTCTGTTTTTGTTTTGGATTTCCAGCATCCGCAGTTTTTTTGATTTTATTAGGAGCTGAGTGGCCCTGGTGGAACCCAATCCGAGTGTCAGTGAGCAGGTTATTGCTAAGCAAGTGCTGCTTGATAGCACTGTTGATGACCCCTTCCATTACTTTACTGATGATGGAGAGTAGACTGATGGGGCAGAAATTGGCCGGGTTGGATTTGTCCTGCTTTATGTGTACAGGACATACCTGGGCAATTTTCCACATAGCCGGGTAGATGCCAATGGTGTAGCTGTACTGGAACAGCTTGGCTAGGGGTGCAGCAAGTTCTGGAGCACAAGTCTTCAGCACTATTGCCAGAATATTGTCAGTGCCCATAGCCTTTGCAGTATCCAGTGTGTCCAGCCATTTCTTGATATTGCATTGGAGTGAATTGAATTGGCTGAAGACTGGCATCTGTGATGCTGGGGACGTCCGGAGGAGGCCGAGATGGATCATCCACTTGGCATTTCTGGCTGAAGATTGTAGGAAAAGCTTCAACCTTATCCTTTGCACTGATGTGATGGTGTGGTAACCTGAGGTGTAATACACCTTTAAGAGAGTGTGAGCACATCAACCACATGACTGTAAGACCCAATAGCTGTGTAGCGTGGGCGACATTGTTATTGTCGGTCTAGAGTAGGGTCTGGCAGGAGAACTGCACATCATGTTAATGCTCTGTTGTCTGTGTAAATAAACAGTATGTGCTTCACTTCATATTAGTCTCTGTGTCTGCTGTATATCGTAATCAACTCACCTGCCGACAGATAAACATGCAACTGGCTCGAGAGCAAAGCGGCCCCCTGGTAAAACATAACAACTGGCGATGAGGCAAAACACAGTCCGTCAATGACACGACGGGAAGCCATGAAGAAACAACGGTAGTGAACCAGCCATGCCCTGCAGGCTGATAGTAAGTACATTACAATTATAAGGCCACACCACAGTTGTCGAAGTTATTGCCCACAGTATGACACAATTTGGCCGCATCGAACTGTTTGATCAGACCACCGATGGCTGGTCACATTATATTGAACACCTCACATCTTTCTTCTTGGTCAACGACATATCAGGGGAGGAGAAGAGGCGAGCGATCCTCTTATTGACATGTGGCAGTAAAACATACGGCCTAATTCATAGTCTAAAGGCACCCAACACCCCAAAATCCAAGAGCTTTGATGAATTGGTGAATCTGGTGAAAAGCCACTTTCAGCCAAAACCCTCTGTAACAAAGCAGGGTTTTAAATTCAATTCTAGGTGTGGCACCCCTGGAGAGACAGTCGTTCGCTATGTAGCAGCCTGAAAACAACTGGAAGTGCACTGAGAGTTTGGGACATTGGTTAATGACATGTTAAGGGACCGATTGGTGTGTGGGATTAATGAACACGCCATTCAAAAAAGGTTGTTGTCAGAAAGAAATTTAGACTTTAACAAGGTGATGGAATTGGTGCTCGCAATGGAGACACGGTCAGGGGTTCGGAAGCCATCAGGGAGCACAAAGTGGCTCCATCCTTCACATCAGGAGGGAGGCGTTGGCTAGAAATGGCGCGGAAACACAGGAATCTGTGGAAAGGTGGGGAACAGCCGCCATTAACAGACTAGCAAAAAGCAAAGGTTTCACAGATAAAAACTGCAATAATTATAGCGGAATTGAAACCAGACAGTCGGCTATTCAGAAAAACGGATTGTTTCTACTGCCATCGCAAGGGGCACATTGTGTGATATTGTAAAGGCAAATTAAGACAAAACTTTAAGGTGAAAGTTCAAATCCGTGAAATCTACATAATAGAGGAGCCAGAGAAGACACAGAATCAAATTTTTACTCACTACACAACTTAAAAAATGGGTGAAAAGAGATTCCTGAGTTTCCGCACCATATCACATCTGTGTGACAGTGAAAGTCAATGTGAAACCCACCCGGATCGAGGTGGAGACAGAGACATCCACGGCAACTAGAGGGGAATATATGTTCAAATACCCAAATGGGGGAGGCCGCTCATTAAACCTGGAAAAGTCAGGGGCTAAATTAAAGACATATACCGGTGAAGGTATATGAGTAAGTGGTATATGCAATATTCCAGTACAGTATGGAAGCCAGTCTGTTAATCTACCCCCGATAGTGGTAGCAGGGGAGGGTCCAGCTCTACTTGGTCGGGACTGGCTTAAGGAAATAAAGTTAGAGTGGGCCGAGATTTTTCAGATCAGGACGATAGATCTTCAAGAATTATTACAGGAATATGCCTCTGTGTTAGGGAGGAGCTCGGGAAGATTCAGGGGCTGCAAGCTAAAATCCACGTGGATCCCGGAGCAACCCCCAGATATTTGAAGGTGTGGCCAGTCCCCTCTGCAGTACGAGAAACAGTTGATGTTGAACTGGACAGGCTGGAAAGATTGGGAGTCTGACAGCCCGGACAATCTTCCCAAAGGGCAGCGGCCATAGTTCCAGTACTAAAGCCTGACCAGCGTGTGTGAATAAGCGGGGACTACGAGTTGAGCATGAACAAAATATCGAGACTTGATAGGCATCCTGAACGGAAAACTGATGAATTGTACTGCAGGCTGACAGGGGAACAACAAATACAAAACTCGACATGAGACACACTCACCTGCAAGTCAAACTTGAAAAGGCCTCTCGGGATTTAGTGACCATGAACTGACATAGGGGGTTATACTAGTTTACCCGGTTACCCGTCAGAGTCTCAGAATCACAGAATCACACCATGTGGAAGAGGCCCTTCGGCCCATCGAGTCTGCACCGACACGTGAGAAACACCTGACCTACTACCTAATCCCATTTACCAGCACTTGGCCCACAGCCTTGAATGTTATGATGTGCCAAGTGCTCATCCAGGTACTTTTTAAAGGATGTGAGGCAACCCGCCTCCACCACCCTCCCAGGCAGCGCATTCCAGACCGTCACCACCCTCTGGGTAAAAAGGTTTTTCCTCACACCCCCCCTAAACCTCCTGCCCCTCACCTTGAACTTATGTCCCCTTGTGACTGACCCTTCAACTAAGGGGAACAGCTGCTCCCTATCCACCCTCTCCATGCCCCTCATAATCTTGTACACCTCGATCAGGTCGCCCCTCAGTCTTCTCTGCTCCAATGAAAACAACCCAAGTCTATCCAACCTCTCTTCATAACTTAAATGTTTCATCCCAGGCAACATCCTGGTGAATCTCCTCTGCACCCCCTCCAGTGCAATCACATCCTTCCTATAATATAGTCTCATCAGCTTGTGCCATTTTCTAACAGACAATAGAAACTTTACTTCAAGGTTTGCCCCGTATTGTGATTTTTATCTCAATGATGTCTTAGTGACAGGACTGACTAATGAAGAGCACTGGTTTAAGCTGGAAGAGGTATTGAAGTGTTTCTCACAAGCCAGAGTACCTTTGAAAAGAGAAAAATGTATCTTCCAGGCGAAGGAAGTGATTTACCTGGGTCATCAGGTCAACGTGCAGGGCCTTCACCCAGTAGGAGACCAGGAGAGAGCTACTCGTGAGGCACCAGCACTGAGAAACACCACAGAACTCAAGTCCTTCTTGGGAATGGTTAACCTACCATGGTCGTTTTTCTCCCAAATTTGTCGACAGTACTGAATCCATTGTACGGGTTACTCAAGAAAAACCACAGGTGGACTTTGCAAGCCCCACAACAACAGGTTTTTACAGCAGTAAAGCAGTTACTACATTCATCAGCCCTGTTGGTACATTTTGACCTAAAGAAATAATTAATTATAACATGCGATGCATCCCCTTACAGAGTAGGGGCAGTACTCTCCCACCGGATGGCCAATGGCTCCGACCGGCCCATTGGTCACTTCTCAACAACACTCAGCGTGGCAGAGCCAAGACCCTCACAAACAGAGAAAGCACACCGACACATCCATGGTCACCACTTCACCATTGTCTCCGACCACCAGCCTCTACTAGGCTTGTTTGGAGAAGACAAGGCAATATCCCCATTCACCTCGACACACATCCAGAGCTGGGCACTGATTCTATCTGCTTATGAATATACTTTTATCCACTGGCTGGGAAGCCAGATTGCCAATGCCAACACGCTGAGCCGATTACCCCTGAAGGACAGCAATGTGAACACCCCCATCACACAAGAACTTGCCTCGTTATTAAACTTTCTGGATTCATCACCAGTGAATGCCAAACAGATCAGAGAATGGACAGACTGTGATCCAGTTTTGTCCCACGTAAGGGAACAAGTCTTACAGGGATGGTCTAACAAGCCAAAGTCGGACGAAACGAAGCCTTATTTTAACAGGAGATATGAGCTCACCTGCCAGGATAGCATCTTGCTGTGGGGAGCGAGAGTCATTGTGCCTCCGAAAGGAAGATAACCATTATTGATAGAATTACACCGCGCTCACCCCGGCATTTCCAGAATGAAAATGTTGGTGTGCAGCTACTTATGGTGGTCAGGGCTGGACGCTGAAATCAGAAACATGGTCAAGAGCTGCAGGAAATGCCAACAGGGTCAGAAATTACCTCCTTCTACTTCACTGCATCCCTGGGAATGGCCTGGAAGGCCATGGGTCAACCTCCACACTGACTATGTGGGGCCTTTTTTGGGCACAATATTCCTCCTGATTATAGATGCTCACTCCAAATGGATGGATGCATTCGAGGTGAGATCACCCACATCTACCGCCACCAGAGTCAGATTGCATCAGAGTTTTGCGATACACGGTTTACTGGAGATAATTGTGTCTGAAACGGAACAGCATTCACCAGCAGGGAATTCCAAAGATTCACAGGTCTCAACGGCATAACACATGTTAAGACCCCGCCATCCCACCCTGCATCCAATGGGCTGGCCAAGAGGGTTGTCCAGACCTTCAAGGCCAGAATGAAAATACTAGATGGGGACTCTTACAGCAACAAAGTTATCATGTTTCCTATCAGCTATAGGACTAAGCCAAATATGAACACCGGTATCACCCCCGCAGAGTATTAATACAGAGACGTCTCAGGGCACGTTTGATGGCCGAATTTAGCGGGGAGCGTAGAGAGAAATCAGGAGACCCAAAAAAGTGAACACGCTTACCACAGTCATGAAAGAAACTTCACTGTACGAGAAGCAGTTTTTGCAAAGAACTTTGGAGATGGGCCAAATGGCTGTCAGGTGAAGTCAGTGCAGTGACAGGAACTCTGTCCTACCACATATTGGTTGAAAGTCAGATAAGTAGGAGACATGTAAATCACCTCAGGAAATGGGAACCAGATCCACAAGAAAAGGTGCACCATGCATTCCTGTTGGAGCCTACACAACATGTGGAAGGAACTCCTCTTGCTTTGAAAGTACCTGTAGAACCCATTGAACCTGAGAGAGTTGGAGAGACAAACATACACGTTCCTAGAGGGAAACCTAGTGGACAGATAACTCCTGAGAGGGAGGCCTCAGATAAACCATCCAAAATCATAGAACTACAACATTCGACACGTTTGAAGGAGCCTCTAGAGAGACTGAATTTGGAAATAGTTTATTTATGTAAATAATGAATATATTGTAAAATATACTTTCAAGTAAAGGGGGAGGGATGTGGTAATCTGAGGTGTAATACACCTTTAAGAGAATGTCAGCAGATTGACCATGTGACTGTAAGATCCAATAGCTGTGTAACATGGGCTACCATGTTAATGTTAGTCTAGAGTAGAGTCAGGTTGGAGAAGCACACATCGTGTGAACACTCAGTTCTCTGTGTAAATAAATAGCATGTGCTTCATTTCATATTGGTCTCTGCCTCTGCAGCATATTGTAATTGATTCACCTGCCGACAGATAAACATGTAACCGGCTCGTGAACACAGTGACTCCCTGGTAAAACACAACAGATAGACTCCCCCGTCATTGAGGATGGGGATATTTGTGGAGCCTCCTCCTCCAGTGAGTTGTTTAATTGTCCATCACCATTCACAACTGGATGTGGCAGGGCTTAGATCTGACCTATTGGTTATGGGATTGCTTAGTTCTATTTATCACTTGCTGCTTCTGCCATTTGCCATGCAAGTATTCCTGTGTTGTAGCTTCACCAGGTTGACACCTCATTTTTAGGTATGCCTGGTGCTGCTCCTGGAATACCCTCCTGCACTCTTCGTTGAACCAGGGCTGATTCCCTGTCTTGATGGTAATGGTAGAGTGGGGGATATGCTGGGCCATGCGGTTACAGATTGTGTTTGAGTACAATTCTGCTGCTGCTGATGGCCCACAGCACCTCATGGATGCCCAGTTTTTTGCTGCTAGATCTGTTCTAAATCTATCCCATTTCGCGCAGTGGTAGTACCACACAACATGATGGAGGATATCCTCAATGTGAAGAAGGGACTTTGTCTCCCCAGTGGTCATTCCTACCAAGGGACAGATGCATCAGAACTCATAGATTGGCAAAGACAAGGTCAAATAGGCTCTTTCCTCTTGTTGGCTCCTTCATCACCTTCCACAGGGGGAGACAGTGGCCCTAGCGGTAATGTCACATGATTAGTACTCCAGAGACCCTAGGCTAATACTTTGGGGACTTGGATTCCAACTGATGAAATTTAAATTTTATTAATAAATTTGGATTGAAAGAAAGTCTCAGTAACGGTGACCACAAAACTATCATCAATTATCATATAAACACATCTGGTTCACGAGTGGCCTTGGGGGAAGCGAATCTGCTGCCCTTACCTGGTCTGGCCAACATGTGACCCCAGACCTACAGCAATGTGATTGGCTCTTAACTGCCCTCTGAAATGGCCTAACAACCCACTCAGTTCAAGGGCAATTAGGGATGAGCAACAAACGCTGGCCTTGCCAGTGACACCCACGTCCCATGAAAGAATTAATGAGAAAAAGACCAAGTTGAGGAGATATGTCTTTTAGGGTTTGGTTAGTAGAGGTGTGTCTGAGCTACTCTCTGTGATGGAATTGGAAGCCCCCCCACCTGGAGCCCAGTCTGGGATCTCAGTGCTTCTTCCAAGTGCTGTTCAACATGGCAGAGAACTGACTGATGAGCTGGTAATCCGCAGGAGCATTCCTTATCCATGTCTGACCTGATGCCCTGGGAATTCATGGGCTCCAGAGTCAAGGTTGAGCACATCAACAGCAACTCTTCCTTTACTGTTTGGTGCTGTGCTGTCACCTCTAGTGGGTCTAAAATTATGAGAGAAAGGATCGTAGGATGGCTACAGCACCAAAGGAGGCCACTCATCCCATTGTGTCTGTACTGACCCTCTGAAGGTGCAATTCACCTCGTGCCACTCCCTTGTATTCTCCCTGTGGCCCTCCACATTTTTCCTTTTATGATCTAATTCCGTCTTGAAAGCCTCGATTGAACCTGCCTCCACCACACCCTCAGGCTGTGCATTCCAGGTCCTAACCACTTGCTGCGTGAAAAAGTTCCTCCTCATGTCTCCATTGCTTCTTTTACCAATTATCTTTAATCTGTGGTGTCTGGTTCTCGATCCTTCCACCAATGGGAACAGTTTCTCCCTATCCACTCTGTCCAGACTCCTCATGGTTTTTACCTCTATCAAATTTACTCTTAGCCTTTTCCTCGCCAAGGAAGACAGTCCTAACTTCACCAATCTGTCTTTATAACTGAAGTCCTTCACCTTGGAACCATTCTCGTGAATCTTTTCTGCACTCTCCCCAGTGCCTCCACATCCTTCCTAAAGTGCGGTGCGCAGAACTGGACACAACGCTCCAGCTGAGGCTGAAACAGTGTTTTATACAAGTTCAACATAACCTTCCTGCTCTTGGCCCCGAGGATGCCAAAGCCCAGGATACTATGTGCTTCAGTAACTGTTCTCTCAGCCTGTTCTGCCACCGTCAATGATTAATGCATATATACTCCCCAGGTCCCTCTGATCTTCCTCGATAAAGTGAATAGGGAGATGGTATTCTCCTTGTATGAGGCTCCATAACCTGGGGGCATAATTAGGGTCAGAGGCAGGAGGTTAAAGGAGGATTCGAGGGGAAATGTTTCGACCCAGAGGGTGGTGGGGATCTGGGACTCTCTGCCCGAAAGGATGGAAGAGACCTAAAGGCTTGAATGGCCTTGTGTTCCTATGTCAACACTTCCCTTGTCCCGTCATTGAGACTCTTGCAGGACAACAGGTTCCAAGTGAAGTACACAGCTTCCATTCACAGGGCTCATTTGAGGTATTTTGCTGAAAGATCTGAATAAGGATTTGAGAGAAAGCTGGTGATTGTGAGGTTTGAAAGGTGTTGAGAGAGTTTAGGATGAATTATAATTAGGTTGGGAATGAAGCTGAGGTCAGCCATCTTGCTTTCTTCCCATCGTTTCTGATGTTTATGTTAAATTATGTCCAAGACCTTTGTAAACAGAGAGTGGCAATTGACTGGAGTGACGTAGACAAGGAGTGGGCATGGTGGGGAGGAGGGGCTGGGTTGTGGGGGTGCAGACTCTGGGGCACTCGCTGACTCACTCCAAGTCAGGCCGTCCATTTACACACCCTTGCAGCTTCAGTGCCAATCCTGATGCGGTCGGTGCCTGGCATTCTCCTGATAAATGACTGGAAAGCATCAAGCTTCTGCTTTGTGATGGGCTGGAAGAGGCTTCACATCTCACGCTGCCAGGATTCTCACTCAGAGCTTGGCTCCCACCCTAACCAGCTCCCCTTCACCATGCTGAGCTCCATCCCAAGAAAAATAGTATGTCACATTCATTGCAAAATTCAGATAGGAGCTTTATTCTGAATCACAAGTCAGCACAAACTCTCTCACTCCCTCCTCTCCACACATAACTCTCCATTAATAGCTTTTTAATTGATTCTCAGACGCAGGGAGAGAGGGAGCAACAGAAAAGGAAAAATGACGGAAAAAGAGTGAGGGAGGAAGACAGTAAAAGTAAAAGAGTATGTGAGTGACAGGCTGAGCGAGACAAAGGGAGAGAGAAAGAGGGAAAGAGAGAGAGAGGGAGCGACAGAGCAGGAAAGTAACAGAGAGAGTGAGAGGAGCAGACAGTCCGAGTGAAAGAGAATGAGAGAGGCAGGCAGAGAGAGGGAGAAAGAAAGAGAAATGCAGCGAGAGAGACAGAAAGAGAGACAGAAAGAGAGATGCAGAGAGAGGCAGAGAGAGAGAGGCAGAAAGAGAGATAGGCACACACGGGGAGAGAGAGAGTTAGAGAGAGAGAGAGGGAGAGGGAGGTAGCGGGAAAGACCCAGGGGGAGGGAGAGACAGAGAGAGAGATTGAACATGAGAGGCAAGGGCTAGTGAGAGCAGGAGCTACAATGGGCTGGAACAGTGCAGACACTGGACAGAGTGATGCAGGTACATTCAGAGAGAAAGGCCTGGACTGAGAGCAGGCCAGTGTGTTGGAGTAAGGTGGTCAGCTGGATAAAAGGTGAGTAATTGGGTTTCTGCAGAGACAATCCACCTTGTGGATTGCAGCTCACTGTAAACAGCTGGGTTGGATGGGCACAAGACTATTCAGTTTCTATTGAATCTGCTTCCAGTGCCCTTTCAGGTAGCACGTTCCAGATCACAAGTCAGTGCATCAAAAAATAAATTCTCCCTATGTCAGCTCTGGTTCTCCTTCTGATTACCTTCAATCTGTCCCTCCTGGTTATCAACCCTCCTCTCACTGGAAACAGTTTCTCTTTATTCACTCCATCAAAACCTTTCCTGAATTTGAAATCCCCAATTACATCTCCCCTTAACCTTCTCTGCTGTAAGGAGAACAATCCCAGCTTCTCCAGTCTCCCCACATTAACTGAAGTCCCTCATCCCTGCTCCCTTCCTGGTAAATCTCCCTCCGCACCCTCTCCAAGGCCTGAAAATCCTTCTTAATGTGCGGTGTCCAGAATTGACACAACCCTCCAGCTGGAGTCTAATCAGTGGTTTATAAAGGGTTTACTATAACTTCCTTATTTTGTGCCATCTATTCCTCTGTTAATAAAGCCAAGGATCCCCAATCCATTTTAAACACTTCTCAACTCGTGCTGCCACCTTCGATTTGTGTACATTCACCCCGAGCTCTCTCTGTTCCTGCGCCCCCTTTACAATGAGGCACTAAAACGCGGTGCTGCCAGTCTGAGAGCTGGGTTTTCAATATCCATTTAAAACATGCTTCATATATCAGACACAAAAAGCCAGAGCA
Source organism: Isurus oxyrinchus (assembly GCA_026770705.1). Taxonomy (NCBI): domain Eukaryota; kingdom Metazoa; phylum Chordata; class Chondrichthyes; order Lamniformes; family Lamnidae; genus Isurus; species Isurus oxyrinchus. The sequence continues at coordinate 1,472,583 of JANJGN010000057.1, read as the reverse complement.
AAGGGGTGGTCTTAGCAACCTCACAAGTGTTTAATCCATGGCTGTCACTTCATCCAGCCATGTGTGTCCAGGAAGAAAGCCTCTGAATTTCCTCATCATTACACTTGATGCAGAGTGAGTCCACGTGGTGCTGAGTGCTGCCTTGCACACACACATCCATCTAAACTGGAAACACACTGGGAAATCTCAAAACTCTAATCCAATATTCAACCAAAGCCTTTTGTCAAAGTCACGCGACTTTCATGATTTCATAATTTTGTGAAAAGCGGTACACAGCATTGAAGAGGAATTCAGTAATGACACATTCCCAGGCCAGGCCCATGGAAACTCTCCAAATGTCTTCAGCTGTGATCAGCCTTTAATTCTAGGTTAGAGGAATTTAACTGCCCTGGGAGTGTTTGTTGGGGACAGTGTAGAGTGAGCTTTACTCTGTATTTAACCCCATGCTGTACCTGTCCTGGGAGTGTTTGATGGGGACGGTGTAGAGGGAGCTTTACCCTGTATCTAACCCTGTGCTGTACCTGCCCTGGGAGTGTTTGATGGGGACAGTGTAGAGGGAGCTTTACTCTGTATTTAAACCCGTGCTGTACCTGTCCTGGGAGTGTTTGATGGGGACGGTGTAGAGGGAGCTTTACTCTGTATCTAACCCTGTGCTGAACCTGTCCTGGGAGTGTTTGATGGGGTTAGTGTAGTGGGAGCTTTACTCTGTATCTAACCCCGTGCTGTACCTGTCCTGGGAGTGTTGGATGGGGACAGTGTCGAGGAAGCTTTACTCTGTATCTAACCCCATGCTGTACCTGTCCTGGGAGTGTTTGATGGGGACAGTGTAGAGGGAGCTTTACTCTGTATCTAACCCCCTGCTGTACCTGTCCTGGGAGTGTTTGATGGGGACAGTGTAGAGGGAGATTTACTCTGTATCTAACCCCGTGCTGTACCTGTCCTGGGAGTGTTTGATGGGGGCAGTGTAGAGGGAGCTTTACTCTGTATCTAACCCCGTGCTGTACCTGTCCTGGGAGTGTTTGATGGGGACAGTGTAGAGGGAGCTTTACTCTGTATCTAACCCCGTGCTGTACCTGTCCTGGGAGTGTTTGATGGGGACAGTGTAGAGGGAGCTTTACTCTGTATCTAACCTCGTGCTGTAGCTGTCCTGGGAGTGTTTGATGGGGACAGTGTAGAGAGAGATTTATGGGATGGGATGTTATGCAGCAATAGAAATAACTAAACTTTCAGAAAGAGTAAAATGAAAACGTTATGCAACACTGTGTAATTTGATTAATCATTCTTGGGCATCACGTTCCACTAATAACTCATTTATTTTGGTTTCTATTTCATGTCACACTTGTCATTCATGATCAGATCATGAACTACTGCCTGGAGCACAGAACATATTGCTGAGCAGTCTTGCACACTCCTGGATTACTGGCTGTGTTTTGTGATATTGCTGATAATTGCACTAATTCAAAGATCGCGTGGGTTGACGCCCAGATTTTGGAAAGGGTGTTGCTGTCAAAAGAAACCGGTTTGAAATTGGGAAGTATTTTGATGCAAGGTTATTGCTGGTCATGCACCAACACAGCAGGAAATCCAGTAACCAAAATCAGGCCAGCTCCAGATTTAACCTCACATTCCCAACCAGGAATCAAATACAGAGATAGTGTTCCTGCAGAATCGGCACAACCTTGCAGCTGGTGTTTTTCTTTATTCTTTCATGGAATGCGGGCGTTACTGGTAAGGCCAGCATTTGTTGCCCATCCCTAATTGCCCTTGAACTGAGGGGCTTGCTAGGCCATTCTAGAGGGCAGTTAAAAGTCAACCACATTGCTGTGGGTCTGGAGCCTCATGTAGGCCAGACTGGGATAAGGATGGCTGATTTGCTTCCCTAAAGGGCATTAGAAACATAGAAACATAGAAACTAGGAGCAGGAGTAGGCCATTCGGCCCTTCGAGCCTTCTCCACCATTCAATGTGATCATGGCTGATCCTCTATCACAACGCCATAATCCCGCTCTTTCCTCATACCCCTTGAAGCCTTTAAATCTAGAAATCTATCTATTTCTTTCTTAAGTATATTCAGTGACCTGGCCTCCACAGCCTCTGTGGTAGAAAATTCACCCTCTGAGTGAAGAAGTTTCTCCTCATCTCAGTCCTAACTGACCTACCCTGTATCCTGAGACTGTGACCCCTTGTTCTAGTCCCCCTCCAGCCAGAGGAAACATCATCCCTGCATCCAGTCTGTCCATCCCTGTCAAAATTTTATACGTTTCAATGAGACCCCCTCTCATTCTTCTAAACTCCAGTGAATACAGGCCTAGTCAGCCCCATCTCTCCTCAAACTACAATCCTGTCATCTCAGGAATCAGTCTGGTGAACATTCGCTACACTCTCTCTATGGCAAGTATATCCTTTCTTAGGTAAGGAGACCAAAACTGCACACAATACTCCAGGTGTGGTCTCACCAAGGCCCTATACAGCTGCAGTAAGACATCATTGCTCCTGTACTCAAGTCCTCTCACAATGAAGGCCAACATACCATTTACCTTATTAACTGCTTGCTGCACCTGCATCTTTGCTTTCAGTGATTGGTGTACAAGGACACCCAGGTCCCTTTGTACATCAACATTTCCCAATCTATCACCATTTAAATAATACTCTGACATTCTGTTTGTCCTACTGAAGTAGATAACTTCACACTTATCTACGTTATGCTGCATCTGCCATGTATTTTCCCACTCACTCAACCTGTCTAAATCGCCTTGAAGCCTTTTAACATCTTCCTCACCACTCATATTCCCACCAAGTTTTGTGCCATCAGCAAACTTGGAAATATCACATTTGGTTCCCTCATTCAAACCATTGATACATATTGTGAATAGCTGGGACCCAAGCAGTGATCCCTGCGGTACCCCACTAGTCACTGCCTGCCACTGAAAAAGACACGTTTATTCCTACTCTCTGTTTCCTGTCTGCTAACCAATTCTCAATCCATGCCAATATATTACCCCCAATGCCAAGTGCTTTAATTTTATAAACTAACCTCTTATGTGGGACTATATCAATCCCTTTCTGAAAACCCAAATGCACCCCATCCACTGGTTCTCCCTTCTCTTTTCTGCAGTGAACCAGATGGGTTTTTAATGACAATCAACAATAGTGCATGGTCACCATTACTGAAGCTAGCTTTTAACTCTAGATTTCATGAATTGTATCTAAACTCCACCAGCTGCTGTGGTGAGATTTGAACCCATGTCCCCAGGGCTTTAGCCCCTGGATTACTAGTTCAGTGGCATTAACACCGTGTGATGTTTAATATGCTGTGTACAGTACACTGCAGGACTACATGTAACACAACCCATCTTGTGTCTTCTTTGCATTTTACAGCACAAAAATAAGCCATTCAGCCCATCGTGCCTGTGCTGGCTCTTTGAAAGACCTATCCAATTCGCCCCACTCCCCCTGTTATTTCCCTACAGCCCTGCAAATGTCTCCATCCTAATCTATGGGCCATGAGGTCACCTTCACCATTGTTCTGTTTGCAATGCTCAGCACAATGTGAAATCAAACCTGAGGCGTGCCTGCCAATGTGATGGGAATTATATAAGTGCAGAAACATCAGAACCACATGGTCTGAGCTGATATAGCAGCAGCCACACATGACTCACGAGAAATGGGAATTGTAGATACAGCATTCCGTCATCGATGGGAACTCCCAGGCTAAGTCTCAGTGGATGTGTGGTTTGTGCATTTTGGCAAACAGCATTGAGAGCAACTGCAAGACTATAATTCTACTTTTTTAAACATTAACCCTTACACTGCGGCTGGGTTTAGGAAACTCTGCGCTTGTTGTTCCAACTGTTCTCTTTATACTTAGAAATGAGAAAAGGGAAAGACGACATCAGGTTCACGTTGGTGTAGATCCTCCATCAAGCTATTGGAAATTATACTGACCCGCCCTCCTTCAAAACATTTCAACCTTTTTTACCTCACGCCAGCTGTGCTCTTTGAGTTAATCTAACGTTTAATTACCACAGCTTTTAAACAAATCTCACCTGAATAAGGTTCAATAAATTGAATGAATCATCAGGTTCAGGACGATTACCAAGTATGTCCTGTTGTTTAGTCAGTGGCTAGGAAGATCATATGAATGTACAAATTAGGCCATTAGGGGGTAGGCCATTCGGCCCCTTGTGCCTGCTCCACCATTCAGTAAGATCACGGATGTTCTTCTGATTGTGGTCTTAACCTGGCCTGCCCCTCATAACCCTTAGGCAGAATTTTCCACTCCCACCAGTGCAAGGAATCATGGTGAAGAGGGGGCGCTAAATTTGGAGTGTTGGAAAAAGTCAGCTTCCCACTGGCAGGAAATTAGTTTGGAATTCTGTTCCCCTGACCTTGAAGGCAGGGTAAAGGCAGCCGATTTGTTCCCTGCCCATATCTATAAGTGGCAAGCTTCAGTTCATCAATGACTTTGAGGTACACAGGCACCGCTTCCACCTACCTTTAAGAGTGTTGCTGCAAGATTCCGAGTGTCTGTGTCACTGGGCATGGGAGGCTATACCAGTGGGCAGGAGGAGACGGAGGCTGGACAGGGTGGGGGGGAGAGGGATTATGGAACACGAGAGGGAAAGGGGAAGACAGAGGCAGGGTAAGGGGGTGCTCAAGGAACAGGGAGGAGTCAGAGACTGTCCTTGGGCAAGAGTTATAAGGCTGTCCAAGGAGGAGCCAGAGACTCCTAGTGCTGAGGCCAGGCTGTCGAGGGAATGTTTCAGAGACTGTCCTGGGGCTGAGGCCATTCTGTTGTTGGGGGGGGCGGGTGGATATTGAAGAAACGGTCTGGGGCTGTGCGGGCCCTTTTAGAGGGGCTCTGTGTGACACACAGGTCTTGGTCCGGGTCTTGGGTGGGGGAAGGTCTCTCTGGGCAGTGAGGGTCATGCACAGTATGGTGTGGACAGCGTGGTCACTCACCTAAGGAATTTGGTCCTGGGTTATTGTGAAGCAGTGACCCAGTCACGGTCATGGGGAGGTATATGGACTCTGTGAGTCGGTAGCTGTAAAGTCACGGGGAGGGGTGTATTGGACTGTCTCATGGGTCTATTGCAACATAGACACACTCATGTCAGCAGCTTAACAAGGCGGCTCTACGATGAGAAGCACTTGCCAATGGTTAGCTCTTGAACATTTGAACAGGGAGCTACATCTGGACTGCACCATCTCTCCAAACGCCAGCTCTCCTGCATGAATAATGCAGAGGCTGAATCTGAATAGCAAGCCCCAAGATACCATCAAACATCAGGCCGCAGTGATCAGTAATATGACAGCATGGACCCAAAGCTGGGAGCTAACATTGTCCTCACAGAGAGTGGTCCAGCAGACCATCATGTGATCATTGACAAACACTCATTACCCTGCACTCGTCGGCAGCCTGCCAAGTCTACATCCTGTATTGCCTTAGCATCTGGGAGAGACATGGCCCAGTCAGTGTTGGAACAGCAGTCAATGATAACTTACTCCTTTCATAGATCCTGCTGAGCGGCTGGAAATGTGCTAGAGCATTGCTTTCATACCTTGACAGTGCTCAACACTGCCAGTTGCGCAAAGGCCAATCATCTCTAGGAGCCCTAAGTCAATGAGACAATGAGTCTAGAAGCCCCTCGGTCATGCCATGAATGACATGCTGATTTGCGTTCTGTAACCTCAGAGGGATTCAGTGAATCTGTGCCAGGCAGCTGCCAAGGAGCAAAGTAAGGTCCTCACGGGAAAGTGAACAGCTTTTTCAGGATGAGCGCACACTCTGACGTCACTCACTCATTTCCTCTGGCAGACATTTTAAATGTCACCGAGTGGAACCAGCTTCCATCGCTCAGCCTCATGCCTGGGAAGAGTGGGCACTAATAAAGGAATAACATTCTGCCTTAAACACAGAGATGTAATCACATTGTAAGGAGGCATGAAAGGCTATGGTGCTCGATGATGAATAATATTTTAATCAAAGCCTCACAGTCACAAAATAAAATCCATTGCAAAGTGCAATTGGGTGAAAAGACTCCAACATTGATCTTGACAAATACTTACAAGATCCAGATACTGGAGACTTCAGTGTGACAGCATCAGGATAATTGCTAATCTTGATGAACTGTTCTCAGGAGGTCACATAATGTCTGTCTGAGACGCAAGGGTTACATCTCAGAATCACAGAACTGTTACCGAACAGGAAGAGGCCATTCAGCCCATCATGTCTGTACCAGCTCTCAGATGAGCAATTCACCTAGTTCCATTCTCCCACATTCTCCCTGTAACCCTGCACATTCTTCCTTTTCAGATAACTGTCCAATTCCCTTTTGAATATCTCGATTTTGCCACAGTCTCAGGCAGTGCATTCCAGACCCTAACCACTCGCTGTGTGAAAATGTTTCTCTTTATGTCTCCATTGTTTCTTTTGCCAACTATCTTAAATCTGTGCCCTCTGGTTCTCGATCCTTTCACCAATGGGAACAGTGCCTCCCTATCCACTCTGTCCAGATCACTCCTGATTTTGAACACCTCCATAAAATCACCTCTCAAGCTTCTTTCTCCAAGGAGAACAGTTCCAACTTCACCAACTTTAATTCACAACAGAAATTTCTCATCACTGGAAAGATTCTTGTTAACTTTTTCCACACTCTCACCAATGCCTTCATATTCTGAAGGTGGAGGGAGTGAATGTTTGTGGATGTGGTACCAATCAAGCAGCTGCTTTGTCCTGGACGGTGTCAAGCTTCTTGAGTGTTGTGGGAGCTGCACTCATCCAGGCAAGTTGGGAATATTCCATCACACTCCTGACTTGTGCCTTGTAGGTGGTGGACAGGCTTTGGGGAGTCAGAAGGTAAGTTACTCTTCACAGGATTCCCAGCCTCTGACCTGCTCTTGTAGGCACAGTATTTATCTGGCTTGTCCAGTTCAGTTTCTGGTCAATGGTAACCCCCAGGATGTTGATAGTGGGGGATTCAGTGATGGTAATGCCATTGAACATCAAGGGGCAATGGTTAGATTCTCTCTTGTTGGATGGTCATTGTCTGACACTTGTGTGGTGTGAATGTTACTTGCCACTTGTCAGCCCAAGCCTGGATATTGTCCAGGTCTTGCTGCATTTGGACACAGACTGCTTCAGTATCTGAGGAGTTGTGAATGGTGCTGAACATTGTGCAATCATCAGCGAACATCCCCACTTCTGACCTTATGATGGAAGGAAGGTCATTGATGAAGCAGCTGAAGATGGTTGGACCCAGGACACTACCCTGAGGAACTCCTGCAGTGATGTCCTGGAGCTGAGCTCACTGACCTCCAACAACTACAACCATCTTCCTTTGTGCTGGGTATGACTCCAACCAGCGGAGAGTTTTCCCCCTGATTCCCATTGACTCCAGTTTTGTTGGGGCTCCTTGATGCCACACTCGGTCAAATGCTGCCTTGATGTCAAGGGCAGTCACTCTCACCTCACCTCGGGAGTTCAGTTCATTTGTCCATGTTTGAACCAAGGCTGTAATGAGGTCAGGAGCTGAGTGACCCTGGCGGAACCCAAACTGGGTGTCAGTGAGCAGGTTATTGCTAAGCAAGTGCCGCTTGATAGCACTGTTGCTTTACTGATGATTGAGAGTAGACTGATGGGGCAGTAATTGGCCGGGTTGGATTTGTCCTGCTTTTTGTGTACAGGACATACCTGGGCAATTTTCCACATAGCCGGGTAGATGCCAGTGTTGTAGCTGTACTGGAACAGCTTGGCTAGGGGCACGGCAAGTTCTGGATAAGTCTTCAGTACTATTGCTGGAATATTGTCAGGGCCTTTGCACAATCCAGTGCCTTCAGCCGTTTCTTGATATCACGTGGAGTGAATCGAATTGGGTGAAGACTGGCATCTGTGATGCTGGAGACCTCTGGAGGAGGCCGAGATGGATCATCCACTCAGCACTTCTGGCTGAAGATTGTAGCAAATGCTTCAGCCTTATCTTTTGCATTGATGTGTCTGGGCTCCTCCATCATTGAGGATGGGGATATTTATGGAGCCTCCTCCTCCAGTGAGTTGTTTAATTGTCCACCACCATTCACGACTGGATGTGGCAGGACTGCAGAGCTCAGATCTGAACCGTTGGTTGTGGGATCGCTTAGCTCTGTCTATCACTTGCTGCTTATGCTGTTTGTCACACAAGTATTCCTGTGTTGTAGCTTCACCAGGTTGGCACCTCATTTTTAGGTATGCCTGGTGCTGCTCCTGGCATGCCCTCCTGCACTCTTCATTGAACCAGTGTTGATCCCCTGGCTTGATGGTAATGCTAGAGTGGGGGATGTGCCAGGCCATGAGGTTACAGATTGTGTTTGAGAACAATTCTGCTGCTGCTGATGGCCCACGGCACCTCATGGATGCCCAGTCTTGAGTTGCTAGATCTGTGTGAAATCTATCCCATTTAACACAGCGGTAGTGTCACACAACACGATGGAGGGTATCCTCAATGTGAAGGAGGGACTTCCTCTCTACAAGGACTGTGTGCTGGTCACTCCACCAAGAGGTCACTCTAGGACAGTGTGGCTAACTAAGTCATCGAGAGGGTCATTCTGTAACAGTGTGGGTAACTAACCCATCAAGAGGGTTGCTCTGGGACAGTGTGGGTAACTAACCCATCAAGAGGGTTGCTCTGGGACAGTGTGGGTAACTAACTCATCGAGAGGGTCGCTCAGGGACAGTGTGGGTAGCTAGCACATTGAGGGGGTCGCTCTGGGACAGTGTGGGTAACTAACCCATTGGGAGGATCACTCTAGGACAGTGTGGGTAACTAACCCATTGGGAAGATCACTCTGGGACAGTGTGGGTAGCTAGCACATTGAGAGTGTCGCTCTGGGACAGTGTGGGTAACTAACTCATTGAGAGAGTCGCTCTGGGACAGTGTAGGTAACTAACTCATCGAGAGGGTCGCTCTCGGACAGTGTGGGTAACTAACTCATCGAGAGGGTCGCTCTGGGACAGTGTGGGTAACTAACTCATCGAGAGGGTCGCTCTGGGACAGTGTGGGTAACTAACTCATCGAGAGGGTCGCTCTGGGACAGTGTGGGTAACTAACTCATCGAGAGGGTCGCTCTGGGACAGTGTGGGTAACTAACTCATCGAGAGAGTCGCTCTGGGACAGTGTGGGTAACTAACTCATCGAGAGGGTCGCTCTGGGACAGTGTGGGTAGCTAACTCATCGAGAGGGTTGCTCTGGGACAGTGTGGGTAGCTAACTCATCGAGAGGGTCGCTCTGGGACAGTGTGGGTAACTAACTCATTGTGAGAGTTGCTCTGGGACAGTGTGGGTAACTAACTCATCGAGAGAGTCGCTCTCGGACAGTGTGGGTAACTAACTCATCGAGAGGGTCGCTCTGGGACAGTGTGGGTAACTAACTCATCGAGAGGATTGCTCTGGGACAGTGTGCGTAACTAACTCATCGAGAGGATTGCTCTGGGACAGTGTGGGTAACTAACTCATCGAGAGGATTGCTCTGGGACAGTGTGGGTAACTAACTCATCGAGAGGGTCGCTCTGGGACAGTGTGGGTAACTAACTCATCGAGAGGGTTGCTCTGGGACAGTGTTGGTAACTAACACATCGTGAGGGTTGCTCTGGGACAGTGTGGGTAACTAACCCATTGGGAGGATTACTCTGGGACAGTGTGGGTAACTAACCCATTGGGAAGATCACTCTGGGACAGTGTGGGTAACTAACCCATTGGGAAGATCACTCTGGGACAGTATGGGTAACTAACCCATTGAGAGGGTCGCTCTGGGACAGTGTGGGTAACTAACTCATCGAGAGGGTCACTCTGGGACAGTGTGGGTAACTAACTCATCGAGAGGATTGCTCTGGGACAGTGTGGGTAACTAACTCATCGAGAGAGTCGCTCTGGGACAGTGTGGGTAACTAACTCATCGAGAGGATTGCTCTGGGACAGTGTGGGTAACTAACTCATCGAGAGGATTGCTCTGGGACAGTGTGGGTAACTAACTCATCGAGAGGGTCGCTGTGGGACAGTGTGGGTAACTAACTCATTGGGAGGATTACTCTGGGACAGTGTGGGTAACTAACCCATTGGGAGGATTACTCTGGGACAGTGTGGGTAACTAACCCATTGGGAGGATTACTCTGGGACAGTGTGGGTAACTAACCCATTGGGAGGATTACTCTGGGACAGTGTGGGTAACTAACCCATTGGGAGGATTACTCTGGGACAGTGTGGGTAGCTAGCACATTGGGAGGATTACTCTAGGACAGTGTGGGTAACTAACCCATTGGGAAGATCACTCTGGGACAGTGTGGGTAACTAACCCATCAAGAGGGTTGCTCTGGGACAGTGTGGGTAGCTAACTCATCGAGAGAGTCGCTCTGGGACAGTGTGGGTAACTAACTCATCGAGAGGGTCGCTCTGGGACAGTGTGGGTAACTAACTCATTGAGAGGGTCGCTCTGGGACAGTGTGGGTAACTAACTCATTGAGAGAGTCGCTCTGGGACAGTGTGGGTAACTAACTCATTGAGAGAGTCGCTCTGGGACAGTGTGGGTAACTAACTCATCGAGAGGGTCGCTCTGGGACAGTGTGGGTAGCTAACTCATTGAGAGGATTACTCTGGGACAGTGTGGGTAGCTAGCACATTGGGAGGATTACTCTGTGACAGTGTGGGTAACTAACCCATTGGGAGGATTACTCTGGGACAGTGTGGGTAGCTAGCACATTGGGAGGATTACTCTGGGACAGTGTGGGTAACTAACCCATTGGGAGGATTACTCTGGGACAGTGTGGGTAACTAACCCATTGGGAAGATCACTCTGGGACAGTGTGGGTAACTAACCCATTGGGAAGATCACTCTGGGACAGTGTGGGTAGCTAGCACATTGAGGGGGTTGCTCTGGGACAGTGTGGGTAGCTAACTCATTGAGAGGATTACTCTGGGACAGTGTGGGTAGCTAGCACATTGGGAGGATTACTCTGGGACAGTGTGGGTAACTAACCCATTGGGAGGATTACTCTGGGACAGTGTGGGTAGCTAGCACATTGGGAGGATTACTCTGGGACAGTGTGGGTAACTAACCCATTGGGAGGATTACTCTGGGACAGTGTGGGTAACTAACCCATTGGGAAGATCACTCTGGGACAGTGTGGGTAACTAACCCATTGGGAAGATCACTCTGGGACAGTGTGGGTAGCTAGCACATTGAGGGGGTTGCTCTGGGAATTCTGTCCTTTATCTGCAATACAACATCACTGAGTGACATAAGGAGATATTGGGACAAGAAATGAATCAAATAGGTGAGACTTAATGAGGAGGGTGTGAGTGAGAGGTAAGTGGAGAGGTTTTGGGAGGTAATTAATGAGGAGGGTCTGAGTGAGAGGTAAGTGGAGAGGTTTTGGGAGGTAATTAATGAGGAGGGTGAGAGTGAGAGGTAAGTGGAGAGGTTTTGGGAGGTAATTAATGAGGAGGGTGTGAGTGAGAGGTAAGTGGAGAGGTTTTGGGAGGTAATTAATGAGGAGGGTGTGAGTGAGAGGTAAGTGGAGAGGTTTTGGGAGGTAATTAATGAGGAGGGTGAGAGTGAGAGGTAATTAGAGAAGTTTTGGGAGGTAATTAATGAGGAGGGTGTGAGTGAGAGGTAAGTGGAGAGGTTTTGGGAGGTAATTAATGAGGAGGGTCTGAGTGAGAGGTAAGTGGAGAGGTTTTGGGAGGTAATTAATGAGGAGGGTGAGAGTGAGAGGTAAGTGGAGAGGTTTTGGGAGGTAATTAATGAGGAGGGTGTGAGTGAGAGGTAAGTGGAGAGGTTTTGGGAGGTAATTAATGAGGAGGGTGTGAGTGAGAGGTAAGTGGAGAGGTTTTGGGAGGTAATTAATGAGGAGGGTCTGAGTGAGAGCTAAGTGGAGAGGTTTTGGGAGGTAATTCCAAAGCTTAGGCTCCAGGCAGCTGAAGGCGTGGCTGCCCCTGAAGTTAGCAATGTGCAAGATTCCAGAATGGGCAGAGGTCTCAGAGCTTGTGGAGCACTGGGAGATTACAGAGTTGACAGGGCTGAAACTATGGAGGGATTTGAAAACAAGAATGAGAATTTTATAATTGAGCAACCGGGGGTATATCTGACTCCATGCCCAGCGTGTGTCCGAGACTTGCCTGACCTCACGTCTACTTAAATGACATCCCATCTGTGGGTGCAGCCTGAGCATGGGAAGGACGGGGCATCTCCTTAGCTCAGCTTTCACCTTGATACATAAACTGGGACCAGCCAGCATCTAATCCCAGTACAACTCCTCTCCTCCCCCTCTCTCCACCCATCTTACCTTCCCTCTCCTCCCTTTCACCAATGCCTTCTTTCCTTTCCCCTTCTCTGTCATCCTTTCCTCCCTCCCCCTCTCTCTGTCCCCATTCTCCCATAGTCCCAGCCATTTCCTCCAGCCCTCTCTCCCCCACCTCCTGGAAGTCCCCCTCCAAGTCACTCACCATCCTGACTTGGAAATATATCGGCCGTTCCTTCACTGTCGCTGGGTCACAATCCTGGAACTCCCTCCCTAACAGCACTGTGGGTGTACCTACACCACATGGACTGCAGCGGTTCAAGAAGGCAGCTCACCACCACCTTCTCAAGGGCAACTAGGGATGGACAATAAATGCTGGCCCAGCCAGTGATACCCTACATCCCGTGAATGAATTAAAAAAACTCTCCCCAACACTGTTTGGAACGTGGGACATCAGTCCCTGGCTTTCAGTCATGATGTTTATCAGTGTCAGTCAGTGTCCACCCAAAGCTCAGTGTCAAAGAGAGGAAATAGCTATTTTCTTGGCCCAAAATGAAGGAATAATGAACACATAGAAAAGCCATTGTATTTTAAAATGACTAAAGGATTCAATGGGGTAGAGAGAAACTATTCCCGCTGGAACAAGGGGACAGGACCTTCAAATCCGAGCCAGGCCGTTGAGGGGTGATGTCAGGAAGCACTTCACACACAGAGGGCGGTGGGAATCTGGAACTCCCTCCCCTAGAAAACTGTGAATGCCGGGGGATAATTGGAGTGTTCAACGCTGGGATGAACAGATTTTTGTTAGGTGAGGATAGCAAGAGATATGAAGCAAAGGGGAGGAAATTAACTCGAAATTCAGGGGAGCCAGGATCTAACAGAATGCTGTTAAAGGTTTGAGAGGCTGAATGGCCTCCTCCTGTTCCCGTGTAACAGGCCTGAATCAGGGGCTGAATGGCCTCCTCCTGCTCCTGTGTAACAGCCTCGAGGGCTGAATGGCCTCCTCCTGTTCCTGTATAGCAGGTTCGAGGGGCTGAATGGCCTCCTCCTGTTCCTGTATAGCAGGTTTCAGGGGCTGAATGGCCTCCTCCTGCTCCTGTGGAACAGCCTCGAGGGCTGAATGGCTTCTTCCTGTATCAGGTTGGGGTAGAAGTGTCAGTAATGGCAACTGTCGTAAGTCCAGCTCCGAGCGACTGCCAAATGCAGAGCAGCAGTGAGATGATGTTTCATCGTCAGGTGAAAGCAGACTGCATTTCCACTCTCTGGCCTGAGAAAGAGAAGGTTTGTCCTGGCACAAGATCATAAGAAATAAGAGCAGGGTAGGCCATTCAGCCCATCAAGCATCATCCATCATTCAGTAAGATCATGGCTGATCTACATGTGTCTCAGCTCCAATTTCCTGCCTGTCCTGTAACCCTTGACACCCTCGTCCATCAAAAATCTAACTCAGCCTTAAATAAATTCAATGACCCAGCCTCCATTGTCCTCAGGGGAAGAGAATTCCACAGGCTAACGACTCTCTGGCAGAAAAGAATCCTCTTCATCTCCATCTTAAATGGGAGATCCCTTATTTTTAAACCGTGTCCCCTCGTTCTAGACTCCCCCACATTAGGAAACATCCTCTCAGTATTGGCCCTGTCAAGTCCCCTCTTATAGGTTTCAATAAGATCATTTCTCATTTTTCTAAATTAGGCCCAACCTCCTCAGCCTTTCCCCATTAGACAATCCCTTCATCCCAGGAATCAGCCAAGTGAATCTTCTCTGAACCGCCTCCAATGCAAGTATATCCCTCCTTAAATAAGGAGACAAAAACTGTACACAGTACTCCAGGTAAAATCTCACCAATGCCCAGTACAGTTGTAGCAAGAATCCCTACTTTTATACTTTACCGACCCCCCTCCCCCCTTACAATAAAGGCCAGCATTCCATTTGTCTTCCGAATTACCTGCTGTACCTGCATAGTGACTTGTGTGATTCATGTACAAGGACACCCAGATCTCTCTGTACCACAGCATTCTGCAGTCTCTCTTCATTTAAATCATATTCTGCATTTCTATTCTTCTTGCCAAAGTGGACAACCTAATATTTTCCACATTATATTCATCTGCCAATTTGTTGCCCGCCTCCCTAACTTATCTATATCCCTTTGCAGACTCTTTGTATCCTCCTCACAACCTACTTCCCCAACTATCTTCTCACCGCCAGCAGATTTGACTACAATACAATCTGTCCCTTCACCCAAGTCATTAACGGAGATTGTATATAGTTGAGGCTCTAGCACTGATCCCTGTGACACTCCACTAGTTACAGTTGGCCAACCTGAAACTGACCCATTTATACCCATTTATAGTTAAAGACAGTATTAAACTTAAAGAGAAAGTATATAATTATGCAAAGATGGGTGGCAGGTCAGAAGATTGGACAGAATATAAAGAGCAGCAAACAATGACAAAAAGATTAATAAGGAGAGAAGAATTAGGCACTGAGAGAAAGCCAGCTAGAAATACAAAGATGGATATTAAGAGTTTCTATCGGTATTTAAATAAGAAAATAATTAACAAATCTGAGCAAAGGTCCTATAGAAAGTGAGCCTAGGGAATTAATAATGGAAAGTAAGGAGATGGCAGACAAATTGATCAGGTATTTTGCATTGGTCTTCATTATAGAGGATACGAGTAACATCCCAGAAGCAGCTATAAACTAGGACATGGAGAGGGGGAGAAATTCAGGAAAATTATAATCACCAAGGAAGTGGTACTGAGTAAACTGTTGGAGGCTGTGGGCTGACAAGTCCCTGGGTCCTGATGGTCTTCATCCTAGGTTCTTAAAAGAAGTAGCTAGTGAGATAGTTGATGCACTGGTTCTAATTTTCCAACGTTTGCGAGATTCGAGGAAGATCCCATTAGATTGGAATCCTAATATTCAAAAAAGGATGGAGACAGAAAGAGGGAAACTACAGGCCAGTTAGCTTAACATCTGTCATAGAGAAAATGTTAGAAGCTATTATTAAAGATGTTATAGTAGAGCACTTGGATAAGCTCAAGGTAATCAGGCAGAGTCTACATGGTTTTGTGAAAGGGAAACCATGTTTAGCCAATTTGTTGGAGTTCTTTGAAGAAGTCACATGTGCTTTGGATAAAGGTGGATGTACCATACTTAGATTTCCAGAAGGCTTCTGATAAAATGCCAGATCAAAAGTTATTGCAGAAAATAAAAGCTCATGGTGTAGGGGGTAACATACTGGCAAGGAAAGAAGATTGGTTAGCTAACAGGAAACAGAGAGTTGGCATGAATGGGTCTTTTTCTGGTTGGCAGGATGTAGAAAGTGGTGTGCCACAGGGACCAGTGCTGGGGTCTCAGCTGTTTACAATTTATATAAATGACTTGGATAGGACTAAAGGAATAGTTGCTAGACTTGCTAATGACACAAAGATAGATAGAAAAGTAAATGGTGAAGAGGACATAAGGAAGCTACAAAGGGATATTGATAGATTAAGTAGGTAGGCAAAGATCTGGCACGTGGAGTATAATGTGGGCAAATGTGAAATTGTCCATTTTGGCAGGAAGAATAAAAAAGAAGCTTATTATCTAAATGGTGAGAGATTGCAGAGCTCTGAGGTGCAGAGGGATCTGGGTGTGCTAGTGCATGAATCACAAAAGGTTAGTATGCAGGTACAGCAGGTCATGAGGAAAGCGAATAGAATGTTATCATCTATTGTGAGGGGAATTGATTACAAAAGTAGGGAGGTTATGCTTCAGTTGTACAGGGCATTGGTGAGACCACATCTGGAGTATTGTGTACAGTATTGGTCTCCTTATTTAAGGAAGGATGAAATTACAAGCAGTCCAGAGAGGGTTCACCAGACTAATACAAGGAATGGGTGGGCTGTGTTATGAGGAAAGGCTGGACAGGTTAGGCTTGTATCCACTGGGGTTTAGAAGAGTAAGAGGCAACTTAATTGAAACCTTTAAGATCCTGAGGGGTCTTGAAAGAGGATGTTTCCTCTTGCGTGTGAATCTAGAATAGGGGTCATGGTTTAAAATTAAGGGGTTACTCAGTTAAGGCAGAGAAGAGGAGAATTTTTTTCTCTCAGAGGGTGGTGAGTCTTTGGAACTCTCTTCCTCAAAAGACAGTGAAAGCAGAGTCTTTGAATATTTTTAAGGCAGAGTTGGATTGATTCTTGATTAACAAGGGGGTGAAAGGTTATGGGGGTTAGGCAAGAGGTTACAGTCAGATCAACCGTGATCTTATTGAATGGTGGAGCAGGCTCGAGGGGCTGAGTGGCCTCCTCCTGCTCCTAGTTCTTATGTTTGTATGTAACTTGTATGTACTGGTCTGTTACACCCTCAAAGAATTCCAACATCTTTCACAAAACCATGTTGACTTTGCCTGACAACGTTATGATTTTTCTAAATATCCTGCTACCACCTCTTCAATAATGGTTTCACACATTTTCACAAAGATAGATACCAGGCTAACCAGCCCGGAGGCTCCCGCTTTCTGTCTCCCTCCTTTCTTCAACAAAGGTGTTACATTTGCAGGTTTCAAGAATCCAGGGAAAGTCCAGGAAAGGCACTCCGACACACGGACAGCATGATACACCTTGCTTCGAATTCCATGTGGAAATCCAGCTCACGCTTATGCACACAAAGCACAACATCACCAACAAATACCACACGTTTATCTATAGAATGAACAACAAGCAGGAGTGAGTTACAGACTGGAATCTAATCGAGGGGCTCGGGGTGGTTTATATATAGAATAACAGATACCCGGGAGTGAGTTACAGACTGGAATCTAATCGAGGGGTTCGGGGTGGTTTATATATAGAATAACAGATACCCGGGAGTGAGTTACAGACTGGAATCTAATCGAGGGGCTCGGGGTGGTTTATATATAGAATAACAGATACCCGGGAGTGAGTTACAGACTGGAATCTAATCGAGGGGTTTGGGGGGTTTATATATAGAATAACAGATACCTGGGTGTGAGTTACAGACTGGAATCTAATCGAGGGGTTTGGGGGGTTTATATATAGAATAACAGATACCCGGGAGTGAGTTACAGACTGGAATCTAATCGAGGGGTTCGGGGTGGTTTATATATAGAATAACAGATACCTGGGTGTGAGTTACAGACTGGAATCTAATCGAGGGGTTTGGGGGGTTTATATATAGAATAACAGATACCCGGGAGTGAGTTACAGACTGGAGTCTAACTGAGGGGCTCGGGGTGGTTTATATAGAGAATAACAGATACCTGGGAGTGAGTTACAGACTGGAGTCTAACTGAGGGGTTCGGGGTGGTTTATATATAGAATAAGAGATACCTGGGTGTGAGTTACAGACTGGAATCTAATCGAGGGGTTTGGGGGTTTATATATAGAATAACAGATACCCGGGAGTGAGTTACAGACTGGAATCTAATCGAGGGGTTCGGGGTGGTTTATATATAGAATAACAGATACCTGGGTGTGAGTTACAGACTGGAATCTAATCGAGGGGCTCGGGGTGGTTTCTATATAGAATAACAGACACCCAGGAGTGAGTTACAGACTGGAATCTAATCGAGGGGTTCGGGGTGGTTTATATATAGAATAACAGATACCTGGGTGTGAGTTACAGACTGGAATCTAATCGAGGGGTTTGGGGGGGTTTATATATAGAATAACAGATACCCGGGAGTGAGTTACAGACTGGAATCTAATCGAGGGGTTCGGGGTGGTTTATATATAGAATAACAGATAACCGGGAGTGAGTTACAGACTGGAATCTAATCGAGGGGTTCGGGGTGGTTTATATATAGAATAACAGATACCCGGGAGTGAGTTACAGACTGGAATCTAATTAAAGGGTTCCAGTGGTTTATAAATAGAATAAAAGGGTGGGTTACACACTGGAATCTAACCAAAGATGCTGTCTATTATGGAGCCAGTATTATTCAGTTTGTTAAATTCCTCATAGCTGCAGGGACCACAGCCCCTGTGTTCTCTCCCTTGTTGTAATTGCAGTCAAGTGGTTAATGTGGAATTGCAACAGCCACAGGGGATGAGTGGGCAGGTTTTCTTCATGATTACTCAGATGCACCTTAATGTTTAAAACGTCACACTTTCAGACATATACCAATTGGGATTCGCAATCCCAGTGCAATGCTCCAGATGTAAAAGCAACCACATCAGTCCCTCTACCTCAAACCGGCTGCCCTCTCACCTCCAGAATCAATATTACTACCACCCCAGATGTGGGAAGAGGGCACAAATCTTCAAATCCCACAGGACTGCCTTCAAAATCAGCAGCTCCACTACTTCAGGTTTTTTTCCCCCTCCCACGTGATTTCCAACGAGTCACCAACCTTTGCCTTTTCAGATCCCCCCCACACCCCACCACCCCACCCCCCACCACCCCCCCTCCCCATTAATTAAAGCGTTGCTGTTCACAACACACATCCAGATTTTCCTCGAGTACCAAGAAAGGTCGGGTGATTTCTTGGAAGGGGCTCTGCTTGTTGGCAGTTCCAAGGTGAACTTACAACCCTGTTCAAAAGCAAAAATCCCAGGCTGGCACCCGAACGTCCGGATCATGCCATCTTCTTCCATTTTGTAAAAGGAAACCTCACTGTTGAGAGGTATGATTCTAACAAGATGTCTCCATACCCAAGAGCCAGAATTGATGAACTTACTCACTGGGAAGATTGTTCCCCCTCCACTCCCCTGCTCTGTCCAAAGTGATTGTTTTATAAGAATTACCTGAGGCTCTGACAAGTGCAGCACCAGGATTTCAGGATTATAGAATAGAAATACATCAATATCAATCTCAATAAGTAAATATAAATACAAAATAGCAACCACGAGGAAAGATAAAGAGTGAAACAGTGAATAGACTCTGGCTCTCCCTCTACACGTCAATCTCTCCCTGTCTGACCTCACAGACTTTGGGCGGAATCATCCCAGCTTTGCACCGTGGATATTTTACCCACCGGCCGCAATGGCGGCTTTTCACACAGCATCGCCCCAATCCCACCTCACTGATGATGCATTCCCAGGAAACGGGCCATTTCCACAGCGAGCGGGCTCCCGTTCACCCACCACACCGTCACCTCGCCGCTTCCTCACACCGGGAGCCATGGTTACAACGCAGCCACACGCACGCCTCTCAGAGTTTCCTCAGCCCAGGGCTGCTGCAGGGAAGACGTGGCCCCGAAAGGCAAGAGTCCGACAGCCTCCCCTGCCCCCTGACTCAGTGACACATTCCTCGAGCGCCTTTTGGACACCATGGCAACCGCCATGAAGTCCTCTAGCCCCCAATAACCACCCCCCACCCCCCCACCACCCCCCCCACCCCCACCCGCCGCCCCACCCCATTCTGGGCAAAGACCAGCGAGCAACCTCACTAACCCAGCATGGGAGGTGGTGGCAGCAGGGGTCAGTGCCAATGCCCTGCAAAAGAGGACAGCACCCAGTGCCGCCACAGGATGAATGGTCTCATCTGTTCCCCCAGGATAAGTTAACCACATCATCACTCTCAACAAACACTCCCAAACCCATCACACACCCACAGGGATCTCACAACTCAAGGGACAACACCACTGACTCTCACACACACCCTCACATCTCCATCAGGTTCATATCCTCTGGAGCTCGTGTCCTCATCCCATCCATGGCTCCGCTCACCACACACACATTCCACACACTGCCACGTGTCCTGCTCACACTCTCTCCGGCTGTTTTCATGCAGGAGAAGTTGGTTCACATCAGGGGGGACAGGTTCCAGATGGGGGGGTGGAGTGGCCCACATTAGACCCCTCACTCACTGAGGACCATGCCATCACGCTGACTGGTGAAGACATGGACTCGAAACGTCAACTCTTTTCTTCTCTGCCGATGCTGCCAGACCTGCTGAGTTTTTCCAGGTAATTCTGTTTTTGTTTTGGATTCCCAGCATCCGCAGTTTTTTGTTTTTATCTACATTTCCACACACACTGACTCTCACTGGGGTACATTTCCACACACACTGACTCTCACTGGGGTACAGTTAATCACACACTGACTCTCACTGGGGTACAGTTCCTCACACACTGACTCTCACTGGGGTACAGTGCCACACACACTGACTCTCACTGGGGTACAGTGCCACACACACTGACTCTCACTGGGGTACAGTTCCTCACACACTGACTCTCACTGGGGTACAGTTCCACACACACTGACTCTCACTGGGTTACAGTTCCACACACACTGACACTCACTGGGGTACAGTTCCACGCACACTGACTCTCACTGGGGTACAGTTCCACACACACTGACTCTCACTGGGGTACAGTGCCACACACACTGACTCTCACTGGGGTACAGTACCACACACACTGACACTCACTGGGCTACAGTTCCACACACACTGACTCTCACTGGGTTACAGTTCCACACACACTGACTCTCACTGGGGTACAGTTCCATACACACTGACTCTCACTGGGGTACAGTTCCACACACACTGACTCTCACTGGGGTACAGTTCCACACACACTGACTCTCACTGGGGTACAGTTCTGCACACACTGACTCTTACTGGGGTACAGTTATACGCACACTGACTCTCACTAGGGTACAGTTCCACACGCACTGACTCTCACTGGGGTACGGTTCCACACACACTGACTCTCACTGGGGTACAGTTCCACACACACTGACTCTCACTGGGGTACAGTTCCACACACACTGACTCTCACTGGGGTACAGTGCCACACACACTGACTCTCACTGGGGTACAGTGCCACACACACTGACACTCACTGGGCTACAGTTCCACACACACTGACTCTCACTGGGTTACAGTTCCACACACACTGACTCTCACTGGGGTACAGTTCCATACACACTGACTCTCACTGGGGTACAGTTCCACACACACTGACTCTCACTGGGGTACAGTTCCACACACACTGACTCTCACTGGGGTACAGTTCTGCACACACTGACTCTCACTGGGGTACAGTTATACGCACACTGACTCTCACTAGGGTACAGTTCCACACGCACTGACTCTCACTGGGGTACGGTTCCACACACACTGACTCTCACTGGGGTACAATTCCACACACACTGACTCTCACTGGGGTACAGTTCCACACACACTGACTCTCACTGGGGTACAGTGCCACACACACTGACTCTCACTGGGGTACAGTGCCACACACACTGACACTCACTGGGCTACAGTTCCACACACACTGACTCTCACTGGGTTACAGTTCCACACACACTGACTCTCACTGGGGTACAGTTCCATACACACTGACTCTCACTGGGGTACAGTTCCACACACACTGACTCTCACTGGGGTACAGTTCCACACACACTGACTCTCACTGGGGTACAGTTCTACACACACTGACTCTCACTGGGGTACAGTTATACGCACACTGACTCTCACTAGGGTACAGTTCCACACGCACTGACTCTCACTGGGGTACGGTTCCACACACACTGACTCTCACTGGGGTACAGTTCCACACACACTGACTCTCACTGGGGTACAGTTCCACACGCACTGACTCTCACTGGGGTACGGTTCCACACACACTGACTCTCACTGGGGTACAGTTCCACACACACTGACTCTCACTGGGGTACAGCTCCACACACACTGACCCTCATTGGGATACAATCCCACATGCATTGATTATCACTGGGATACAGCTCCACAAACACTGACTCTCACTGGGACAGGATGATTTTAAAGGGGCGATTGAGCTGTGCGAAGGTTCCACAGCTCAGCCACATCCTGCACTGACAAACAGCACATCCAGAATTTATAGCACAAGGTCGTGGTCCCAGTCAAAATGAAGCCATGATGAAGCTTGCCCTCCAGATGCAGTACTGAGTGAGTGCTGCACTGTCAGAGGGTCAGTGCTGAGGGAGAACTGCACTGTCAGAGGGACAGTTCTGAGGGAGTGCTGCATTGTCAGAGGGGCAGTACTGAGTGAGTGCTGCACTGTCAGAGGGTCAGCGCTGAGGGAGAGCTGCACTGTCAGAGGGACAGTACTGAGGGAGTGCTGCACTGTCAGAGGGTCAGTACTGAGGGAGTGCTGCACTGTCAGAGGGTCAGTACTGAGGGAGTGCTGCACTGTCAGAGGGTCAGTACTGAGGGAGTACTGCACTGTCAGAGCGTCAGTACTGAGGGAGTGCTGCACTGTTAGAGGGTCAGTGCTGAGGGTGTGCTGCACTGTCAGGGTCAGTATGGAGGGAGTGCTACACTGTCAGAGAGTCAGTACTGAGGGCCTGCTGCACTGTCAGAGGGTCAGTACTGAGGGAGTGCTGCACTGTCAGAGGGTCAGTACTGAGGGATTGCTGCACTGTCAGAGGGTCAGTACTGAGGGAGTGCTGCACTGTCAGAGGGTCAGTACTGAGGGAGTGCTGCACTGTCAGAGGGACAGTACTGAGGGAGTGCTGCACTGTCAGAGGGTCAGTACTGAGAGGGAGCAGTGCTGCACTGTCGGAAAGTCAGTACTGAGGGAGCAGTGCTCTACTGGAACTCTTTCAAAACCGTGATCTCATTTGCCCTTTCAGGTGATTTAATGATCTACTTCAAGAAGCCTGGTTTCCAGGCCATTACTTGTCCCTCAACTGTCATCACTGAAGCACTTTTGTCTCATTTTCTCAGTGCTGTTTGTGGGATCTCTGTCTGCACAAATTGGCTCTGTGTTTCCTACAACTGCCACAACCTACATTTCAAAACTGTATCCATAGTTTTTTGCTATTGTCTACATTTCAAAACTACTTCAAATGGTTTTGGAGTGTCCTGGTGTCATGCAAGTTGCTATAGAAACGTAAATGGTTCTTTGGATTTTTAGTCCAGGCTTCTAACCAGTAACACAGAGAACATGTTCTGCAGCCTGTAATGCAGACCCTCACCTCTCCTGTGATGTCCACACCCGAGAGGGACAAGCTCAGAACTGTTGAGGTCACACCATTACCTGCAAACCTCACAGCATCTTGATTTGGACGCACATTTTTATTCATTAATCCCTGCTAAATCCAACATCATTATGGAGGCAGTGTTGCCCCAAAACCACAGTGGTTCAGTGGTGAGGTCCATCACCACTTGCTTTGTTCAATGATCCAAAGTCCTTTGGTTTTGCCTATTTTGGCCACATCTTGAGGATAAGCAGGTACTATTGGCTCAAAACTGCAAATTATTCTTTAACCAAAACATTTTACACCAAACACTGGACAGACGCTTCTCCTCTCTCCATTAAGTTGGAAAAAGAACAGTTTCAGAGGGTGCCATTCAGGCTAAAGCTGCAAATCTAATTTTTATAACCATGGTTAAGATTACACAGAAGAAAAAAGAATCAGCAAGGCCATAAGAAATTCGCCAATCAATTTAGTTCACATGATTTTTAAAATGTGTTTGAGTTCTCAGACAATTTTCAGAAATTTTTCAGTGAAGCCGGCATATTCTGGCCAGTTTGGGATCGGTCATCATGGCGAGAGGGAGGGAGGCAAGATGGTGAGATGGCCAAAAATCAGTTTGGGATTGTCCGCTCCGCCCGTTAATGGTGGGTCATGTTTCCGGCTGCTGCACATCAGGAATCTCATTTCAATACTTTAGCATCTCATGATAAGCCCAGCTCAGTAGAATCATCCTCCCCCCCACACACTGCATCACCTCCCCCCCACACACTGCATCATCCCCCCCCCCACGCTGCATCATCCCCCCCCCACACACACATTGCATCATCCCCCCCCACACGCTGCATCATCCCCCCCCCACACACACATTGCATCATCCCCCCCCCACACGCTGCATCATCCCCCCCCACACACACTGCATCATCCCCCCCCCACACACACTGCATCATCCCCCCCCACACACACTGCATCATCCACCCCCCCCCAACACACTGCATCATCCCCCCCCACACACACTGCATCATCCCCCCCCCACACACTGCATCATCCCTCCCCCACACACTGCATCATCCCCCCCACACACTGCATCATCCCCCCCCCACACACTGCATCATCCACCCCCCCACACACACTGCATCCCCCCCCCCACACACTGCATCATCCCCCCCCCCACACACTGCATCATCCCCCCCCCCACACACACTGCATCATCCCCCCCCCACACACTGCATCATCCCCCCCCCACACACTGCATCATCCCCCCCCACACACACTGCATCATCCCCCCCCACACACACTGCATCATCCCCCCCCACACACACTGCATCATCCCCCCCCCACACACTGCATCATCCCCCCCACACACACTGCCTCATCCCCCCCCACACACACTGCATCACCCCCCCCCACACACACTGCATCATCCCCCCCCCCACACACACAATGCATCATCCCCCCGCCCCCACACACACTGCATCATCCCCCACCCCCCCCACACACTGCATCATCCCCCCCCACACAGACTGCATCATCCCCCCCCCCCACACGCTGCATCATCCCCCCCCCCCACACACACACTGCATCATCCCCCCCCACATACTGCATCATCACCCCCCCACACACACACTGCATCATCCCCCCCCCCACACACACACTGCATCATCCCCCCCCCCACACACACACTGCATCATCCCCCACCCCCCCACACACACTGCATCACCCCCCCACACACACTGCATCAGCCCCCCCACACACACTGCATCATCCCCCCCCACACACACAATGCATCATCCCCCCCCCACACACACTGCATCATCCCCCCCACACACACACTGCATCATCCCCCCCCACACACACTGCATCACCCCCCCCACACACACATTGCATCATCCCCCCCCACACGCTGCATCATCCCCCCCCCACACACACATTGCATCATCCCCCCCCCACACGCTGCATCATCCCCCCCCACACACACTGCATCATCCCACCCCACACACACTGCATCATCCCCCCCCACACACACTGCATCATCCCCCCCCAACACACACTGCATCATCCCCCCCCCACACGCTGCATCATCCCCCCCCCCACACGCTGCATCATCCCCCCCCACACATGCTGCATCATCCCCCCCCACACACACTGCATCATCCCCCCCCCACACACGCTGCATCATCCCCCCCCACACACGCTGCATCAGCCCCCCCCACACACACTGCATCATCCCCCCCCCACACACACTGCATCATCCCCCCCCACACACACTGCATCATCCACCCCCCCCCAACACACTGCATCATCCCCCCCCACACACACTGCATCATCCCCCCCCCACACACTGCATCATCCCTCCCCCACACACTGCATCATCCCCCCCCACACACTGCATCATCCCCCCCCCACACACTGCATCATCCACCCCCCCACACACACTGCATCCCCCCCCCCACACACTGCATCATCCCCCCCCCCCCACACACTGCATCATCCCCCCCCCCACACACACTGCATCATCCCCCCCCCCACACACTGCATCATCCCCCCCCCACACACTGCATCATCCCCCCCCACACACACTGCATCATCCCCCCCCACACACACTGCATCATCCCCCCCCACACACACTGCATCATCCCCCCCCCACACACTGCATCATCCCCCCCACACACACTGCCTCATCCCCCCCCACACACACTGCATCACCCCCCCCCCACACACACTGCATCATCCCCCCCCCCACACACACAATGCATCATCCCCCCGCCCCCACACACACTGCATCATCCCCCACCCCCCCCACACACTGCATCATCCCCCCCCACACAGACTGCATCATCCCCCCCCCCACACGCTGCATCATCCCCCCCCCCCCACACACACACTGCATCATCCCCCCCCACATACTGCATCATCACCCCCCCACACACACACTGCATCATCCCCCCCCCACACACACACTGCATAATCCCCCCCCCCACACACACACTGCATCATCCCCCACCCCCCCACACACACTGCATCACCCCCCCACACACACTGCATCAGCCCCCCCACACACACTGCATCATCCCCCCCCACACACACTGCATCATCCCCCCCCCCACACACACACTCCAATGTGTTTGGTGACATCCACCTGGAGAGCTGCACTTCACTCGGGACTTCGAGAATTGTTTGCCTACCTTGCCTCGGGCAACACTCCGGTCATTGGTGCCAGGCCCCCACATCACTTTTAGGGGGCTCATAGAAACATAGAAACTAGGAGCAGGAGGAGGCCATTCAGCCCTTCCAGCCTGCTCCCCCATTCATTATGATCATGGCTGATCATCCAACTCAATAGCCTGCTCCTGCTTTCTCCCCATACCCTCTGTATGTTTTCATGAAGGAGTTAGATATAGTTCTTGGGGCGAAAGGGATCAATGTTCTGGTCTCAACTACTTTCTGTGGTAGTGAATTCCACAGGCTCTCACCCCCTCCCCTCTCCCTCCCCTCCCCTCTCCCTCCTCTTCCTCCCCTCTCCCTCCCCTCCCCTCCTCTCTTCCTCCCCTCTCCCTCCCCTCCCCTCTCCCTCCCCTCCACTCTCCCTCCTCTCCCCCTCCCCCTCCCCTCTTCCTCCCCTCTCCCTCCCCTCTCCCTCCCCTCCCCTCTCCCTCCTCTCTTCCTCCCCTCTCCCTCCCCTCCCCTCTCCCTCCCCTCTTCCTCCCCTCTCCCTCCCCTCCCCTCTCCCTCCCCTCTCCCTCTCCCTCCCCTCTTCCTCCCCTCTCCCTCCCGTCTCCCTCCCCTCCCCTCACCCTCCCCTCCCCTTTCCTTCCCCTCCACCTCCCTCCCCTCTCCCTCCCCTCCCCTCTCCCTTCCCCTCCCCTCTCCCTCCCCTCCCCTCCCCCTTCCCCTCCCCACTCCCTCCCCTCTCCCTCCCCTCCCCTCCCCCTTCCCCTCCCCACTCCCTCCCCTCTCCCTCCCCTCCCCTCCCCCTTCCCCTCCCCCTTCCCCTCCCCTCTCCCTCCTCTCTCCCTCCCCTCCCCCTCCCCTCTCCTTCCCCTCCCCTCCCCCTCCCCTCCCCCCTCCCCTCCCCCTTCCCCCCTCCCCTCTCCCTCCCCCCCCCACACCTTTGCGGCCATCCCCCAGGAAGATTATTCCATCCTGGTGAGGTGTTGAGGACAGATCAGCGCTGATCTGTCTCTCACAACAGGCTTTTCACATTAAGCGTGTAAATGTGTTCTGAATCCATTGTTTTTCCCTTTCTGACAGGAACAGCCTGAACTGCCAGCATTTAAATACCAAATATCACCACCTCCAAAAGACTCTTATACATCTGCAAACTATTGTGCAACTGCAATGACTCACAGGGCAGCCCAGTTTTCTGCTGGAAGACGTACAGGAGACAGTGTAAATGTGAGGGAATTGAACCCCTCAATCCCACCGTTCCCCAGCAACAGCTTTGCGGTTAATCTCCGGGACCCTCGGGCTCCAACACGCCAGATTATTTCAGATGGCCAAGATTGGCAATGGCCGACTTTGCTGGATTTCCATGTGGAGGAGGCAACATTACGTGGAATATTCGGCACAGAAACAGGCCGCTCAGCCCAGCCACGTTTACACCACTCAACTTTCCTCCCACCCTTCTCCATCCTTTTGGATGAAACATTAATGCCTGAGGCTCACTTCAAAGGTGAAAGACCCAGGGAAATAGTTCAAAGAGGAGCAGGGTAGTTCTGCCCAGTGTCCCTTCCAATGTTTATCTCTCAATCAACATCATAACAACAGATTGTTTGGTCGTTACCACATTACTGCTTGTGGGAGCTGGCTGCGTGTAAATTGGCAGCCACATTTCCTGCCTTACGACAGCAGCCACACTTCAAAGAGTACTTTGTTGCCTTGAAGATGCTTTGAGACATCCGGTGGTCAAGAAAAGTGCATCTATCCCCTCCGCACTCACATGTTTGTCTAATTTCTCTTTCAATGTAGCGATGGTGCTCACTTCACTCCCTGGGTGAGTGAGTTCCACATTCTCACCACTCTCTGGGTGAAGGAGTTTCTCCTGAATCCCCTGTTGGATTTCTTGGTGACCATCTTATGTTGACGGCCTCTTGTTCTGCTCCTCCCCACAAGAGGAAACAATCTCTCTGTGTCCACTCGATCAAAACCTTTCATCGTTTCAAAAACCTCTATCAAGGTCCCCTTTAGGGAAATAAGCGCAATCATACAGAGTCAGAGCCAGCAACCATATGAAATGACACATGTTGCTTTCTCAAATTGGATAGGAGGGTTTCCAATTTGACTGCATGTGAGCACCTCACTACAGCTCCAGCACTGAGTCAGTTAGCAGGCCGAACGTGAGGGATGGGGCGGGAAGGAGGGATGGGGAATGGGCAGAAGCCTGGACCAAGCGTGGACAGGAGCTGCAGTTATAATGAGAATTCCCACAGTGAGTTTCTGAGAGGCTTCTGGAAGTGTGGCTGCAAGCAGCCTGGGAACTAATGGTTGGAACCGGAGTGTCACAGACTCAGCAAATTCTTTTCTGGAATATTCTAACCGGGTTCTCAGATCCGGCAGTGCATACTGGACAGGCCACCACGCCTGGTCCGCGGGGGTGAACTGCTCACCCATTCACAGCGGGGCCTGAAGGTTGTATCAGGTGAGCAACGCTTACCCACTCAGACCTCCCACAACTCTCCCTGTCCTCACCCCGACTCCCCACCAGCACCATCCTCAGCCCTCTCCTCACTACCCACTCCCCACAGTGTCCCACCTCCAGTAAACACAAGCATGTCTTTGTGAAGAAGATCTTTAACTTGCAACAGGAATTCAAGCAAATGCCCACTCGCAGATTACCTCAAAATAATTGTTGTGCTTTGGCAACGGCTGAGCAACAACAAAGTATCCGACATCCCCTGAACGGCCTTGGTACCTGTAAGAGGGCGAAAAGAAAACAGATTTATACATCGCCCCAAACAAACGGACTGATTATTGATCAGTCACTCCATCAGCTAATTTAATTAACACCAAATCCCGCCAACTCCAGTTAGCCCCAAACCCCACCCACTCTAATTAACCCAAACCCCACCCACTCTAATTAACTCAAACCCCACCCACACTAATTAACTCCAAACCCCACCCACTCTAATTAACCCAAACCCCACCCACGCTAATTAACTCCAAACCCCAACCACTCTAATTAACCCAAACCCCACCCACTCTAATTAACCCAAACCCCACCCACACTAATTAACCCAAACCCCTTCCACACTAATTAACCCCAAACCCCACCCACACTAATTAACTCCAAACCCCACCCACTCTAATTAACTCAAACCCCACCCACTCTAGTTAACCCAGACCCCACCCACTCTAATTAACTCAAACCCCACCCACTCTAATTAACCCAAACCCCAACCACTCTAATTAACCCAAACCCCACCCACTCTAATTAACTCAAACCCCACCCACTCTAATTAACCCAAACCCCAACCACTCTAATTAACCCAAACCCCACCCACACTAATTAACCCAAACCCCACCCACTCTAATTAACTCAAACCCCACCACCCACACTAATTAACTCCAAACCCACCCACACTAATTAACCCAAACCCCACCCACACTAATTAACCCAAACCCCACCCACTCTATTTAACCCCCAAACCCCATCCATTCTAATTAACTCCAACCCCCCCATGCTAATTTAGCCCCCAGCCCCACCCACTGCAATTCCGCCCCCCCCCCCCCTCCCCACCATCAGGCCCACCGACTGTTATAATACCCAGCCCCCACCCACTTTAACCCCAGGCCCGTCCAGTGGAATTAACCCCCCAGGTGCTGGCTGGATTTGGGCAGGGCTTTGCTTTTCACTCTCCAGCCCCACCTGATCCTCACCTGAGAACATCGCCAGTAAGTTTCATCCTCTCGAAACGCTCGTGGGATGGGGGAGTTGGTGCTGACCCCTGCGCCGCCCTCCTCCAGACCAATAACTCCCTCACCTGCCGATTAGAATCATCCATTTCTGTGGGGAGGGGTGGGGTGTGGGGGGGGGGGGGGGGGGGGGGAACAACAGAATGATCAAAAATAAACTGAAGCAAAAGTTTTTCTTTTATTTCAAATGTTTTAGTATTCAAACTCTTCTGGTGGTATTCGTCCAATCAAGCGGACGTCACAAAATAACCTCAGGTTGAACTTCACGATTCCTTCCCTTCAGTCAGATTTCTGCCCGGCAGCACACACACACACACACACAAGCACAGACTGCAGCGGGTCAAGAGGGCAGCTCACCGCCACCTCCCTCAAGGGCAGTTAGGGATGGGCAATAAATGCTGGTCCAGCCCAGCGAAGCCCCACATCCCGTAAGTGAATTTTTATAAAGCTCTTATTACAAATCACAAGTCACCGGTGACATCCTCAGTGACTGTGACAAGGGTAAACTCTCCCTCCTCGTCCCTCTCGACCTGTCTGCAGCCTCTGACACGGTTTGACCACAACATCCTCCTCCAACACCTCTCCACTGTCGTCCAGCTGGGTGGGGGCTGCCCTCACCTGCTTCCATTCTTACCGATCTGATCATAGTTAGAGAATCGCCCGCAATGGTTTCTGTTCCCACACCGTTACCTCTGGCGTCCCCCAGGGATCAATCCATGGCCCCTCCTATTTCTCATCGACTCGCTGCCCCTCGGTGACATCATCTGAAAACACAGCGTTAATATTCACGTGTACACAGACAACACCCAGCTCTACCTCACCACCAGCTCTCTCAACACCTCCACTGCTGCTAAATTATCAGACTGCTTATCCGACATCCAGTACTGGATCAGCAGAAATTTCCTCAAATTAAATACTGGAAATACTGAAGAGTACATCTTCAGCGCCTGCCACAATGGCAACTGGCTGGGCTAAAGCCAGTTTTTACACAACTTTGCTGTCACATTTTCACACCAAGATGAGCTTTCGGCCTCATGTCCACACCATCACTAAGACCACCAATTTCCAGCTCCAACTTGGTGCCTGTCTCAGATCATCTCCTGATCAACACTTGGTCATACTAGCGTTACACCAAAATTTAACGAATGAACTGTACTTTCAGCAGATCTCCCACGTTCCACCCCTCTGTAAACCGAGCTCATCAAAATCTGTCTCACCTACGTCCGAAATCCCATCAAGTATAATTCATCCAAAAAGTCCTGTGCTGATCTACACTGGCTCCCAATTAAGCAAAAATACTGAGGGAGCGCAGCACTCTCAGAGGGTCAGTACTGAGGGAGAGCTGCACTGTCAGAGGGTCAGTACTGAGGGAGTGCTGCACTGTCAGAGGGTCAGTACTGAGGGAGTGCTGCACTGTCAGAGGGTCAGTACTGAGGGAATGCTGCACTGTCAGAGGGTCAGTACTGAAGGAGTGCTGAACTGTCACAGGGTCTGAAGAGAGGGAGTGCTGCACTGTCAGAGGGTCAGTACTGAGGGAGTGCTGCACTGTCAGTGAATTAGTACTGAGGGAGTATCACACTGACTGTCAGAGGTCAGTATGAGGGAGTGCTGCACTGAGGGTCTGTACTTAGTGCAGAACTCCCTCTGTACTGATCCTCTGACAGTGCAGCTCTTCCTGTTAGAAGGTCAGTACTGAGGGTGTGCTGCTTTGTCAGAGGGTCATTACTAAGGTAGTACTGCACTGTCAGAGGTCAGTATGAGGGAGTGCTGCACTGTCAGTGGGTCTGTACTTAGGAAGAGCTGCCCTGTCAGAGGTTCAGTACTTAGTGCAGCACTCCCTCAGTACAGATCCCCTGACTGAACCCCCCGACAATGCAGCACTGCCTATCAGAGGGTCAGTACTGAGGGAATGCTTCACTTTCAGAGTGTCAGTAATGAGGAAGTGCTGCACTGTCAGAGGGTCAGTACTGAGGGAGTGCTGCTCTGTCAGAGGGTCAGTACTGAGGGAGTGCTGCTCTGTCAGAGGGTCAGTACTGAAGGAGTGCTGCACTGTCAGAGGGTCAGTACTCAGGGAATGCTGCACTGTCGGGGTTTCAGTACTGAGGGAGTGCTTCACTGTCAGAGGGCCAGTGCCGAGGGAGTGCCGCACTGTCAGAGGGTCAATACTGAGAGAGTGCTGCACTTTGTGAGGTCTCAATACTGAGGGAGTACTGTACTGTCAGAAGGTCATTACTCAGGGATTGCTGCGCTTTTGGAGTTGTCAGTTTTGAGGGAGCGCAGCACTGTCAGAGGATCAGTACTGAGGGGTTGCTACACTGTCAGAGGGTCAGTATTAAGGGAGTGCTGCACTTTTAGAGTGTCAGTACTGAGGGTGTGCTGCCCTGTCAGAGGATCAGTACTGAGGTGGTACTACACTGTCAGCGGGTCAGTACTGAGGGAGTGTCACACTATCAGAGAGTCAGTACTGAGTGAGTGCTGCACTGTCAGAGGGTCAGTGCTGAGGGAGTACTGCACTGTCAGAGGGTCCGTACTGAGGGAGTGCTACACTATCAGAGGGTCAGTACTGAGGGAGTGCTGCACTATCAGAAGGTCAGTACTGAGGGAGTGCTGCACTGTCAGAGGGTCAGTTGTGAGGGTGTGCTACCGAGGGAGTGCTGTACTGTCAGAGCGTCAGTACTGAGGGAGTGCTGCACTGTCAGAGAGTCAGTGTTAGGGAATGCTGCACTGGCAAACGGACCGTAATGCAGGAGTGCTGCACTATTGAAGGGACAGTACTGAAAGAGAGTTTACCGTGTCATCCCCTGACAGTGCAACAGAGGTCTCGCTTTTCCACTCAGGAGGGCCTAACAGATGCAATGACACTACTTGCAGAAGAGCAGGAAGTTCACCCCAGGGTTCCAGTGAACATTTTTCAGCAGCAACATTACTACAAATGATATGATCAGGTCATTCCATATTGCTGCTGATGGGATTTGCTGTGTGTAAATTGGTTAGTGCCCTTCCTACATTGTCACAGGGTCCACACTGTTAAACTCTTTGGATGTCCTGAGGCAGTGAAATGTGCTACAGACATGCAAGTGACCCGTGTTCTTCGAAATTTCTCTAAAGAATTATTAATTACTGCATGGTCTTCTATGTTTCTACATCAAACATTTATTTCTGTAATTATTGAACATCAATGAAAAATTACAATCAACCCAGCCAGACTGGCTAGCTGGAGTTGAGGTACAGTTCAACCCCGATCCTGTTGAATGGCAGAACGGGTTCAAATGGTTCGATAGCTTCTCTCATACTAAATATAACTGTAAAGTGTATCAATACATTGCTAAATATCTCAAATTAATTTGTAAATATCTATGTATGGCCATTCCATTGGTTTTTTATTTAGTTGTAGCAGTCTCAAAGTGGTCTGGAACTCCTAATCTTCCTGCCTTGCACCATGTGCCTCTGCTCTCGCTGCACAATAAACAGATTTTTTGGCCATTTTTCCAGACTGTGGTAGACTTACAGAGAAACCGTACTCCTCCTGGGACCCAGCCACTCCTCAACGAAATATATATAAAATATAAAATCCATAAAACTTTGAAGTGAAAGATCTGGAACACTTCACCCACCCCTCATGTTAACTGATCTTCAGCTGTGGTCTGAATACTCCTTTCATCCAACTTTGCAAGTCCTGGCTAGATACCTCACACATGGTTAGTCTGGGACCAGTAATCCATTTAGAATCATTGATTAAAGAAACATCCAGCACAGTAAGAGACCGTTTGGCCCATTGTGTCAGTGCTGGCTCTTTGAAAAGCTATCTATCCAATTAGTCCCACTCCCCCTGCTCTTGCCCCATTGGGCCTGTGAATTTACATTTTTAGGTATTTATCCAATTCCATTCTGGAAGTTTTTATTGAATCTGTCTCCACCTCCCTTTCAGGCAGCGCCTTCCAGATCACAGTAAGTCACTGTGAACTATCTGACAAAAATCAACCTGAAACGTGGGTCCTTTTACTGTCTCCACATATGTTGCCTGACATCCTCAGCACTTCCAGAACATTCTGTTTTTATTTCTGATTTCCAGAGTGACAGTATTTTCCTTTTCTCTCATCTACCTCTCTGGTTCTTTCACCTCAATCACCTTCACTCTGTGTCCCTCTGGTTACCCACCCTCCTGCCACTGGAAACAGTTTCTCCTTATTCACCCTATCTAAACCCCTCATGATTTTGAACATCTCGATTAAATCTCCCCCTTAACCTTCTCTGCTCTAAGGAGAACAATCCCAGCTTCTCCAGTCTCCCCACATTAACGGAAGTCCCTCATCCCTGCTCCCATCCTGGTAAATCTCCCTCCGCACCCTCTCCAAGGCCTTGATGTCCTTCTTAAAGGGTGGGACCCACAATTGGGACACAATCCTCCAGCTGGGGTCTAACCAGTAACTTGTAAAGGGTTTCATATAACTTCCTCATTTTGTGTAATCTATCCCTCTGGAAATAAAGCCAAGGATCCCAAATCCTTTTTTAACAGCTCCCCCACTCGTGCTGCCACCTTCGATGATTCCTGTCCATTCAGCCCGAGCTCTCTCTGGCCCAAAATAAACAGATTTATATTCTAAAGGGGGCGCAGGAACAGAGTTTCTCCTTAGTTGGGTTTGGCAGGAACCACCTGCGATCCGCTCCGCTCCGATATTTCATGTGGGTGGGTGAAAAAGGCTGGTCCTGTGGCAGTGCTGAGCTCTGTCTGCGTGGGTCAAGGGGAGGAGGAACATGGCCTGGGACATGTTCTTAATTCAAAAATAAAGTTTATATTTAACGTCTATTTGCTGCTGGAAACCTCATCCCGCCCGTGGATGAGGTTTCCTAAAAAATGTAAAGGCCGCTTGGCCATTTTCACCAGTCCCACGCACCGTGAGGTTGGATGCACAGTGTAAATTGGATTGTAATTAGCTTGTTAATGGCCTTAATGGGCCGTTCAGTTATTGGCGGGCGTGCAGCCGATTCTGGTCCGCTCCCCTCCGAACAATACATGGCGGGAGTGCGAGATGATGTCGGGACACACGCTCGATGCCATCGCCTGTCATTTTACAGTTGGGCGTGTCGGCGTGTGTGCCACAAGCAGAGAGTAAAATTCCGCCCGTTATCCCTCCTCCCTCCTCATTGCTCCAACCAAAATAAATCAGTCCGCACCCTCTCTGTGTTAAACTTCACCGGCCGGGTTTAACAGCAAACCCAGCTTTTCCCATCAGGATCACCAGGACAGGAGCTGGAACTGTGAATACTTCTGAACA
The DNA here is from genome assembly GCA_026770705.1 of Isurus oxyrinchus. Classification (NCBI taxonomy): domain Eukaryota; kingdom Metazoa; phylum Chordata; class Chondrichthyes; order Lamniformes; family Lamnidae; genus Isurus; species Isurus oxyrinchus. The sequence continues at coordinate 1,437,216 of JANJGN010000057.1, read as the reverse complement.
GACATGTCAAGTGGCTGGAACTGAGGGTCACACTGCAGGATAAAGACCTGCCCAGTTATTTATAAAGAATCTATTACATGTATAGATATATGGAAGACTGGGGCGGGGCAGACCTGATTCACGGAGACTGCATTCCCGATGTGTAACAAAGTCACACGCAATGCCCCTCCCTATGTTGTGTCTTACCTCCCACTCGGAAGAATTATGGGCAATACACTATCCCAACACAAACAGGATACCGTGGAACTCAAGGAGATTGTGCTCCTACACTGGATAATTTGCAGCTCTTTTCCCAGACCTCCACCAGGACAGGTACAGCACTGGGTTAGATACAGAGTAAAGCTCCCTCTACACTGTATCTATCCCCGTGCTGTACCTGTCCTGGGAGTGTTTAATGGGGACAGTGTAGAAGGAGCTTTACTCTGTATCTATCCCCGTGCTGTACCTGTCCTGGGAGTGTTTAATGGGGACAGAGTAAAGCTCCTTCTACACTGTCCCCATCAAACACTCCCAGGACAGGTACAGCACGGGGTTAGATACAGAGTAAAGCTCCCTCTACACTGTCCCCATCAAACACTCCCAGGACAGGTACAGCACAGGGTTAGATACAGAGTAAAGCTCCCTCTACACTGTCCCCATCAAACACTCCCAGGACAGGTACAGCACGGGGTTAGATACAGAGTAAAGCTCCCTCTACACTGTCCCCATCAAACACTCCCAGGACAGGTACAGCACGGGGTTAGATACAGAGTAAAGCTCCCTCTACACTGTCCCCATCAAACACTCCCAGGACAGGTACAGCACGGGGTTAGATACAGAGTAAAGCTCCCTCTACACCGTCTCCATCAAACACTCCCAGGACAGGTACAGCACGGGGTTAGATACAGAGTAAAGCTCCCTCTACACTGTCCCCATCAAACACTCCCAGGACAGGTACAGCACAGGATTAGATACAGAGTAAAGCTCCTTCTACACTGTCCCCATCAAACACTCCCAGGACAGGTACAGCACAGGATTAGATACAGAGTAAAGCTCCTTCTACACTGTCCCCATCAAACACTCCCAGGACAGGTACAGCACAGGGTTAGATACAGAGTAAAGCTCCCTCTACACTGTCCCCATCAAACACTCCCAGGACAGGTACAGCACAGGATTAGATACAGAGTAAAGCTCCTTCTACACTGTCCCCATCAAACACTCCCAGGACAGGTACAGCACGGGGTTAGATACAGAGTAAAGCTCCCTCTACACTGTCCCCATCAAACACTCCCAGGACAGGTACAGCACAGGGTTAGATACAGAGTAAAGCTCCCTCTACACTGTCCCCATCAAACACTCCCAGGACAGGTACAGCACGGGGTTAGATACAGAGTAAAGCTCCCTCTACACTGTCCCCATCAAACACTCCCAGGACAGGTACAGCACGGGGTTAGATACAGAGTAAAGCTCCCTCTACACTGTCCCCATCAAACACTCCCAGGACAGGTACAGCACAGGATTAGATACAGAGTAAAGCTCCCTCTACACTGTCCCCATCAAACACTCCCAGGGCAGGTACAGCACAGGGTTAGATACATGACTTTTGACCTGCTTCTGATCATTGTAAATCATTAAAATGTCCTGGACAGAAAATAATTAGGTATAAAGGCCAGGATTACATCAGCCTTTTTAGAGGGCTAAAAGATAAGGGGGTAGAAGTCATGCTTCAGTTATACAAGACCATTGTCAGACCATACCTAGAGTCACTCTGCCACAGCCTAAGGTTTGATTCCCAGAACTGCACAGAGTGCAATGTGGATTGATAGATCTATAAGGCCACTGACTATCTTGTCCCCACTTCCTCACACCTTGCTTCCTATAAGGACTCCATTTCCTTCTCCCAGTTATTGTGTCTACATCACATCTGTTCTGATATATCCTTCCAAAAGCTCCAGTACTTCGAATGAGGTTTGGGCTTTCCCAAGGTTGGCAGAGTCCTTGATGGTGTCCAGCCCATTTCTCCCACTTCTGCTCTGACCCCTTCCACTCTCTCCCAGCACAAGGTTATGGTTCCTCTTGTCATTTGAACATGAAAACATAGGAGCAGGAGGAGGCCATTCAGCCCTTCGAGCTTGCTCCACCGTTCAATAAGATCATGACTGATCTGGCTGTGGTTTCAGCTCCACTTTCCTGTTTGCCCCTATAAACCTGGACTCTCTTGTTTATCAAAAATCTCTCTAACTCGGCCTTGAATATATTCAATGGCCCAGCCCCCACTGCTCTCTGGGGAAGAGAATTCCACAGACTAATCACCCTCTGAGAGAAGAAGCTTCCTCCTCACATCTGTCTCCCTTGTTTGTAAACTGAGCCCCTAGTTCTGGACCCCTCCTCCCCTCCCCCCCCCCCCCCCCCCCCCACTCCCACAAGGGAAAATATTTTCCCAGCATCTACTCAGCCAAGTGCCCTCAGGATCTTATATGTTTCAATAAGATCCCCTCTCATTCTTCTAAACCCCAATGGGTACAGGACCAAGCTACTCAGCGTCTCCTCCTCAGATAAACCCCTCACCCCAGGAACCAGCTGAGTGAACCTTCTCCAAACTGCCTACAATGTGAGTCTCTTGACATTTCTTTGCAGACGAAGATTTTTTGGAAGATTTTTCTTACAATTGTTTGCAGGCCCACTGGTGGCCAGTGAGGCCCACTGGTGGCCAGTGAGGCCCACTGGTGGCCAGTGAGGCCCACTGGTGGCCAGTGAGGCCCACTGGTGGCTAGTGAGGCCCACTGGTGGCTAGTGAGGCCCACTGGTGACTGGCAGAAGCTCCTACGGGGCTGACGGTGAAGGTGTAGTCAATGATGGGGGCAACTGGATCGACCCTTTGCCTCCTTTTCTCACATCCCAGCAGGCTGCTTTCAGAATGTTTCTACTTTCCCCACCTTTTGAAGCGAGATTAGGGGCAGAATTTTGCCACCAGCAGGCAGGGGGCGGAACCCCTGATCTCACCCCGCCCCATTTAAATCTTCAGGAAGGCAGGGGCGCGGCAAAATCAGCTGTGGGGCCCGCTGACCTGTCAGTGACCAATTGAGGCCATTGACAGGACCATTGAAACAATTAAAGGACCTGCTTGTCCAACCTTAAGGTTGGCGGATTGACCAGGAGTCCCGGCGGGGAATAGATAAAACATGAAACCTCATCCAACGGCGGGATGAGGCTTCATGGAGGGGTTTAAACAGTTTAATAAAGTTTTTTTTGGGCATTATGAACATGTCCCAACTCATGTAACATTATCATGTGAGAGGAACATGTTAGGGAAATTTTAAATATTTTCCAACGTGGAAGTGATCTCCCTGAGGCTGCACTTAGCCGCGGGGGGATGTGCGCTCTATGGTGTGTATGATCGAGAGAGCGAACTCTCGCATTGAGGGAATCCCCTCCCCCCTCCTAACCCGCACAGGGAGTGCCTAGCGCTTCCCACCAGACATCACACCTCGCTGGCGGGGATCAGCCCCCCACCCACCCAACGGGCAGAAAACTCTGCCCCTAGGAGTTTGCGTTTTCTTCCCTGTCGCAGTTTGGCTACATTAACCAATGCCTGTTGACCGCAGCCAGCCAGCTGGGTGGTGAGAAGACCGGCACTTGTTTAGGCCACCTTCCCTCAGCCCCTCAGGGGGCAATCAGCGCTGACCTTCAAAAAAGCCACTTGGTCTTTCAGGCTGTGCTTCCCGGTGATGATGTTGTCTCTGGGTCATCATCAAAACAAACAGTGAATCCTGCCTACAGGCGGCTCAGGTTACTGTCAGTGTCACCCTACACCTGCCACTTTCACCTCTTCCGCACATCTCTCCAGGGCTGTTGTTGAAATTTTCCCCTTCCTGCCTACCCAGTGGAACTTTAGGGTGAAGCACCGACTGCCCCCACCCTTTTAAGCCTGGAGCTGATCCATCATGGCCCAGTTAACAAGCACAGCAGCAGTAAGATCTCCAAGCCCTAGGTGTGGATTCAGAGTTTCCCTCTCCTGGGTGAGTTGCTGACCAAGGCTTGAAGGGACCCTCCGTAGGTGGTATACCGACAACTGTAGTCCTTGCAATATAGTGTGACGTGCCTTTGGTCCAGAACGTGTTGGTCATTTGAGCCACATGGAATCCTTCCACCCTGCCCATTATCTTAGACATGACGTGACCTGGGCAGGTACGTTCCTTGACAATCAGATCTCTGCTCACTGCGTTTCATCTCCCAGCTGAGACGGTGTGGTGCTTGGAGCCAGCAGCAGGGTTCGGTGGAGATGAGGACCAGTGATTCAAGTCTATACAGCAAGTGGGGTGCAGCTGTAAATACAAGGGTGCTACCTCTATCTGAACACTCCATGTACCCGACAACAATGCAAGTAAGGAGACCAAATCTGTACACAGCACAACTCTACAGGGCATTGGTTAGACCACGCCTAGATTACTAAGACATCCCTACTTTTATAATCCACCCCCCTTTTCAATTAAGGCCAACATACCATTTGCCTTCCTAATCACAGAATCACAGGATCGCAGAATCACACAATGCGGAAGAGGCCCTTCGGCCCATCGAGTCTGCACCAACACGTGAGAAACACCTGACCTACCACCTAATCCCATTTACCAGCACTTGGCAAGTCATAACATTCAAGGCTATGGGCCAAGTGCTCATCCAGGTACTTTTTAAAGGATGTGAGGCAACCCACCTCCACCACCCTCCCAGGCAGTGCATTCCAGACCGTCACCACCCTCTGGGTAAAAAAGCTTTTCCTCACACCCCCCTAAACCTCCTGCCCCTCACCTTGAACTTATGTCCCCTTGTGACTGACCCTTCAACTAAGGGGAACAGCTACTCCCTATCCACCCTGTCCATGCCCCTCATAATCTTGTACACCTCTATCAGGTCGCCCCTCAGTCTTCTCTGCTCCAACGAAAACAACCCAAATCCATCCAACCTCTCTTCATAACTTAAATGTTTCATCCCAGGCAACATCCTGGTGAATCTCCTCTGCACCCCCTCCAGTGCAATCACATCCTTCCTATAATGTGGCGACCAGAACTGCACACAGTACACCAGCTGTGGCCTCACCAAGGTTCTATACAACTCCAACATGACCTCCCTACTTTTGTAATCTATGCCTCGATTGTTAAAGGCAAGTGTCCCATATGCCTTTTTCACCACCCCACTAACATGCCCCTCCACCTTCAGAGATCTATGGACACACATGTCAAGGTCCCTTTGTTCCTCAGAACTTCCTAGTGTTATGCCGTTCATTGAATACTTCCTTGTCAAATTACTCCTTCTAAAGTGTATCACCTCACACTTTTCAGGGTTAAATTCCATCTGCTACTAATCTGCCCATTTGACCATCCCGTCTATATCTTCCTGTAGCCCAAGACACTCAACCTCACTGTTAACCACCTGGTCAATCTTTGTGTCATCCGCAAACTTACTAATCCTACCCCCCACATAGTCATCTATGTCATTTATATCAATGACAAATAATAGGGGACCCAGCACAGATCCCTGTGGTATGCCACTGGACACTGGCTTCAAGTCACTAAAGCATCCTTCTGTCATCACCCTCTGTCTCCTACAACTGAGCCAATTTTGAATCCACCTTATCAAATTACCCTGTATCCCATGTACATTTGCCTTCTTTATAAGTCTCCCATGTGAGACCTTGTCAAAGGCTTTGCTGAAATCCATATAAACTACATCAACTGCACTACCCTCATCTACACACCTGGTCACCTCCTCAAAAAATTCAATCAAATTTGTTAGGCATGACCTCCCTCTGACAAAGCCATGCTGACTATCCCTGATCAAACCTTGCCTCTCCAAGTGGAGATAGATACTCTCCTTCAGAAATTTCTCCAATAGTTTCCCTAACACTGACGTAAGACTCTCTGGCCTGTAGTTCCCTGGCTTATCTCTACAACCCTTCTTAAATAGCAGTACCACATTAGCTGTTCTCCAGTCCTCTGGCACCTCCCCCCTGGCCAGAGAGGAATTAAAAATTTGGGTCAGAGCCCCTGCGATCTCCTCCCTTGCCTCCCTCAGCAGTCTGGGACACAAACCATCCGGACCTGGAGACTTGTCCACTTTTAAGCCTGCCAACACCTCCAATACCTTGTCACTCCCTATATCAATTTGCTGAAGAACCTCACTGTCTCTCTCCCCGGGTTCGATACCTTCATCCTCCTTCTCTTGGGTGAAGACGGATGTGAAGTATTCATTCAACACTCGACTGATGTCCTCTGGCTCCATCCATAGATTGCCCGCTTGGTCCCTTATGGGCCCTACTCTTTCCCTGGTTATCCTCTTCCCATTGATATACTTATAGAATATCTTGGGATTTTCCCTACTTTTACCAGCCAGAGCTTTCTCATATCCCCTCTTTGCTCTCCTAATTGTTTTCTTAAGCTCCACCCTGCACTGTCTGTACCCCGCTAATGCCTCCGCTGATTTGCTTCCCTTGTACCTGCTAAAAGCCTCTCTTTTCCTTCTCATCTTAACCTGAATATCTCTGGTCATCCATGATTCTCTAGGCTTGTTACTCCTTCCTATCACCCTAGAGGGAACATGTTGAGAGTGTACCCTCCCCATTTCCTTTTTGAATGTCCCCCTCTGCTCCTCTGGGAACAGCTACTTGTGGGGAAATCTACAGCCTACCTTGGCAAGATCCTGCCTTATCTTACTAAAATCCACTCTCCCCCAATTCAAAATGTTTTTTGCAACTTGTCGATTTCTTTTTTCCATAACAAACTTAAACTGTACCATGTTGTGGCCGCTATCACTAAAATGCTCCCCCACCACCACCTCAGCCACCTGTCCGGCTTCATTCCCCAGAATTAGGTCCAGCACTGCACTGGCCTTGTTGGAGCCTCTACATATTGACCTAAAAAGTTCTCCTGTACACATTTCAAGAAATCCACTCCATCCAAACCCTTAACACTATGTCTATCCATTCTGGCTTTTTGTGATTCATGTACAAGGACACTCAGACTGCAGAATGCTGCAGTACAGAGGGATCTCTCTCTCTCCATTTAAATAATATTCTGCTTTTCTATTCTTCCTGCCAAAGTGAACAACCTTACATTTTCGTATGTAATACCCCATCTGCCATTTTTTCCCACTCACTTAACCTATCTAGATCTCTTTGCAGGCCCTCTGTGTCTCTACACAGTTTGCTTTCCTATCTGCTTTTGTACTGTTATGTCCGCAGCCGGTGTTAATTGCTGCACAAATCAAATCCCAGAGGGAAACTTGGCTTACAGACCACACCCTTTGTTTTTGTATTCTGGATACAAGTTTTTTTTAACAAAATAAGAGCAAACTTGAGCAAACAAGATTACAGTTACACAATTAAGGTTAGTCTTACAAAACATTCTCCCAAAAACTCTCAACTTGGCCGAACCCACAAGTAAACATTTTCCAGGCAGCACCTCCCTTATAGATGTCAACTATGAAATGCAGTAATATTACACAAGGAAAACTGCTGCAGCTTCAGTAAAGGCATACCACTTGACCTGTGCCCTCATCCACTCTGCAGTGGAATCACTTCAGAATAAAACTGCTTGTTGCAGCCCAAGACTTTTCTGGCTTAACTGGATGGTTCATTCAAACTACATCATCTCCCAGCCCAAAGCTCTAGCTATAGCTCAACAGCTCAAACATCTCCAGCTATCTCTTACTCAACAGCTATCCAGCTATCCACAGTAAGTCTAATATACCTTTCTTCACTTTCATCTCAGTTCTATTGTTCTTTCACCTCTTGGAAACATGAAAGATCTTATATTTGGAAGGGTTTGAGTTTCAATCTTATCTTTGCTTTTGGGTCAATAAAATACATTATCCCCTCTACTATTTACCTATGGAACTCCTGCAAGATGCAAACATTTTCCTTTTTCACCTCTGACTCCCCTTTGATATTCAAACTCTCAACTTATCTAAAAATGCAAATATTAGATCTAACCTATTAACTTGTAGCTCAAACTTAATATCCCTATCGTTGTCATGTTTCCAAACCCCCAGATAACCTGACTCCTATCAATCTCTTGCCCAGCTTAATTAAATCACAGACACACACACACACACACGCACACGGACACAAACACACACACACACACACAGACATACACACACACAGACAAACACACACACACAGACACACACACACACACACGGACACACACACACACAGACACACACACACACAGACACACACACACACACGCACGGACACACACACACACACAGACACACACACACACACACACACACACAGACACACAAACACACACACACACACACACACACACACACAGACATACACACACACACAGACACACACACACAGACACACAGACACACACACACACACGGACACACACACGTACAGACACACAGACACACACACACAGACATACACACACATACACACACACACACATAGACACACACACACATGCACACACACACACACACACAGACATACACACACATACACACACACACACAGACACACACACACGGACACACACACACAGACACACAGACACACACGCACTCACACATCCAGCCTTCTTTACAGAATAACACAATATTCACCAAAATATTAAAAAGGAACATCCATTCTCACAGTATCATCAGTAGATTTGGCCACTATACACTTGGTCCCTTCATCCTTATCACTAATATATATTGTAAATAGTTGAGGTCCCCACGCTGATCCCTGTGACACTCCACTAGTTACAGTTTGCCAACCGGAAAATGACCCATTTATCCTGACTCTCTGTTTCCTGTTCGACAATCCTCTCTCCATGCTGATGTATCATCCCCAACACCATGAGCTCCGAGTACCTTCCGGAAATCCAAATGGTTCTCCTCTTTGCTTGTTACATCTTCACAGAACTCTAATAAATTTGTTAAACATGATTTCCCTTTCATAAAACCACGTTGACTCTGCTTAATTATATTATGATACTCTAAATGTGCTGTACTACTTCTTTAATAATGGGTTCTACCCCACCAATCGCTGTATTCTTTTCTTTAATTTGTTCATGGGAGGTGGGTGTTACTGACCAGGCCAGAATCCATGACCCATCCCTAGTTCAATGATCATCCTCTGCTATTTCCATCACCTCCAGACATATCTTCTACTGCCCTCCCTCTTCAGCATTCTAAAGGGATCATTCCCTCAGTAACACCACAATCCACTTCTCATTCACCTTGGTCCACTCCTCACTCCCCCGGTCCACTCCTCACTCCCCTGGTCCACTCCTCACTCCCCCGGTCCACTCTTCACTCCCCCTCGTCCACTCCTCACTCCCCCTGCTCCACTCCTCACTCCCCCCGGTCCACTCCTCACTCCTCCTGGTCCACTCCTCAATCACCCTGGTCCACTCCTCACTCCCCCCGGTCCACTCCTCACTCCTCCTGGTCCACTCCTCACTCCCCCTGGTCCACTCCTCACTCCTCCTGGTCCACTCCTCAATCACCCTGGTCCACTCCTCACTCCCCCCGGTCCACTCCTCACTCCTCCTGGTCCACTCCTCAATCACCCTGGTCCACTCCTCACTCCCCCCGGTCCACTCCTCACTCCCCCTGCTCCACTCCTCACTCCCCCGGTCCACTCCTCACTCCCCCCGGTCCACTCCTCACTCCCCCTGCTCCACTCCTCACTCCCCCGGTCCACTCCTCACTCCCCCTGCTCCACTCCTCACTCCCCCGGTCCACTCCTCAATCACCCTGCTCCACTTCTCACTCACCCTGGTCCACTCCTCACTCCCTTTTCTTCACTCCTCACTCCCCTGGTCCACTCCTGACTCCCCCTGGTCCACTCCTCAATCACCCTGGTCCACTCCTCACTCCCCCTGCTCCACTCCTCACTCCCCCTGGTCCACTCCTCACTCCCCGTAGTCCACTCCTCACTCCCCTGGTCCACTCCTCACTCCCCCCGGTCCACTCCTCACTCCCCTGGTCCACTCCTCACTCCCCCGGTCCACTCCTCACTCCCCCTGCTCCACTCCTCACTCCCCCGGTCCACTCCTCACTCCCCCTCGTCCACTCCTCACTCCCCCGGTCCACTCCTCACTCCCCCTCGTCCACTCCTCACTCCCCCAGTCCACTCCTCACTCCCCGTGGTCCACTCCTCAATCACCCTGCTCCACTCCTCACTCCCCCCGGTCCACTCCTCACTCCCCCTGCTCCACTCCTCACTCCCCCTGCTCCACTCCTCACTCCCCCGGTCCACTCCTCACTCCTCTGGTCCACTCCTCACTCCCCCTGCTCCACTCCTCACTCTCCCTGCTCCACTCCTCACTCCCCCTGCTCCACTCCTCACTCCCCCTGCTCCACTCCTCACTCCCCCGGTCCACTCCTCACGCCCCCCGAACCACTCCTCACTCACCCTGGTCAACTCCTCACTCCCCCTGCTCCACTCCTCACTCCCTTTTCTTCACTCCTCACTCCCCTGGTCCACTCCTCACTCCCCCTTGTTCACTCCTCATTCCCTCTGCTTCACTCCTCACTTCCCCTGGTCCACTCCTCACTCCCCCGGTCCACTCCTCACTCCCCCGGTCCACTCCTCACTCCTCCTCGTCCACTCCTCACTCCCCCTGCTCCACTCCTCACTCCCCCCGGTCCACTCCTCACTCCCCCTGCTCCACTCCTCACTCCCCGTGGTCCACTCCTCAATCACCCTGGTCCACTCCTCACTCCCCCCGGTCCACTCCTCACTCCCCCTGGTCCACTCCTCACTCCCCCTCGTCCACTCCTCACTCCCCCTGCTCCACTCCTCACTCCCCCTGGTCCACTCCTCACTCCCCCGGTCCACTCCTCACTCCCCCTGGTCCACTCCTCACTCCCCCTCGTCCACTCCTCACTCCCCCTGCTCCACTCCTCACTCCCCCTGGTCCACTCCTCATTCCCCCTGCTTCACTCCTCACTCCCCGTGGTCCACTCCTCACTCCCCCCGGTCCACTCCTCACTCCCCCGGTCCACTCCTCACTCCCCCTGGTCCACTCCTCACTCCCCCTGGTCCACTCCTCAATCATCCTGGTCCACTCCTCACTCCCCCCGGTCCACTCCTCACTCCCCCTGGTCCACTCCTCACTCCCCCTGGTCCACTCCTCAATCATCCTGGTCCACTCCTCACTCCCCCTGCTCCACTCCTCACTCTCCCTGCTCCACTCCTCACTCCCCGTGGTCCACTCCTCACTCCCCCCGGTCCACTCCTCACTCCCCCTGGTCCACTCCTCACTCCCCCTCCTCCACTCCTCTATAGCTGTGATTGGCTCCTCAATCTCCCTGGTGATTATCTTTTGTCTCTCTCTCTCTCTCATTCTCAGTTTCTCTCTGTCTCTCTCTCTCTCTCTATCTCTCCTTCTCTCTCTGGCTCTCTCTCCTTCTCCATCCCTCTCCCCTTCTTTCTCTCCCTCTCTCTCTCCATCTCTCCCTCACTCTCTCACCCCCTCTCCTCCTCTAACCCCCCTTTCTCTTTCTCTCTCACCCCCTTCTCTCCCCGTCTCTCTCCCTTTCCCTCTCTCTCTCTCTCTCTCCCTCTATCTCTGCCAGGTACAGTCACTGCTACAGACAGACACAATGCATCTGTCAGCGATCGCGTTGAGAACCCCAGGAAAATGCCTGTCCACAAGTCCAGGTTCGAGACCCAGTCGGCCAGCTTGGCTCCCCACCTCCACCCTCACTGAGCTACTGTAACTACCCAGGCACATCGCCAGGCAACCAGTAACGCAACTGGAAAACAAACAGAGACGAAAGCACGAACATCTCCCTGTTGAACAACGTTAAAATAGCAGCGCCTGAGGGACAATAAGACACAGGGAGGGTGTTTAACCTTTCTCCCGCTGTTAGCATGCAGCCTGCTGACTGAAATGAGGCCAGACTGCTGCCTTTTCATTGGGAATTGCAACATTGCACTAGCCCCAGGTCAGAACAAGTTGTTAACATTATCACGCAATAGTGGCATTGTGGATGGCTCACACTTGACACCTGTCAACACACGGAAGCAAAAGAGTAAGAGCCAGTTCTAGACAGCGTGTGATTGGTGTGTTGCTTAACAAGGAAGGTGGGCGAGAGAAACCCAGTGTTAAACTGTCTGATCCTTGACACCAGGCAGAACGAATGTGCCTTTCACTAGCGTCTACACAGGACAGACATTCCAATCCGGCCAGCGACAATGCTGTCTGTGGGACCTTGCACTGCCCAAATTGGCTGCCACATTTCTTTCAATGTGTGAACCAACAGGTCCCATGTTTTCTCTGATGTTGGTTGAAGAATAATTATTGATCCAAAAAATGGGAAGAGCTCCCCTGTGTGAAATTTCACCCCCATCTCAGAGGGCAAGCAGGGTATCGCTTTAATGTCTCATCCAAACAATGACACCTCCATCTCCCACAGTACTGACCCTCTGACAGTGCAGCTCTCCCTCAGTACTGAGCCTCTGACAGTGCAGCACTCCCTCAGTACTGACCCTCTGACAGTGCAGCACTCCCTCAGTACTGACCCTCTGACAGTGCAGCACTCCCTCAGTACTGACCCTCTGACAGTGCAGCTCTCCCACAGTACTGACCCTCTGACAGTGCCGCACTCCCTCAGTACTGACCCTCTGACAGTGCAGCACTCCCTCAGTACTGACCCTCTGACAGTGCAGCACTCCCTCAGTACTGACCCTCTGACAGTGCAGCACTCCCTCAGTACTGACCCTCTGACAGTGCTGCACTCCCTCAGTACTGACCCTCTGACAGTGCAGCACTCCCTCAGTACTGACCCTCTGACAGTGCAGCGCTCCCTCAGCACTATGCTGCAAGTGTCAGACTAGCTTTTTTTGTGGAAGTATCAGGAATGGATCAAATCCACAACCTTCTGACGGAGAGGTGAGTGAGAGTGAGTGACTGAGAGGTGAGTGCGAGTGAGTGACTGAGAGGTGAGTGAGTTCCCTACTGAGCAACAGCAGACGTTCCAGGGCAAGAGAAGATGGGTGATTGTTGGCAATACTTTATTTATTGCCCAAGTTTTTTTTTGCTTAACATAGAATAGTGGGTTATAGCACAGGAGGAAGCCACTTTGCTTGTCCTGTCCAGGACAACTCCCTGCAAAAGCCTGTTAGCAGGTCCCACTCCTCTACCCTTTCTCTATAGCCCTGCAAATCTTTCTCTTCAAATGTTTATCCAAGTGCCTGAACCTGTCTCAATCATGCAATTTCTCAGTTGTCGCACCCTTTGACACAGTGTACGTGCCGCCTGTACTCACAATCCTGTTTTTCTTGCTCTTGGTTTGTCTGAATTTAGCCTGGAATGACAGGAAAACTCCTCAGCAAATGCACCCACCCACCCCAGGCAAACCCTTCCCATGACGGATTGTGAAGCCTAGCTCAGCGTCGCACATATTTAAAGTGGCCAGGTTATGGTTGGCGTGTTAAGGAGACAAGGTATTTCACAACAGACAGTTGGGTTGGACCTCAAGCTTTACATTTTTAAAATGGATTCCAAAAATAGCACATCACCTTCATTATTGTTATTATTATCCTGTGAAAAGAATTTCACTCCAGAAAACAACACTGGGAAATGTTGGAGCAAAATGTCACCAACAGCAGAAGATGATTGTCCTGTCAGCCTTTCTCACCTGGGGTGTTGGATGAGGGAAGAATGTTAGTGTACAATTTCCCATCCTTCAGCTACTCGACTTACAACAGCTCCTAGTCAAACCTGAAACTACGAACATCACACCAGCAAAATGAAGAAGATTGCTGAATTCTAAAGGTAAAATAAAACTCAGACAGAAAGTGTGCACTCACACACGCATACACACACATTCCCACACTCGCACACACTCGCACCCCAGGCCTGCTGGGCCTTGTAATCTATTTCCTCCAATGAAATATTGGGAAGGTTGTGCCTTTAGCTGCCCTGTGCCCAAAGCTCTGGAATTCCTTCCTTACACCTCCCCACCGCTACTTCAGAATCCTTTAAGGTGCTCTTTAAAAACTACCTCTCTGACCAAACTTTTAATCGGCTGCGAGTGGTGTTTGCAAATTCTGAACAGTTTTGATCTCCGTATGGTGAGGCCCTATGCAGTGCTAACGTTTGGCCTATACAACCCCTTGTCTCCTTATGTGACTCAATGTCAAATTTTGCTCAATAACGCTCCTGTAAAGCAGCATGGGGTGCTTTCCTGTGTTGGCGATGGCACAGTGGTGTTGTCACTGGGCTAGTAACCTAGGAACCCAGGGTAATGCTCTGGGGACCCAGGTTCACAACCCACCACAGCACTTGGTGGAATTTAAATTCAATAAAAAATCTGGAGTTAAAAGTCCAATAAGCCATTATCAATTGTTTTAAAAACCCATCTGGTTCACATAATGTCCCTTTAGGGAAGGAAATCTGCTGCACTGGAATCCTGGTCTGGCCTACATGTGACTCCAGACCCAAAGTAATGTGGTTGACTTTTAAGTGCCCTCTGGGGAGTTAATAGTGGGAAACACAGAAATGGCAGTGGCGCTTAATCAATATTTTGCGTTGGTTTTCACAGTGGAGGGCACTAGTACCACCCCAATAGTAACAGGTAGTGCAGAGGTATGGAGAAGGAGGAACTTAGAACAATCACCATCACTAGAGAAAAGGTACTGAGCAAACTATTGGGATTAAAGGGTGACAAGTCCCCAGGACCTGATGGCCTACATCTCAGGGTCTTAAAGGAAGCGGAGATAGTGGATGCATTGGCTATAATATTCCAAAATTCCCTGGATTCTGGAAAGGTTCCAGTGGATTGGAAAAATGCTAATATAACACCCTTATTCAAAAAGTGGGGGTGGGGGGGGGGGGGGGGGATGGGGGCAGAAAGTAGGAAACTATAGGCCAGTTAGTTTAACGCCTGCCGTTGGGAAATTGTTGGAATCCATTATTAAGGAAGTAGTAATGGGACATTTGGAAAGTCAAAATGCAATCCATCAGAGTCAGCATGGTTTTATGAAGAGTAAATCGTGTTTGACTAATTTGCTAGAGTTCTTTGAAGATGTGACAAGCAAAATGGATAATGGGGATCCTGTAGCTGTAATATATCTGGACTTCCAGAAGGCCTTTGATAAGGTGCCGCACAGAAGATTAATACACAAGATAAGATCACACGGAGTTAGGGGTAATATATTAGCTTGGATAGAGGATTGGCTAACCAACAGAAAGCAGAGAGTTGAATAAATGGGTCTTTTTTCTGGATGGCAAGCTGTAACTAGTGGGGTGCCACAGGGTTCGGTCCTTGGGCCCCAACTATTTACAATCCATATTAATGACTTGGTGTCATCTGCAAATTTAGCTACAGTACCTTCCGTCCCTGAATCCAAAATAAGTGGGAAAGTAAGTTACAATGAAGAAACAAGAAATTTACAAATGGATATGGACAGGTTAGGTGAATGGGCCAAAATCTGGCAGATGGAGTTTAACGTGGATAAGTGTGAGGTTATCCATTTTGGTCAGAAGAATAAAAAGGCGACTTATTATTTAAAAGGAGAGAAACTTCAGTATGCTTCAGTGCAGAGGGATCTGGGTGTCCTTGTGCATGAATCGCTGAAAGCTAGTATGCAGGTACAGCAGGTAATAAGGAAGGCAAATGGCATTTTGGCATTTATTGTTAAAGGAATAGAGTATAAAAATAGGGAAGTGTTGTTGTAACTGTACAAGGCATTGGTGAGACCGCACCTGGAGTACTGTGCACAGTTTTGGTCCCCTTACTTGAGGAAGGATGTAGTTGCTCTGGAGGTGGTTCAGAGGAGGTTCACTAAATTGATTCCAGAGCTGCGGGGTTTGTCTTATGAGGAGAGATTGAGCAGTTTAGGCCTATACTCGCTAGAGTTTAGAAGGATGAGAGGAGATCTAATTAAGGTATATAAGATGCTAAAGGATATAGACAAAGTAGACGCGGAGCGGATGTTTCCCCTTGTGGGGCATTCTAGAATGAGAGGCCGTAGTTTTAGACTAAGGGGTGGTAGATTTAAATCAGAGATGAGGAGGAATTACTTTCCTCAAAGGGTCGTGAGTCTGTGGAATTCACTACCTCAGAGTGCTGTGGATGCCGGGACGCTGAATAAATTTAAGGAAGAGATAGACAGATTTTTAATCAGTAACGGGTTGAAAGGCTATGGGGAGAGGGCGGGAAATTGGAGTTGAGGCTGAAATGAGATCAGCCGTGATTGTAATGAATGGCGGGGCAGGCTCGAGGGGTTGAATTGCCTACTCCTGCTCCTAGTTCTTATGTTCCTATGTGCTTATGTACAGAGCTTAGTGACTTAGTGCAGATGTGGAAAGATTTGTGATGACCACTAATCCCCTTACTTCTGTCTCGCTGCCACAGATAAAGCCTCTTCCATGGACCCTTGTCTGGATGCCAGACTGCCACTCCCCTGAGAGGAAGAGCAAGAAACCTTGGAGGATGCAATATCACATCCGCATTCTGTCCCAAGCACCAGCGCAGATACTGGCATCTTGGCAGGGGTTTGTGCTCCAGAATGGGGGCATGCACAGACCAGCGAGGGCACTTCACAGTTGCACATTCAGCTGCCAGAGAGTGTGGTTGAGCAGGGCTTGGGCAGTCAGAGGAGTGTCTGGGGTGATCCAGAGACTGATTCTGATTTGGATGATGAGTTTCTGGAGTCGTCCATGATCGTAATGAATGGTGGGGCAGGCTCGAGGGGCTGAATTGCCTACTCCTGCTCCTAGTTCTTATGTTCTTATGCTCTCTGAACAAGGCCAATTAGGGATGGGCAATAAATGCTGGCCTAGCCAGCGACACCCACATCCAATGAATGAATTAAAAAAAAATACAGATTGTGGGACTGGAGCTTTGTCCAATAGCAATGCATTCTGTAAACACTGACCTGCTGGTCCGGCCTGGCCCAGCTGTGATCCCACCGCTCACAGGACATGGCCCGGTTTGGCCTCCAAGTCCTGAAACTCCTTTCCAGGCCCACTCACAAGCAAAGCCATACTGAACTGTGAGAGATTAACAGCATGGTCCCATTCCATCGCAAGGCTCTCCGGAGCTGACCTCACTGAACAAGAAAACGTAGGTCATTGTTTGACACTCTCACCCAACCGTTGCTGTATGAAGTTTAAGGAGGCCAAGTAGCCTTGGAAATGGAGCAGTCAGGCAGTGAGATTTTAGGTTACAGATACACAAATCACTATAGCGACATAGCTTAACATAACCATCAAAAAATGCAAACCAGGCACTGGGGTTCTTTCCTGAAGAGATAGAATCGAGAGGCAGAGGAGTTAAATTTGTATAGCACTTTGCGTGCTCCATTGACTGCTCAGGGAATGACCCTGCCCAATGTTAGTGATGATCTCGGATCTATTTCCCCTTGTCTCAACAAATGGAACCAGTTCCTCAACGTTCACCATATCAAACCAGCTCGAAACTGGGAAGCGCGAGGCCAGTTCTCTTCAGGAAACCCCTGAAAAAGTTATTCCTAAAAAAGATCATCTGCTTGCTTATCCTGTTGCTGCTTGAGGGAAATTCCTGAGCAAAAATTGGCGGCTGCATTTCCAACAATGCAACTGGGGCAACATCTTAAAAATTGTCTCTTGCAAATGCTGCAACTCTGGAATTTCAGGCTTCTCTGTCTCCCTATCCCTGGATTTCAGGGTGTGCCCTCTATCCCAGGATTACAGGGTACACGTTCTCTCTCTCTCAGTATCCTGGGATTTTAGGGTACATCATGTCTTTATACCAGGATTTCAGGAATCATTCACTTTTTCCTGAGTTTTCAGGATTCAATCTCTTTCTATCCTGGGATTCCAGGGTTCACTCTCTCTCTCGGTGCTGGGATTTTGGGGATTCACTGTCGCCCAATCCCAGGATTTTGGGGATTCACTGACCCTCCACCCCGGGATTTGGGATACACTGACCCTCCACCCCGGGATTTGGGATACACTGACCCTCCACCCCGGGATTTGGGATTCACTGACCCTCCACCCCGGGATTTGGGATACACTGACCCTCCACCCCGGGATTTGGGATACACTGACCCTCCACCCCGGGATTTGGGATACACTGACCCTCCACCCCGGGATTTGGGATTCACTGACCCTCCACCCCGGGATTTGGGATACACTGACCCTCCACCCCGGGATTTGGGACTCACTGACCCTTCACCCCGGGATTTGGGATACACTGACCCTCCACCCCGGGATTTGGGATACACTGACCCTCCACCCCGGGATTTGGGATACACTGACCCTCCACCCCGGGATTTGGGATTCACTGACCCTCCACCCCGGGATTTGGGATACACTGACCCTCCACCCCGGGATTTGGGACTCACTGACCCTTCACCCCGGGATTTGGGATACACTGACCCTCCACCCCGGGATTTGGGATACACTGACCCTCCACCCCGGGATTTGGGATACACTGACCCTCCACCCCGGGATTTGGGACTCACTGACCCTCCACCCCGGGATTTGGGATACACTGACCCTCCACCCCGGGATTTGGGATACACTGACCCTCCACCCCGGGATTTGGGACTCACTGACCCTCCACCCCGGGATTTGGGACACACTGACCCTCCACCCCGGGATTTGGGATACACTGACCCTCCACCCCGGGATTTGGGATACACTGACCCTCCACCCCGGGATTTGGGATACACTGACCCTCCACCCCGGGATTTGGGATTCTCTCTCTCTCTATCCCGGGATTTTGGGTTTTATTTACCTGTTAGGTTGGTTTTTTCCTGAGGATCCGCCGCTCCCGCTCTCGCGCTCCGGCCCTGCGCGGCCCCGAGTCCACCGAGTGCGCGCCCGCCTGGTCCTGATGCTGCGGCTCCGGTAACCCAGCAACCGGCACCCCGCATCCCCGAGTCCGTCCGTATCCCCCACTCCCCCCGTATGCCCCTGCCCCCCCGTATCCCCCACTCCCCCCGTATCCCCCTGCCTCCCCCTGTCCCCCGTATCCCCCACTCCCCCCGTATCCCCCACTCCCCCCGTATGCCCCTGCCCCCCCGTATCCTCCACTTCCCCCGTATGCCCCTGTCCCCCCGTATCCCCCCGTATCTCCCCGTCCCCCCGTATCCCCCCGTATCCCCCACTCCCCCCGTATCCCCCTGTCCCCCCGTATCCCCCACTCCCTCTGTATCCCCCACTCCCCCTGTATCCCCCTGTGCCCCTGTATTCCCCACTCCCTCTCTATCCCCCTCTCCCTCCATATCCCCCTCTCCCTCTATATCCCCCTGTCCCTCTGCATACCCCTCTCCTTCTGTATCCCCATGTCCCTCTGTAGCCCCATGTTCCTTTGTAACCCTAAGTCCCTCTGTATCTCCCTCTCCTTCTGTATCCCCATGTCCCTCTGTATCCCCGTGTCCCTCTGTATCTCCCTCTCCTTCTGTATCCCCATGTCCCTCTGTATCCCCGTGTCCCTCTGTATCTCCCTCTCCTTCTGTATCCCCATGTCCCTCTGTATCTCCCTCTCCTTCTGTATCCCCATGTCCCTCTGTATCCCTGTGTCCCTCTGTAACCCAGTGTCCTTCTGCATCCCTGTGTACCTCTTTATACTGTATCCCTCTGTATCTCTGTCTCTCCCCATGTCTGCACCCCTGTGTCTGCCTTCCTATATTGTGGTGTCCTTTATTTTACTCTCCTTCTATCCTTATGTTTCTGTACTCTTATATTGCTGTGTCCTTTTGTTCCTGTTTCCCTGCATCCCTGTATCTCTCTATCCCGTATTCCTGTTCCTGTGTTCCTGCCCTCATACCAATTACTGAGCACTGAGGAGGAAGATGTGAGACAGAGCAGGAGAGGATGCCTAGAGAGAGTGAACGGGAGGGTGAGGGAGGTGGAGCAGAGTTGTCGGGAACCAGAGGGAACAGGAAGAAGGATGGAAGCTGAAAGGGGACAGAGAGGGAGGGAAGTGGACAGGTTGGGTGAGGCTGGAGAGAGGTGGGACGAGATTCTGGGAAGGGACTGGAGAAGGGGATGAGGGAGAGTGGAGGGGGAGGGGAGGCGGAGAGTGGGAGCGGAGAAGGGGGTGGTAGAGAGGAGGAGAAATGAGAAGGGATTAAAGGGGTTAGGCCCAGATGGAGCAGGAATCTTACAATGCAGTCAGAAGAACTATTTTAGCCAGCATGTAGCAAGCCCAACTGGTTCTGGACTTTGTTTGAGGAAGTGAAGCTAGGTAGGTGGGAGGGGTATCAGTTGGGCAGCATGTTAATGGAAGTGATCATAATTCAGTTAGATTTAGAGTAATTGTGGAAAAGGACAAAGGTAGGGAAGTGGAGGGACTGATGTGAGGGGAACAGACCCAGCCGTGACTCCAGGATGGTATGTTGCCTCCCTCGTGCCAGGGTCAAGGGTGTGACCTAAAGGGGGATTGTGAACACCCAGAAGTCATAGTTTTTATTGGCACCAATGACATCAGCAGAAAGAGGAATGAGATCCTAAAGGCACAGGCTTTTTAATTTCTCTCCTAGTTTCCTAAACTGATGGCAATGGTACTACTCACCGGATTACTCCGAGTGCCTTGCGTTAGTGACTACAGAAATAGACAGCTAGAGCTGATGAATATGTGGCTGGAGGGAGTGCTCAGGAACTTGGGCTTCAGAATCCTGAGGCGAGTCCTCGGGGAGGCTGTAAGAATATTGGCAAGTATGTTATCGGAGAGATCAAATGAGATATCAGCTTTTGTAACGCCAAGTGGATTATATCAGTTTAAAGTCACTGCCCTTTGGTATTAAGAATGGACCTGTGACATTTCAAAGACTGACAAACAAAGTAATTGTGGGTCTAAGCAATTGTGCTGTTTATATTGATGATCTAATCGGTTTCAGTCAGATGTGGGAGGAGCATTTACAGCATCTGGAAGAATTATTTACTCAACTACAATAACCTAGTTTGGTGATAACTTGTGCTTTTGCAAATTCACTTTTAGCCAAGTTCATGTATCTAGGCCATACCATTGCACATGGTAAGGTGGCTCTAAGAGATGTTAAAGTCAAGGCTATCGTGGATTTCGCAGTGCCTACAATAAAACGAGAAGTTTTGAAATTTCTGGGCATGAGTGGGTTTTATTGGAAATTTGTACCAAATTTTAGCCAAGTGGTTGCTCCACTGACTGAACGATTAAAAAGGAACAAGGAGTTTTAATGGACACTGGAGTGTCAGAGGCAGTTGACAGTTTGAAAACTATATTAACTGTGACCCAATTATGCCTAGCAGTT
Organism: Isurus oxyrinchus; assembly: GCA_026770705.1. Lineage (NCBI taxonomy): Eukaryota > Metazoa > Chordata > Chondrichthyes > Lamniformes > Lamnidae > Isurus > Isurus oxyrinchus. The sequence goes on along the minus strand of JANJGN010000057.1, from coordinate 1,415,999 downwards.
TAATTTGGCTGTTGATGCAAGTGATAAAGGCATTGGGGCTGCACTGTTACAAGAAGATGAAGTGGAATTGAAAAACCAATAGGGTATTTTTCACGGAAGTTGAATGTACGACACAGAAGCTTTTCAACAAATGAAAAGGAGACCTTGGGTTTGGTGTTAGTGTTGCAGCATTTTGAGATTTATGTTGCAAATAATCTGTCAGAAACAGTTGTCCATACAGATCACAATCCTTTAAAGTTTCTGGATAAATTTCGAGATGATTGGCCTCCAACAAACACAAGCAGCAGAAAGCTAGGTTTGATACCAACTCCAGGAAATCTGGTTTGTGAGTCATTAAAGCACCATCATCGATGAAAAGGACTTCCCGGATGACTAGTCATTGATTCACTGAGGAAGGAATAAATAGGACAATTGGTAAGGTTTGGGATTAAACTATGAGCAGCGATTACATACATTAGACTGTTTTCACTGGCAGTGAGAAGATTGAGAGGTGATATTATGTTATGTTTAGGATTCTGAAGAGGCGGGATCGAGTGGATAAGATAAGTTGTTTCACCTTGTCCAGAACAGTAGAACCAGAGAACATAGCCTGAGTTTGAAATGGCTAACTTCCAAAATGAACCTTTGCAAAGAGTATTTCAGTTGAATCAATAACATTTTGTATTACAGTCTATGAAGAATGTGAGACTTGACACGCGGTGAGTGGAACATGACTCAGGAGGAAAAGGTGACTTTGGAGCTTTGGTTCCCAAATCTCTTCATCACTGGAGGGGATTTCCTAACCTCATGTGTAGGTCTGTGGTGGACTCACTGATATAGATTGGTCACTGTGATTGGTCAGTCGTTCCATTATCATTGTTTTATGATCCCAGCTGATGTTACAGCTGGACAAGCCTGATCCTAGTTGGAGTTTGGCTTGCTAGAACCTAACTTTTATTTTTTGATTAGAAACATGGAGAGTGGCTACTGAGCAGAGTCACAGGAATCAGCTGATGAACGTTTAGCAAAAGAATAAAACATTTATTAAACAGGACATGGGATACAGGGTAATTTGATAAGGTGGATTTAAAATTGGCTCAGTTGTAGGAGACAGAGGGTGATGACAGAAGGATGCTTTAGTGACTGGAAGCCAGTGTCCAGTGGCGTACCACAGGGATCTGTGCTGGGTCCCCTATTATTCGTCATTTATATAAACGACATATATGACTATGTGGGGGGGAGGATTAGTAAGTTTGTGGATGATGCAAAGATTGGCCGGGTGGTTAACAGTGAGATTAAGTGTCTTGGGCTACAGGAAGATATAGACGGGATGGTCAAATGGGCAGATAAGTGGCAGATGGAATTTAACCCTGAAAAGTGTGAGGTGATACACTTTGGAAGAAGTAATTAGACAAGGAAGTATTCAATGAACGGCATGACACTAGGAAGTTCTGAGGAACAAAGGGACCTTGGCGTGTGTGTCCATAGATCTCTGAAGGCGGAGGGGAATGTTAGTGGGGTGGTGAAAAAGGCATATGGGACACTTGCCTTTATCAGTTGAGGCATAGATTACAAAAGTAGGGAGATCATGTTGGAGATGTATAGAACCTTGGTGAGGCCACAGCTGGTGTACTGTGTGCAGTTCTGGTTGGCACATTATAGGAAGGATGTGATTGCACTGGAGAGGGTGCAGAGGAGATTCACCAGGATGTTGCCTGGGATGAAACATTTAAGCTATGAAGAGAGTTTGGATAGATTTGAGTTGTTTTCATTGGAGCAGGGAAGACTGAGGGGTGACCTGATCGAGATGTACAAGATTATGAGGGGCATGGAGAGGGTGGATAGGGAGCAGCTGTTCCCCTTAGTTGAAGGGTCAGTCACAAGGGGGCATAAGTTCAAGATGAGGGGCAGGAGGTTTAGGGGGGATGTGAGGAAAAACCTTTTTACCCAGAGGGTGGTGAGGGTCTGGAATGCACTGCCTGGGAGGGTGGTGGAGGTGGGTTGCCTCACATCCTTTAAAAAGTACCTGGATGAGCACTTGGCCCATAGCCTTGAATGTTATGATGTGCCAAGTGCTGGTAAATGGGATTAGGTAGATAGGTCAGGTGTTTCTCACGTGTCGGTGCAGACTCGATGGGCCGAAGGGCCTCTTCTGCACAGTGTGATTCTGTGAAAAGATGAACTATGTTACAATACTCTTTCACCCACAACTATACCTTTACAGAATTATACAGACTGTATGGATAACAGGAGTTACAAAAACTATCTTATACTCTAAGGTTCACAGTACGTACAGTCCATGTAAACCAATAGGCGACCTGTGGTCAGACACACCACACTCTGAAACCAAGTGACAGATGCCACCCCAAACAGATGCTATGGATCCTTCATCAACTCCCCCCAGTCACTTGTCACACCGAGAGCCAACCAGTCTCACTGAATTCCATCCTTCACACGAGGGATTCCAATCTCCACTCCCGAAGTACCCACTTTGGAATCTTCTCCCAAATGACACTTTCTCTCAGACACCTTCCACAAGGGTCCACTTGTGGGGTTTTGAACTCTCCTTCCGATGTCCCTCTTCCCTGGTTCACCACATGCATTCAAGCTTCACCTACTACACACTCTCTATCAGATATACAGCCATACCAACAGGACACCATTGCTTCACATAACCACAGTAAAGAGGTACAGACATTCAGCTGTCTCCTGGGATCTTCTGGCTTCTCACAAGCCTATGTTGCTTTAAATCTGCATCCAGTAGCTTTCTAAGCTTGGATACTATCTCTGCTCCTTACTCTTCACTTCACGAAACAGGACCGTTTTGCAGCTTCCTGTTCTTCCTTTGACGAGAAGGACTTCTCAGGACTCCATTCTTCTGTTCTTTGGGGAAACCTGCTTCCTGCAGCTCCCTCCTGCCCAGCTTCTTCTGCCAGTCGGTTTCAACTTTATAAAAACAAAAAACTGCAGATGCTGGAAATCCAAAACAAAAACAGAATTACCTAGAAAAACTCAGCAGGTCTGGCAGCATCGGCGGAGAAGAAAAGAGTTGACGTTTCGAGTCCTCATGACCCTTCGACAGAACTAGGTGAATCCAAGGAAGGGGTGAAATATAAGCTGGTTTAAGGTGTGTGTGTATGGCGGCCGTGGGGGGGGTGGGGGGGGGGGCTGATGGGGGGGCTGGGGGGTGGTTTGGTTGGGGGGAGAGAAGTGGAGGGGGGGTGTGGTTGTAGGGACAAACAAGCAGTAATAGAAGCAGATCATCAGATGTCACAGACAATAGAACAAAAGAACACAGAGGTGTTGAAGTTGGTGATATTATCTAAAAGAATGTGCTAATTAAGAATAGATGGTAGGGGAATTAAGGTACAGCTCTAGTGGTGGTGGGGGGAGCATAAAAGATTTTAATATAATGGAAATAGGTGGGAAAAGAAAAATCTATATAATTTATTGGAAAAAACAAAAGGAAGGGGGAAACAGAAAGGGGGTGGGGATGGGGGAGGGAGGTCAGGACCTAAAGTTGTTGAATTCAATATTCAGACCGGAAGGCTGTAAGGTGCCTTGTCGGAAGATGAGGTGTTGTTCCTCCAGTTTGCGTTGGGCTTCACTGGAACAATGCAGCAAGCCAAGGACAGACATGTGGACAAGCGAGCAGGGTGGAGTGTTAAAATAGCAAGCGACAGGGAGGTTTGGGTCATTCTTGCGGACAGACCGCAGGTGTTCTGCAAAGCGGTCGCCCAGTTTACGTTTGGTCTCTCCAATGTAGAGGAGACCACATTGGGAGCAACGAATGCAGTAGACTAAGTTGGGGGAAATGCAAGTGAAATGCTGCTTCACTTGAAAGGAGTGTTTGGGCCCTTGGACGGTGAGGGCGGATGCGTGGGAGATAGCTTCACATACCTTGGAACCATGATTTCCAACAATGGTTCGCTTGATAATGAGTCATCAGCTGGGATCAGCATGGTAAGCAAGGTGCTCAGAAAGCTTTGTGCCAGAGTAGTAAACCACCATAGCATCAGACTGCCCACCAAGGATCAAGATACACAATGCTCGTCATTACTTCCCTCCTCTATGGCTGAGAGTCCTGGACTTTGTTCCAATTCCTTATGTGTCCGCGGTATAATTTCACACGTACACTCTTCGCTCCATCCTCGGCACAGACTGAACCCAGGCAACAAGTATTGAGGCAATGCTCCTGAAAGCCCGGCTGCACTGGGTAAGGTACATAATTCAAATGCAAGATGGTTTCTTTTGCTAGATGCTAACTCTCCATACAGAAGCTAAGGTCAGCCACACAAGTGCTGCAAAGACATGCTTTAAGGCAATCTGAAATGGTGCAGCATCAAGCCTAATGAGCTGGAAGAATCAGTGCGAGACGGGACTCACTGCAGAGCCTGATCTGTACAGCTTCTGTTGAAAAAAATCAATGTCAATGTCTTATTGCTGCCATTGAACAGCATCATAGGGCAGCATCTGCAGCATCTGTCCATGTCACAGCGTAGGAATTCCAATGCCCCATCTCTCCCCACTCTATGCTTCTGGGCTGGGACTACATAGTCATCTCCATATTCATCATTGATGAGTCTACACATCCATCATCTTCTTTGAAGTCAAAGGACAACTACCACCACCACCACCATCATCATCATCATCCCAGTCTGTATTCAGATAATTAACTATTCACTAATTCTTGCACCTCTCTGTATTTCCTTACAAGTTTGTTCCTCTTGCATCCTTCCCACTAATTCACGGCCTATAGACCACACTGAGCAATGTAATTGCAGTGTTTTTATTCCTTAGCTCCAGTCAAATAGATTCTCTCCTTGACCCTTTTGGATATCTTCCTTCTCCAGCACTGCAATGCTCTCCTAAATCAATACAGCCACCCCTCCTACTTTCCTTCATTTAAGATCTTTCCTGAACATGTTGTATCCAGGATTTCTTAAAGCCCAGTCCTGTTTGTGAAGCCAGGTCTTCATTCCAGGACCCAGTGACAGTGAAGGAACGGCGATATATTTTCAAGTCAGGATGGTGAGTGACTTGGAGGGGAACTTCCAGGTGGTGGTGTTCCCATCTCTCTGCTGCCCTTGTCCTTCTAGATGGTAGTGGTCACGGGTTTGGAAGGTGCTGTCTAAGGAGGCTTGGTGAGTTGTTGAATGTACCTTGTAGATGGCTCACAGTGCTGCCACTGTGCTGTTATACTATATAATACAGATGCAGCAGAATGAGTTGTTGCCCGCTCGGACTGGTATCCCACATTCCCCTCCATCGCATGCCAAGGTGCCAACATGCTGAGTGAGATGGGAAAATTCATAGGCAAGACCAGCCTTCCCATTCACCAAAACTTGAAAAGAAAGTGTTTAAAGTCACACTGCCCATTCAGGGAAACAGCAGCTCATATTCATGGAACTGCTATCAACCCACTATCCAGTTGGACTCAATTGTGGGACACAGGGAGCTTAAAGACCCAACAGCAGAGGTTTCATGTTTTCAATTCTATAGTACCTATCAGATCGTAATGATGTACCAAAGTGCTTCACAGCAAATGAAATACTTTAGAAGTGTTGTCACTATTGTGATGTAGGCAACAGGGTCATTATTAAAATGATATAAAGGCACTAAATACTCATAAGCAATTGGGTAAATATGTTGTGGGCTCATTTATTAAGACTAGGCATGTGAGAACAGTTATACATGGATACAAAGCTTGCAGCCATCAGCAGCAGAGGTGTGTGTGTGTGTGTGCTCAGCTCAAAGGCAAAAGTGAAACTAAGACTGAATCACATGACAGTTGGGCTTGACATATTGTGCAATTGTCAAATAATGGGGCATTTGGTAAAGTCGCCAATGACGATGAAGTCAGTGCCATGGATATGAAAGAGGTCGGATGCAATTTTGGAGTTTCATGTGGAACCTGTGGCTCTTTGTGCTGACATGGCACATGCTCCTGATTTGCCTCACACTCTTGACAACAACTTCAATGTGATTCTTCATACCTGGTCAATAGACTGTCGCTCTTGCGCGTCTTGTCCAAACTATGCCCATATGTGAGTGCAACCTGATATTCTTCAAGGTCTTCATCAAAGATTCCAGTATTATGACCTGCCTGCTTTTAAAAATGACCCCCCAGGAGCTGACTAGTTCATCCCAATAAGGACAAAATGGTCTCACGTGTTTGCGGACATGCTGAATTGAATCAGGTCATTCTTCAAAGATAGATTTCCACAGTTTCTGTAGTGGAATCCTTCATTGCAAATGTCAGCAGCTGCAAGAAGAAACATTGTGCAAATGTACCAGATCAATTGAAGGAGTTACATTCTCCTGCAAGTGTAAGGTTGTAGCTCCCTTGAAACCGCTAGTATTGTTGAAACATTCTGCATATTTTGACGTTAGGTTGAGCACTGAGGTAATAGGAGTAGTTTCTGAGATTGATCTGCCCTTTGTGATCTGACTGATTCCATGGATTATTACTAGTATAAGGTCACGACTTGCCGATAGACCTGCAATTGCCAGTTCTTCTGTCTCCACGATGTAAAACATCTATGACACTCAGGAGCTTTGATCATACTTGTACTCCAGGACTATGAATTCTGCCCATGGAATTAGTGAACCATTGTACACTGAACATTGCGCAGTAGTAGGTGGCCCTTCCATGCCTATGGATACATGTCTTTTAGAATCCACAGGGTTAGTAAGTTGGCAGTTTCCCCTATGTCAATCTTGGCCAAAAATGAGTAGTTAACAACTTTCTTAGGACAGGTAATTTGAATCTTGCCAAGCATAGAATCACAGAATTGTTATGGTGCAGGAGGCCATTTGGCCCTTCTTGTCTGCACCATCTCACCAACTGAGCATTATGACCTAGTGCCATTACCCTGCCTTTTCCCCATACCCCAGCACATTGTTTCTATTCAATAACCATCCAATACCCTCTTGAATGTCTCGATTGAACCTGCCCCCACCACACTTCCAGGCCATGCACTCCAGACCTGAAACACTCGCTGTGTAAAAATGTTTGTTCTCACATCACATTTGCTTCTTTTGCAAATCACTTTATACCTGTGCCTTCTTATTCTCGCTCTTTTTTACAACCAGGCATGGGTTCTCCCTGTCTACTCTGCCCAGCCCCCTCATAATTTTGAACACCTCCATCAAATCTCCTCTTAGCCTTCTCCTGTCCAAGGAGAACAGTCCCAACCTCTCCAATCTATCTTCATAATTGAAGTTTATCATTCCGGGAATCATTTTTGTAAACCTCTTCTGCACTCTCTCCAATGTGTTCACATCCTTCCTATAGTGTGGCGCCCAGAACTGTACACAATACTCCAGCTGAGGTCTAACAAGTGTCTTATATAAATTCAACATAACCTCCCTGCTCTTGTACTCTAAGCCCCTATTAATAAAGCCCAGGATACCATATGCTTTATTAACTGTTTTCTCCACCTGCCCTGCCACCTTCAATGATCTCAGCCAGGCAGAGCGAGCCAGAGGCTTCCCCCATGTCCAGGTTGCTATAAACTGTACACTTGTGGCCATCAAGGCACCAGGGGGTGAGCCCAGTGCCTTCATCAACAAGAAGGGATTCCACTCCATGAACGGGCAGATAGTGTGTGACCACAGGATGCAGATTCTGCAAGTCTGTGCAAGGTACCTAGGCAGCTCCCCTGACACTTACATCCTGAGACACTCTCAGGTGCCAGGGCTCTTCAGATCTCCAGCCTGATTGGATGGATGGCTGCTGGGTGACAAGGGCTATCCCCTCAAAAGGCTCATGACGCCTCTCCGCCATCCAAGAACAGAATCTGAGCAGCATTACAATAGGAGCCATGCCTCCACAAGGGCGGTGGTAGAGAGAGCAATAGGTCTTCTCAAGATGCATCCCCTGAATGGTCCAGGCATTGGAAGTGCACTACAATACCCCCCAGAGTAGGTGTCATTGATAGTGATTGCATGCTGTGCTCTCCACTACCTGACACTGACAAGGGGTGACCCACTGGAGGAAGAGGATCTTGAGGCAGCTCCACAGGCCACAGAGGATGGATCCAGTAGTGAGTCAGAAGAGGGGCACAGTGAGGAGAACACTGAGGGTGTGGAGGCAGACCTCAGGAACCTCCAGGGAGGCAGGGACACCAGGGACACCTTGATCCAACACTCCTTCAGCTAGGCTGCCAAAGATCTGCTTCCACCTCATACCAGGACTGCCACCCCCAACCCGGGTGTCTGAAATGACCCTTTCATTTGACCCCACAGTCCACTCAGTGCCTGTGTAATAAAGTTTAGAGTCACTGACGTCCAGCATTACACACTGGAGTACCCAGCACCAAAATAAATAAAAAAGGTGAAACATAATCAGGCCATTGTGACAAAAGAAAATTTATTTCTTGTTGACAGTCCAAACAAATTAACAGAAACATCTCTCGTCTTCAACCCCAGTCCGGTTAAAATAAACATTACAGAACAGAAGATCACCTGTGACCAGTCCCTCTTGTGCTCCTGGTGCCTTTAATTTACATTTGTGAGTGCTACATCTTAGTGCCCCCCTCCCCCTCACTGGTACCGGTGTCAGAGACATCCCACTCACTCTGCTGTCCTGTTGGCCTTGATGACCTTGGCATCGTCCTCTGGCCAGTGGAGCCTGTGCTGACCCTGCCTGGGAGGGAGTGTCCAGCACCAGGGCTGGCATCTCCCCAGCCATCGCAGCCTCATCAGATGCCACGCTCACTGGCAGAGGGGCGGAGGAGCTGCTGCCATTATCCAGAGCGCCCTGAGAGAAGCCCACAGAGACGCCAGGCAGCTTGTGCACCAATGTGAGGTCACTCTGGACCTCCCTGCCCACCATTGATGGACGGCCACCTAGCTGGGATACTGGGTGCCTCATCCATCTGCCACACTGACACTGACCACCTGAGGTCATTACCTGTGTGAGAGCTGCAGGTCCGAGAGCAACCCCAGGAACCTCTGATGGAGAGGCAGCTCCAGGGACAGAATCAGAGTCGTTATTCTCTCAATTGAGGAGGCAGTGACACAGCCATGAGGGTCATTGTATTGTTCATGCTCCACATGGACTCCTCCACAACAGAGACCATGGCCACAGACCCTCATGGATCTCCACCAATCCTCCTGCACATCCCCCTGGACATCCAGCATTTGCTGCCTAATGGACGACTCCAGAGACTCATCATCTGCCTTTGACTGAGCATAGTCCTGGTCTCCAGCAGCCCTCCCACTGCCTGTGCCCTGGGCACTCTCTGCCTCCACCTGCACCTCAAGAGAGTGTGAAGTGCTCGCACCAATGTGCACAAGATACTAGCCAATGATCTAATGCCCACTGAGCTGCTGGTATCTGCGCTGGTGCCTGGTTCAGAGAGCGGGTGTGACGCAGGTGAATCTACTGAGGGAGTGCTGTACTGTTGGAGGGTCAGTACTGAGGGAGCGTAGCAACAACTATGTACAGCAGGCCTTGCTAGTAATAGACATCATGTAATTGTGTTCATCCAGAACCCTTTTCAGTCTCAATATTTTGCTTAGCACAGAGACAGAAACCTAGAGGCCTACATCGAGACCCTCAATATATATGGTGGCAGCAGAATGTAAGAAACCACAAATACTCTCCAACAGTAGAGCACTCCCTCAGTACTGACCCTCTGACAGTGCAGCACTCCCTCAGTACTGACCCTCCATCAGTGCAGCACTCCCTCAGTACTGACCCTCCGTCAGTGCAGCACTCCCTCAGTACTGACCCGCTGACAGTGCAGAACTCCCTCAGCACTGACCCGCTGACAGTGCAGCACACCCTCAGTACTGACCCCCTGACAGTGCAGCACTCCCTCAGTACTGACCCTCTGACAGTGCAGCAGTCCCTCGGTACTGACCATCTGACAGTGCAGCATTCACTCGGTACTGACCCTCGGACAGTGCAGTACTACCTCAGTACTGTCCCTCCGACAGTGCAGCACTCCATCAGTACTGACCCCCTGACAGTGCAGCACTCCCTCAGTACTGACCCTCTGACAATGCAGCACTCCCACAGCACTGACCGTTTAACAGTGCAGCACTCCCTCAATACTGACCCTGTGACAGTGCAGCACTCCTTGAGTACTTTCCATTTAACAGTGCAGTACTCCCTCAGTACTGACCCTCAGACAGTGCAGCACTCCCTCAGTACTGTCCATTTAATAGTGCAGCACTCCCTCAATACTGACCATTTAACAGGGCAGCATTCCCTCATTACTGATCTTTGACTGCAGCAATCCCACAACACTGACCCTCTGACAGTGCAGCACTCCCTCAGTACTCAGGCTCTGACAGTGCAGCACTCCCTCAGTACTGACCCTCTGTCAGTGCAGCACTCCCTCAGTACTGACCCGCTGACAGTGCAGAACTCCCTCAGCACTGACCCGCTGACAGTGCAGCACACCCTCAGTACTGACCCCCTGACAGTGCAGCACTCCCTCAGTACTGACCCTCTGACAGTGCAGCACTCCCTCAGTACTGACCCTCTGACAGTGCAGCACTCCCTCAGTACTGACCCTCTGACAGGGCAGCAATCCCTCAGTACTGTCCCACTGACAGTGCAGCACTCCCTCAGTAGTGAGCCAATGACTTTGCAGCTCTCCCTCAGTACTGACCCTCTGACAGTGCTGCACTCCATCAGTACTGACCCTCTGACAGTGCCGCACTCCCTCGGTACTGACCCTCTGACAGTGCAGCACTCCCTCAATACTGACCATTTAACAGTGCAGCACTCCCTCAGTACTCAGGCTCTGACAGTGCAGCACGCCCTCAGTACTGACCCTCTGACAGTGCAGCACGCCCTAAGTACTGACCATTCAATAGAGCAGCAGTCCCTCAATACTGACCCTCTGACAGTGCAGCAAGCCCTCAATACTGACCAGTTAATAGTGCAGCACTCTCTCAACACTGACCCTCTGACAGTGCAATACACCCTCAGTACTGACCATCTGACAGTGCAGCATTCCTGCAGTACTGACCCTCTGACAGTGTAGCACTCCCTCAGTACTGACACTCTGACAGTGCAGCACTCCATCTGTATTGACCCTCAGAAGGTCAGTATTGAGGGACTGCTGCACTGTCAAACAGTGCAGCACTTCCGCAGTACTTACCCTCTGACAGTGCAGCACTCCCTCAGTACTTACCATTTAATAGTGCAGCACTCCCTCAACACTGACCATTTAACAGTGCAGCACTCCTTCAGTACTGACCCTCTGACAGTGCAGCACTCCCTCAGTAGTGACCAATGACCGTGCAGCACTCCCTCAGTACTGACCCTCTGACAGTGCAGCACTCCCTCAGTTCTCAGCCTCTGACAGTGCAATGCTCCCTCAGTACTGACCCTCTGACAATGCAGCACTCCCACAGCACTGACTGTTTAACAGTGCAGCACTCCCTCAGTACTGACCCTCAGACAGTGCAGCACTCCCTCAGTACTGTCCATTTAATAGTGCAGCACTCCCTCAGTACTGACGATTTAACAGGGCAGCATTCCCTCATTACTGATCTTTGATTGCAGCAATCCCTCAACACTGACCATCTGACAGTGCAGCACTCCCTCAGTACTCAGGCTCTGATAGTGCAGCACTCCCTCAGTACTGACCCTCTGACAGTGCAGCACGCCCTCAGTACTGACCCTCTGACAGTGCAGCACGCCCTAAGTACTGACCATTCAATAGAGCAGCAGTCCCTCAATACTGACCCTCTGACAGTGCAGCAAGCCCTCAACACTGACCATTTAACAGTGCAGCACTCGCTCAACACTGACCATTTAACAGTGCAGCACTCCCTCAGTACTCACCCTCTGACAGTGCAGCACTCCCTCAGTACTGACCCTCTGACATTGCTGCACTCCCTCAGTACTGACCCTCTGACAGTGCAGCACTCCCTCAGTACTGACCCTCTGACAGTGCAGCACTCCCTCAGTACTGACCCTCTGACAGTGCAGCACTCCCTCAGTACTGACCCTCTGACACTGCAGCACTCCCTCAGTACTGACCCTCTGACAGGGCAGCAATCCCTCAGTACTGTCCCACTGACAGTGCAGCACTCCATCAGTACTGACCCTCTGACAGTGCAGCACTCCCTCAGTAGTGGCCATTGACCGTGCAGCACTCCCTCAGTACTGACCCTCTGATAGTGCAATACGCCCTCAGAACTGACCCTCTGACAGTGCAGCACTCCCACAGCACTGACCATTTAACAGTGCAGCACTCCCTCAGTACTGACCCTCTGACTGTGCAGCACTCCCACAGCACTGACCATTTAACAGTGCAGCACTCCCTCAATACTGACTCTGTGACAATGCAGCACTCCCTGAGTACTTTCCATTTAACAGTGCAGCACTCCCTCAGTACTGACCCTCTGACAGTGCAGCACTCCCTCAGTACTGACCATCTGACAGTGCAGCACTCGCTCACACCTCAGCGGTTGGGAACCTGAGGGGACATTCGGAGTACAGAGGAAAAACACTGGCAGTGTGAAGTAGTAAAATCTCAACTGATGATGAAGATTTATCAGAGAGTAGATAGAATACTTGGAGATTTTGACAGAATTGGAGTAGGCAACAATAAGTCATTAGATGGGGTCAGTTTAAAGGGCAAAGCATAAAAGCCTAAATCAGGGCTAAGGTGATGTGTCTGCATGAACAGAGTCTGCTTAATAAGATTGGTGAACTACAGGCACAGGTTGACACATGGAATTATGATATTATTGCTCTCACAGAGACCTGGCTCAAAGAAGGGCAGGACTGGGTGTTAAATATTCCTGTTTGCAAGGTGTTTAGGACAGACAGGAAAGGAGGAATAGAGGGTGGACTGGCAATAGTGGTTAACGATGGCATTACAGTACTGGAGAGAGAGGATGTTCCAGAGGGGTCAAGGATTGAATCTCTCTGGCTAGAGCTAAGGACTGGGAAAGATACAATAACATTGATTGGTGTAATACATAGACCACTAACTAGTGGAAGGGATGTGGGGAAACAAATTTGCAAAGAGATTACAAGGAGGCGTACAGAGTAATCACAATGGGGGACTTCAATTCTCCAAAAGAGACTGGGATAGGAATAGTACAAAAGGACAAGAGGGGTGAGAGTTCCTGGAACATGTTCAAGATAATTTTCTACAGCAGTATGTTTCCAGTCCAACGAGAGGACATGCACTTTCGGACCTGGTTCTGGGGAATGAGTTGGCCCAAGTGAATCAAATATCACTGGGAGAGCCTTTCAGGGACAGTGACCATTGCGTCATAAGGTTTAGGTTAATCCTGGAAAAGGACAGAGAACAATCCAGAGCAGGGATAATTAATTGTGGGAAAGCCAACTTCAATGGGATGAGATTGCATCTGAGTTGAGTGAGTTGGAATCAAATGTTTGCAGAAAAGGCAGTGACTGAACAATGGGCCGCCTCCAAAGAAAAAGTATTGCAGGAAATGTCAAGGTATATTCCCCTGAAGGGAAAAGTTCGGACAAATAAATCCAGAGCGCCCTGCATGACGAGCGAGATAGAGATAAGGATGAAAAGGAAGAAGTGCACCTATGACAGATGTCAGGTAGAAAATGTAGTGGAGAATCAGGCTGAATATAGAAGGAGCAGAGAAAGAGCAGAGGGGAAGTGAAGAAACTAATAAGAAAAGCAAGGAGAGAGCATGAACAGAGGCTGGCAGCGAACATAAAAGGGAAACCCAAGGTCTTATATAAGCATTTAAATAATGAAAAGGTGGTAAAAGAAAGAGTAGGGCCGATTAGGGACAAAAAAGATTACTTGCATGTGGAGGTTGGAGAAATAGCCGAGGTTTTGAACGAATACATTGCATCTGTCTTTACAAAGGAAGAAGATGCTACCCAGGCCGAGGTGAGAGAGGGGTAACTGGTACACCAGAAGAACTTACAATTGAGAGGAAGGAGGTGTCGGAATGGCTATCTTTACTTAAAACAGCTAAGGTAGCAGGATCAAATGAGGTGCATCCTAGGGTACTGAGGGAAGTGAGAGTGGAAATTGCAGAGACACTAGTGGTAATCATCCAGTCTTCCTTAGACACAAGGAAGGTGCCAGAGGACTGGAGAGTTGTGAATGTTACACCCTTGTTCAAAAAGGGGTGCAAGGATAAAACCAACAACAACAGACCAGTCAGTCTGACCTCAGTGGCAGGGAAACTTCTGGAAACTATAGTACAGGATAAAATCAATCATCACTTAGACAAGGGCAGGATCATTAAGGAAAGCCGGCATGGGATACATCAAGAGAAAATCAGATTTAACTAACTTACTGGAGTCTTTTTGAGGAGGTAACAGAGGAAGATAAAGATAAAGGAAACACTGTTGATGTGGTGTATGTGGATTTTCAGAATGCATTTGGTACAGGGCCACACAACAGACTTGTGAACAAATTTCTAGGTCATGGAATGAAAGGGAAAGTAGGCACTTGGATAAGAAATTGGCTGAGTGACAGGAAACCGAGAGCAGTGATAAACCATTGTTTTTCAGATTGGAGGTAGGTTTGTGGTGGGGTTCCCCAGGGATCAGTGTTGGGACCCTTGCTCTTCCAGGTATATATTAATGACCTAGACTGTGGTGTCCAGGGCATGATTTCAAAATTGGCAGATGATATGAAGATTGGAAATGTTGTTAACTGTGATGAGGATAGTCTTGAGGATAGACATCTTGGTGGTTTAGGCAGACAAGTGACAGATGAAGTTCAGTGTAGAGAAGTGTGAGGTGATTCATTTTGGAAGGAAGAATATAGAGAGACAGTATCAAATAAAGGAGGTGCAGGAACCGAGTGACCTCGGTGTCAGTATATCACTCTCGATCCCAAATGTTTTTATTTTGCCCATTTGCCTCTGATGTGGGACTTTATCAAAAGCCTTCTTGAAATCCAAATACACCACATCCACTGGTTCTCCCTTATCTATCCTACTAAAGAAACTCCAGTAGATTAGTTAAGCATGATTTCCCTTTCACAAACCCATGCTGACTTTGTCTAATCCCATTAATGTTTTCTAAGTATTCTGTTACCACATATTTTATAATAGCCTAACATCAGGAATGGGGAAAATGCTAGAGCCTAACTGTTCTGTAATTCTCTGTCTTTTCTCTCCCCCCTTTTTTAAATAGTGCGGTTACATTTGCCACCCTCCAATCTGTAGGAACGGCTCCAGAATCTGTAAAATTTTGGAAGATGACCACCAATGCATCCAATATTCCCAGGGCCACTTCCTGTAGTACTCTGGGATGTAGATTATCAGGCCCTGGGGAGTTTTCAATCTTTAGCTCCATTAATTTCGCTAGCACCATTGTTTTTTTAAACTAATACTGATTTTCTTCAATTCCACCCTCTCACTAGACCCTTGGTTCCCTAATATTTCTAGGAAATTATTTGTGTCCTCTTTTGTGAAGACAGAACCAAAATATGTGTTCAATTCTTCTGCCATTTCTTTGTCCCCCATTATAATTTCCCCCGCTTCTGACTGTAAGGACCTTACATTTGTCTTCACTAATCTTTTTCTCTTCACATATTTATAAAAGCTTTTACAGTCAGTTTTTATGTTCCTTGCAAATTTATTCTCATACTCCATTTTCCCATTTTTAATCAATCCTTTTGTTCACTTTTGCTGAATTCTGAACTGCTCCCAATCCTCAGCCTTGCTGCTTTATCTGACAGTTTTATATGTCTCCTCTTTGGATCTAGAACTATCCCTAATTTCTTTTGTAAGCCATGGTTGAGCCACTTTTCCTGTTTTATTTTTGCGTCAGACAGGAATGAATAATTCATGCATATGTTCCTTAAATATTAGCCATTGCTTATTTACCATCAACCCTTTTAGTAAGGTTCCCCAATCCATCACTGCCAACTCACACCTCATACACTCGTAGTTCCCTAGTTTCGGATTCAACCTCTTCACTCTCCATCGTAATGGACAATTCTATCATTTTATAGTCACTCTTCCCTAAGGGACCCCACACAACTTTCTCATTGCACAATACCCAGTCTGGGATAGCCTGCTCTGCAGTTGGTTCCTCAACCAATTGGTCTAAAAAAATATCATGTGCACACTCCAGGAAATCCTCTTCCATATCATTATTGTTAGTTTGGTTTGTCAAATCTATATGTAGATTAAAGTCACCCATGATTACAGTTGTACCCTTACTGCATGTGTCTCTAATTTCCTGTTTAGTGCCTTCCCTTACATCTCCGTTACTGTTTGAGGGCTGATAGACAGCCCCACCAACATTTGGTGTTTCTTATCTCCACTCAAACAGATTTCACATCATGATTTTCTGAGCCAATGTCCTTCCTCACTATTGCATTGATTTCCTCCATTACTAACAATTCTACCCCACCTCCTTTCCCTATTTGTCTCTCCTTCCTGAATATTGAATACCTCCGGATGTTCAGCTCCCATCCTTGGTCACCCTGCAGCCATGTCTCCATAACAGCAACTATATCATGATCGTTCATATCTATTTGCACTGTTAATTCATCCACCTTACTGTGAATGCTCCACGCATTTACATACAATGTCTTTAGATTTGTCTTTTTAACCTTGTTAAGTCACCTTAGCTTTATTTTGCACTATGACCCCATTTGGTTTATCCACGTTCTACTTTTGCTTCTTACTTTTCTGCATTTTGTTTCTATCCTTGTTCCCTCTCCTCTGTCTCCCTGCTCAGGTTCCCATTCCCTTGGAGAACAGGAGGCTGAGAGGAGACCTGATAGAGATATTCAAGGTCCTGAGCGGTATGGACAGGGTAAATAGTGAGAAACTGTTCCCACTCAAGAGAACATCAAGAACTAGACACAGATTCAAAATAATTGGCAAAAGCAATAAACGTGATGTGAAGGAACTTTTTTTCACCCAGAAGGTGTTTGGATCTGGAACGAACTTCCTGAGAGGGTGGTGGAGGCAGGTTTGATCGAAATATTCCAGAGGGAATTGGATCGCTACCTGAAAAGAGAGAATGTGCAAGGTTACAGGGATAAGGCAGGGGAGTGGGGCTAGGTGGAATGTTCTTTCAGAGAGCCAGTACAGACTCAATGGGCCAGTTGGCCTCCTTCTGCACTGTAAAGATGCTCTGATACTGTGAGTACTGAAGCTCCAACAGCTCAACGTTCCCTCCAACAGTGCTGCACCCCCTCAGTACTGACCCTCTGACAGTGCAGCACTCCCTCAGTACTGACCCTCTGACAGTGCAGCACTACCTCAGTACTGACACTCTGACAGTGCAGCGCTCCCTCAGTGCTGACCCTCTGACAGTGCAGCACTCCCTCAGTACTGACCCTCTGACAGTGCAGCACTACCTCAGTACTGACTCTCTGACAGTGCAGCACTCCCTCAGTACTGACCCTCTGACAGTGCAGCACTCCCTCAGTACTGACCTTCTGACAGTGCAGTACTGACCCTCTGACAGTGCAGCGCTCCCTCAGTACTGACCCTCTGACAGTGCAGCACTCCTTCAGTACTGACCCTCTGACAGTGCAGCGCTCCCTCAGTGCTGACCCTCTGACAGTGCAGCGCTCCCTCAGTACTGACCCTCTGACAGTGCAGCACTCCCTCAGTACTGATCCTCTGATAGTGCATCACTCCCTCAGTACTGACCCTCTGACAGTGCAGCACTCCCTCAGTACTGACCCTCTGACAGTGCAGCACTCCCTCAGTACTGACCCTCTGACAGTGCAGCACTCCCTCAGTACTGACCCTCTGACAGTGCAGCACTCCCTCAGTACTGACCCTCTGACAGTGCATCATTAGTGACCCATTTGAGCTAGTTACATAGGAACAGGAGGAGGCCATTCAGCCCCTTGGGCCTATTACACAAGAATAGGAGGAGGCTGTTCAGCTCATTGAGACTGTTACACAGGAAGTGGAGGAGGCCATTCAGCCCCTTTGTCCTGTTACATAGGAACAGGAAGAAGTTACGTTCCTCCTTGAGCTTGTTACATCATTCAAACAAATCATGGTTTGCCTGCCTTTCCACTCGATGTTCCCTCCCTTGGCAACTTTATTCAAATAAAATCCGATGGATCTCGCTCTTGAAAACCGAAATTGGCTCCCAGCCTGTGTAGTGTTTGAAGGAGTGTGTTCCGGATTTCCATTCAGCTTTGTGTGAAGTGCTTCCTGACATCACCTCTGCACAGCCCGGCCCTCATTATCAGCTTCTGTCATTAGCTTGATCACAGCAACCTGTGTTTTTCTAAATTCATTAGAATGCAGCCTTTGTCTACTCCACATACCTTCTGATTTTACCCCTTTATACATTACTCGATCCAGCACCAGGGATCTGGGAGTACTTGTACATGAACCAGAAAAACAGAGCAAGCAACTTGGAAGGCAAATGGAATGTTGGCCTTTATTCCGAGAGGGTTGGAATATAAAAGTAGGGAAGTCTTGCTACAACTGAACAGGAAATTGGTGAGACCACACCTGGAGTGCTGTGTACAGATTTGGCCTCCTTAAGAAAGAAATATTTGCTTTGGAGGCAGTTCAGAGAAGGTTCACTCAACTGGTTCCTAGGACGAGAGGTTCATCTTATGAAGAAAGGTTGAGCAGGTTGGGTCTGTACCCATTGGAGTTTAGAAGGAGGAGAGGTGACCTTAATGAAACATAAAAGATCCTGAAGGGACATGACAGGGGGGATGCTGAATGGATGTTTCTGAAGGTAGGTGAGTCTAGAACTAGGGGGCACAGTTTAAAAAATAAGGGCTCTCCCAGTTAAGATGGAGATGAGGAGGAATTTCTTCTCTCAGAAGGTTATTAGTCTTTGGAATTCTCAACCCCAGAGAGCAGTGGTTGGGGGTGGGGGGGAGAAGAGGAGGCTGGATCATTGAATATATTCAAGGCTGAGTTAGACAGAAATTTGGTAGACAAGAGAGTCAAGGGAACAGACAGTAAAGTGGAGTTTGGACACAATCAGATCAGCCATGATTTTAATAAATGGCAGAGCAGGTCAATGGGCTGAATTGTCCCCTGCTATTGTTTCTTATGATCTTATGTTAAACATTCACTCCCTCCACCACTGACACACAGTAGCAGCAGTGTGTGTACCATCTACAAGATGCACTGCAGGAATTCACCAAGGCTCCTTCGACAGCACCTTCCAAACCCACGACCACTACCATCTAGAAAGACAAGGGCAGCAGATAGATGGGAACACCACCACCTGGAAGTTCCCCTCCAAGTCACTCACCATCCTGACTTGGAAATATATCACCGTTCCTTCACTGTCGCTGGGTCAAAATCCTGGAACTCCCTCCCTAACAGCACTGTGGGTGTACCTACACCACATGGACTGCAGCGGCTCAAGAAGGCAGCTCACCACCACCTTCTCAAGGGGCAGTTAGGGATGGGCAATAAATACTGGCCTTTGAGATTTGCCAAGTCTGCATCATTGGAAAACCAGACCTCAAGTTGACACTTCAGTATAACCATTTGCTGTGTGACAGTGTAAGTTTACTGGCTTCATCCATACAGGACACTGAAATCCACTGTCAATTAGCCAGGAATTAGTCAACTGAAGTTTTGTGAAACTTTTGCCTGTACGACACGATAAGATGCTGCTGCCTCCCAGTGGCTACAAATATTACTGCAGGCAAAATAAAGTCCACAGGCAAAAGACAAAAAAGCAAAGATTGACAGGACTTGTTAAATGATACAGAATTTTCTTTTAGATCTAAAGCCAGTTTTTTTTAAAAAAAAAATTCTCCGCATTTTCTGGTATCAGTTGATTTCTCTCTCATTCGAAGCTCCGACACTTCAACTCTACTGACTTGGATGAGAGGAGTGAAATCACAAGCTGTGAACTCCGGGATCCTGGATATGATTTGTTAAACCTTGGCCAGTGCCGGTGTGAGGACATCAATAGATGTATCAGCAGCTCCTGAGACAGAACCTGCTGCCTTCCGAACAGTGAGACTGGCAGGAGGAAACACTGGGGACAGAGATGGTCGACCATACAGACAGAGACAGTGATGGGTGGGGATCTAAGGCAACCAGTAGCAGGGGGAGTGAATGAGAGAGGAAGGACAGAATGACAGCAGGACAGACAGTCTCAAACTTAAAACCAGGAACAGGATCAAAAAAGAACAGTAGAGAGGTGCTACAGAGAAGAGAAATAAATTGAGAGCTGGAGTAAGTGGACAGAAAAAAGATGAAATGCAAAGAGAGAGAGAGAGAGAGATAAAACAAATTAAAATGGATGATTGATGGAGAGCGAGAGAGAGGGGGAAAAATCAGTGCGCGTGATGGAACAGTGAAAGACGGAGAAAGGTCCAGACAAAGGCAAGCAGAGGAGAGGTGAACAGAGTGAGATACAAGGCTGCTTGGACTTCAAAATATCCCAATTCATGAAAGTGGCCAAAACGTCCGCAGAGATTGATTGTCAGTCGTGGAAATGTACGACACGAACAATCAAAGGGGATGTAATCAGCTGGAAAATTTCAACACCAGGGTCCAGCGATTAACAAATCATCAAAACAGGAGAGGGTCAAAGCCAGTGCACTAACCAGAGAGTCAAAGCCAGTGCACTAACCCGAGAGAGTCAAAGCCAGGGCACTAACCAGAGAGAGTCAAAGCCAGGGCACTAACCAGAGACTCAAAGCCAGGGCACTAACCAGAGAGTCAAAGCCAGTGCACTAACCAGAGAGTCAAAGGCAGTACACTAACCAGATATTCAAAGCGAGTGCACTAACCAGAGAGTCAAAGCCAGTGCACTAACCAGAGAGTCAAAGCCAGTGCACTAACCAGACTGTCAAAGCCAGTGCACTAACCAGAGAGTCAAAGCCAGGGCACTAAGCAGAGTGTCAAAGCCACGGCACTAACCAGAGAGTCAAAGCCACGGCACTAACCAGTGTGTCAACGCCAGTGCACTAACCAGACAGTCAAAGCCAGTGCACTAACCAAAGATTGAAAGCCAGTCAACTAACCAGCACGACAAGGCCAGCGCACTAACCATAAAGTCAAAGCCAGTGCACTAACCAGAGAGTCAAAGCCAGTGCACTAACCATAGAGTCAAAGCCAGTGCACTAAGCAGAGAGTCAAAGCCAGTGCACTAACCAGAGAGTCAAAGCCAGTGCACTAACCAGAGAGTCAAAGCCAGTGCACTAACCAGAGAGTCAAAGCCAGTGCACTAACCAGAGAGACAGAGAAAGTGAGAGAGAGTCAATGCCAGTACACTAACCAGAGAGTCAAAGCCAGTGCACTAACCAGAGAGTCAAAGCCAGTGCACTAACCAGAGAAAGTCAAAGCTAGTGCACTAACCAGAGAGTCAAAGCCAGTGCACTAACCAGAGAGAAAGAGAGAGTCAAAGCCAGTGCACTAACCAGAGAGTCAAAGCCAGTGCACTAACCAGAGAGTCAAAGCCAGTGCACTAAGCAGAGAGTCAAAGCCAGTGCACTAACCAGAGAGTCAAAGCCAGTGCACTAACCAGAGAGTCAAAGCCAGTGCACTAACCAGAGAGTCAAAGCCAGTGCACTAACCAGAGAGACAGAGAAAGTGAGAGAGAGTCAATGCCAGTACACTAACCAGAGAGTCAAAGCCAGTGCACTAACCAGAGAGTCCAAGCCAGTGCACTAACCAGAGAGTCAAAGCCAGTGCACTAACCAGAGAGTCAAAGCCAGTGCACTAACCAGAGAGACAGAGAAAGTGAGAGAGAGTCAAAACCAGTGCACTAACCAGAGAGTCAAAGCGAGTACACTAACCAGAGAGACAGAGAAAGTGAGAGAGAGTCAATGCCAGTACACTAACCAGAGAGTCAAAGCCAGTGCACTAACCAGAGAGTCAAAGCCAGTGCACTAACCAGAGAGTCAAAGCCAGTGCACTAACCAGAGAGTCAAATCCAGGGCACGAACCAGAGAGTCAAATCCAGGGCACGAACCAGAGAGTCAAAGCCAGTGCACGAACCAGAGAGTCAAATCCAGTGCTCTAACCAGAGAAATAAAAGACATTGCACTAACGAGAGAGTCAAAGCCAGTGCACTAACCAGAGAGTCAAAGCCAGTGCACTAACCAGATATTCAAAGCCAGCGCACTAACCAGAGAGTCAAAGCCAGTGCAATAACCAGAGAGTCAAAGCCAGGGCACTAACCAGAGAGTCAAAGCCAGTGCACTAACCAGTGAGTCAAAGCCAGTGTATTGACCAGAGAGTCAAAGCCAGTGCACTAACCAGAGAGTCAAAGCCTGTGCACTAACCAGACTGTCAAAGCCAGTGCACTAACCAGAGAGTCAAAGCCAGGGCACTAAGCAGAGTGTCAAAGCCACGGCACTAACCAGAGAGTCAAAGCCAGTGCAATAACCAGAGAGTCAAAGACAGTGCACTAACCAGAGAGAGCGAGAGAGAGAGAGAGTGAGGGAGAGAGAGAGAGAGAGAGTTCAAGTCAGTGCTCTAACCAGAAAGGCAAAGCCAGTGCACTAACCAGTGAGCCAAAGCCAGTGCACAAACCAGAGAGAGTTAAAGACAGTGCACTAACCAGAGAGACAGCAAGAGTCAAAGACAAGGCAGTAACCAAGGAGAGAGACAGAGAGAGTCAAAGCCTGTGAACTAACCAGAGAGTCAAAGCCAGTGCACTAACCAGAGAGAAAGAGAGAGTCAAAGCCAGTGCACTAACCAGAGAGTCAAAGCCAGTGCACTAACCAGAGAGTCAAAGCCAGTGCACTAACCAGAGAGTCAAAACCAGTGCACTAACCAGAGAGTCAAAGCCAGTGCACTAACCAGATATTCAAAGCGAGTGCACTAACCAGAGAGAGTCAAAGCCAGTGCACTGAAGAGAGAGTAACAGCCAGGGCCTTAACCAGATAGTCAAAGCCAGGGAACTAATTATGGAGGGTCCAACCAGAGAGTGCACCTACCAGAGAGTAAAGACCAGTATACTAAGCGGCGAGAGTCAAAGACAGTGCAGAAAACAGAAAGCGAGAGAGAAAGATTCAAAGCCAGTGCACTAACCAGAGATTCAAAGCCAGTGCACTAACCAGAGAGTCAAAGCCAGTGCACTAACCAGAGAGTCAAATCCAGGGCACGAACCAGAGAGTCAAAGCCAGTGCACTAACCAGAGAGTCAAAGCGAGTACACTAACCAGAGAGACAGAGAAAGTGAGAGAGAGTCAATGCCAGTACACTAACCAGAGAGTCAAAGCCAGTGCACTAACCAGAGAGTCAAAACCAGTGCACTAACCAGAGAGTCAAAGCCAGGGCACTAACCAGAGAGTCAAAGCCAGGGCACTAACCAGAGTGTCAAAGCCAGTGCACTAACCAGAGAGACAGAGAAAGTGAGAGAGAGTCAAAACCAGTGCACTAACCAGAGAGTCAAAGCGAGTACACTAACCAGAGAGACAGAGAAAGTGAGAGAGAGTCAATGCCAGTACACTAACCAGAGAGTCAAAGCCAGTGCACTAACCAGAGAGTCAAAGCCAGTGCACTAACCAGAGTGTCAAAGCCAGTGCACTAACCAGAGAGACAGAGAAAGTGAGAGAGAGTCAAAGCCAGTGCACTAACCAGAGAGAGCAAGAGAGAGAGAGAGTGAGGGAGAGAGAGAGAGAGAGTTCAAGTCAGTGCTCTAACCAGAAAGGCAAAGCCAGTGCACTAACCAGTGAGCCAAAGCCAGTGCACAAACCAGAGAGAGTTAAAGACAGTGCACTAACCAGAGAGACAGCAAGAGTCAAAGACAATGCAGTAACCAGGGAGAGAGACAGAGAGAGTCAAAGCCAGTGCACTAACCAGAGAGAAAGAGAGAGTCAAATCCAGTGCACTAACCAGAGATTGAAAGCCAGTGCACAAACCAGATATTGAAAGCCAGTGCACTAACCAGAGACTCAAAGCCAGTGCACTAACCAGAGAGAAAGAGAAAATGAGAGGGAATCAAAGCCAGTGCACTAACCAGAGAGTCAAAGCCAGTGCACTAACCAGAGAGTCAAAGCCAGTGCACTAACCAGTGAGTCAAAGCCAGTGCACTAACCAGAGAGTCAACGCCAGTGCACTAACCAGAGAGTCAAAGCCAGTACACTAAGCAGAAAGTCAAAGCCAGTGCACTACCCAGAGTGTCAAAGCCAGTGCACTAACCAGAGAGACAGAGAAAGTGAGAGGGAGTCAAAGCCAGTGCACTAACCAGAGAGTCAAAGCCAGTACACTAACCAGAGAGACAGAGAAAGTGAGAGAGAGTCAAAGCCATTGCACTAACCAGAGAGTCAAAGCCAGTGCACTAACCAGTGAGTCAAAGCCAGTGCACTAACCAGAGAGTCAAAGCTAGTGCACTAACCAGAGAGTCAAATCCAGTGCACTAACCAGAGATCGAAAGCCAGTGCACTAACCAGAGAGTCAAATCCTGTGCACTAACCAGAGAGTCAACGCCTGTGCACTAACCAGAGAGTTAAAGCCAGTGCACTAACGAGAGAGAGAGAAAGAGAGAGTCAAAGCCAGTGCACTAATCAGAAAGAAAGAGAATGAGAGTAAACTTCAGTGCACTAACCAGAGAGTCAAAGCCACGGCACTAACCAGAGAGTCAAAGCCACGGCACTAACCAGTGTGTCAACGCCAGTGCACTAACCAGACAGTCAAAGCCAGTGCACTAACCAAAGATTGAAAGCCAGTCAACTAACCAGCACGACAAGGCCAGCGCACTAACCATAAAGTCAAAGCCAGTGCACTAAACAGAGAGTCAAAGCCAGTGCACTAACCAGAGAGTCAAAGCCAGTGCACTAACCAGAGAGTCAAAGCCAGGGCACTAACCAGAGTGTCAAAGCCAGTGCACTAACCAGAGAGACAGAGAAAGTGAGAGAGAGTCAAAGCCAGTGCACTAACCAGAGAGAGCGAGAGAGAGAGAGAGAGAGAGTGAGGGAGAGAGAGAGAGAGTTCAATTCAGTGCTCTAACCAGAAAGGCAAAGCCAGTGCACTAACCAGTGAGCCAAAGCCAGTGCACAAACCAGAGAGAGTTAAAGACAGTGCACTAACCAGAGAGACAGCAAGAGTCAAAGACAATGCAGTAACCAGGGAGAGAGACAGAGAGAGTCAAAGCCAGTGCACTAACCAGAGAAAGTCAAAGCTAGTGCACTAACCAGAGAGTCAAAGCCAGTGCACTAACCAGAGAGAAAGAGAGAGTCAAAGCCAGTGCACTAACCAGAGAGTCAATGCCAGCGCACTAACCAGAGAGACAAACCCTGGGCACTAACAAGAGAGTCAAATCCTGGTCACTAACCAGAGAGCCAAAGCCAGTGCACTAATCAGAGAGAGAGAGAGAGTCAATGCCAGTGCACTAACCAGAGAGTCAAAGCCAGTGCACTAACCAGAGAGTCAAAACCAGTGCACTAACCAGAGAGTCAAAGCCAGTGCACTAACCAGAGAGTCCAAGCCAGTGCACTAACCAGAGTTTCAAAGCCATTGCACTAACCAGAGAGAAAGAGAAATTGAGAGAGAGAGTCAAAGCCAGTGTACTGCCCAGAGGGCGAAAGCCAGGGCGCTAAACAGAGAATCAAAGCCAGTGCACTTACAGAGAGTCAATGCCAGGGCACTAACCAGAGAGACAAACCCTGGGCACTAACAAGAGAGTCAAATCCTGGTCACTAACCAGAGAGCCAAAGCCAGTGCACTAATCAGAGAGAGAGAGAGAGAGAGAGTCAAAGCCAGTGCACTAACCAGAGAGTCAAAGCCAGTGCACTAACCAGAGAGTCAAAACCAGTGCACTAACCAGAGAGTCAAAGCCAGTGCACTAACCAGAGAGTCCAAGCCAGTGCACTAACCAGAGTTTCAAAGCCATTGCACTAACCAGAGAGAAAGAGAAATTGAGAGAGAGAGTCAAAGCCAGTGTACTGCCCAGAGGGCGAAAGCCAGGGCGCTAAACAGAGAATCAAAGCCAGTGCACTTACAGAGAGTCAATGCCAGGGCACTAACCAGAGAGACAAACCCTGGGCACTAACCAGAGAGTCAAATCCTGGTCACTAACCAGAGAGTCAAAGCCAGTGCACTAACCAGACTGTCAAAGCCAGTGCACTAACCAGAGAGTCAAACCCTTTGCACTAACCAGAGAGTTAAAGCCCGTGCACTAACGAGAGAGAGAGAAAGAGAGAGTCAAAGCCAGTGCACTAATCAGAAAGAAAGAGAAAGAGAGTCAACGTCAGTGCAGACAGTAAAAGCCCGTGCACTATGCAGAGATTCAAAGCCAGGGCACTAAACAGAGAATCAAAGCCAGTGCACTTACAGAGAGTCAATGCCAGGGCACTAACCAGAGAGACAAACCCTGTGCACTAACCAGAGAGTCAAATCCAGTGCACTAACCAGAGATTGAAAGCCAGTGCACTAACCAGAGATTGAAAGCCAGTGCACTAACCAGAGAGTCAAAGCCAGTGCACTAACCAGAGAGTCAAAGCCAGTGCACTAACCAGAGTGTCACAGCCACGGCACTAACCAGAGAGACAGAGAAAGTGAGAGGGTGTCAAAGCCAGTGCACTAACCAGAGAGTCAAAGCCAGTGCACTAACCAGTGAGTCAAAGCCAGTGCACTAACCGGAGAGTCAAAGCCAGTGCACTAACCAGACAGTCAAATCCAGTGCACGAACCAGAGATTGAAATCCAGTGCACTAACCAGAGAGTCAAATCCTGTGCACTAACCAGAGAGTCGACCGCTGTGCACTAACCAGAGAGTTAAAGCCAGTGCATTAACGAGAGAGGAGAAAGAGAGAGTCAAAGCCAGTGCACTAATCAGAAAGAAAGAGAAGGAGTTTAAACATCAGTGCACTAACCAGCGAGTCCAAGCCAGTGCACTAACCAGAGTTTCAAAGCCATTGCACTAACCAGAGAGAAAGAGAAATTGAGAGAGAGAGAGAGAGTCAAAGCGAGTGTACTGTCCAGAGTGCGAAAGCCAGGGCGCTAAACAGATAATCAAAGCCAGTGCACTTACAGAGAGTCAATGCCAGGGCACTAACCAGAGAGTCAAAGCCAGTGCACTAACCAGAGAGTCAAATCCAGTGCACAAACCAGAGATTGAAAGCCAGTGCACTAACCAGATATTGAAAGCCAGTGCACTAACCAGAGACTCATAGCCAGTACACTAACCAGAGATTGAAAGCCAGTGCACTAACCAGATATTGAAAGCCAGTGCACTAACCAGATATTAAAAGCCAGTGCACTAACCAGAGAGTCAAAGCAAGTGCACTAACCAGAGAGACAGAGACAGTGAGAGGGAATCAAAGCCAGTGCACTAACCAGAGAGTCAAAGCCAGTGCACTAACCAGAGATACAGAAAAAGTAAGATGGAGTCAAAGCCAGTGCACTAACCAAAGAGTCAAAGCCAGTGCACTAACAAGTGAGTCAAAGCCAGTGTACTAACCAGAGAGTTTACGCCAGTGCACTAACCAGAGAGTCAAAGCCAGTGCACTAACCAGAGAGTCAAAGCCAGTGCACTAACCAGAGAGACAGAGAAAGTGAAAGAGTGTCAAAGACAGTGCACTAACCAGAGAGTCAAAGCCAGTGCACTAACCAGAGTGTCAAAGCCATTGCACTAACCAGAGAGACAGAGAAAGTGAAAGAGTGTCAAAGACAGTGCACTAACCAGAGAGTCAAAGCCAGTGCACTAACCAGAGAGTCAAAGCCAGTGCACTAACCAGAGAGTCAACGCCAGTGCACTAACCTGAGAGTCAAATCCTGTGCACTAACCAGAGAATCAACCCCTGTGCACTAACCGGAGAGTTAAAGCCAGTGCACTAACGAGAGAGAGAGAAAGAGAGAGTCAAAGCCAGTGCACTAATCAGAAAGAAAGAGAAAGAGAGTCAACGTCAGTGCACTAACCAGCGAGTCAAAGCCAGGGCACTAACCAGAGACTCAAAGCCAGAGCACTAACCAGAGAGTCTAAGTCAGTGCACTAACCAGAGTGTCAAAGTCATTGCACTAAACAGAGAGTCAAAGCCAGTGCACTAACCAGAGAGTCAAAGCCAGTGCACTAACCAGAGAGTCCAAGCCAGTGCACTAACCAGCGTTTCAAAGCCATTGCACTAAACAGAGAGAAAGAGAAATTGAGAGAGAGAGAGAGAGAGAGAGAGAGTCAAAGCCAGTTTACTAACCAGAGAGAAAGAGAGAGTCAAAGCCAGTGCACTAACCAGTGAGTCAAAGCCAGTGCATTGACCAGAGAGTCAAAGCCAGTGCACTAACCAGTGAGTCAAAGCCAGTGCACTAACCGGAGAGTCAAATCCTGTGCACTAACCAGAGAGAAAGAGAAATTGAGAGAGAGAGAGAGAGTCAAAGCGAGTGTACTGTCCAGAGTGCGAAAGCCAGGGCGCTAAACAGAGAATCAAAGCCAGTGCACTTACAGAGAGTCAATGCCAGGGCACTAACCAGAGAGTCAAAGCCAGTGCACTAACCAGAGAGTCAAATCCAGTGCACAAACCAGAGATTGAAAGCCAGTGCACTAACCAGATATTGAAAGCCAGTGCACTACCCAGAGAGTCAACCGCTGTGCACTAACCAGAGAGTTAAAGCCAGCGCATTAACGAGAGAGGAGAAAGAGAGAGTCAAAGCCAGTGCACTAACCAGCGAGTCCAAGCCAGTGCACTAACCAGAGTTTCAAAGCCATTGCACTAACCAGAGAGAAAGAGAAATTGAGAGAGAGAGAGAGAGTCAAAGCGAGTGTACTGTCCAGAGTGCGAAAGCCAGGGCGCTAAACAGAGAATCAAAGCCAGTGCACTTACAGAGAGTCAATGCCAGGGCACTAACCAGAGAGTCAAAGCCAGTGCACTAACCAGAGAGTCAAATCCAGTGCACAAACCAGAGATTGAAAGCCAGTGCACTAACCAGATATTGAAAGCCAGTGCACTAACCAGAGACTCATAGCCAGTACACTAACCAGAGATTGAAAGCCAGTGCACTAACCAGATATTGAAAGCCAGTGCACTAACCAGAGAGTCAAAGCAAGTGCACTAACCAGAGAGACAGAGACAGTGAGAGGGAATCAAAGCCAGTGCACTAACCAGAGAGTCAAAGCCAGTGCACTAACCAGAGATACAGAAAAAGTAAGAGGGAGTCAAAGCCAGTGCACTAACCAATGAGTCAAAGCCAGTGCACTAACAAGTGAGTCAAAGCCAGTGCACTAACCAGAGAGTCAACGCCAGTGCACTAACCAGAGAGTCAAAGCCAGTACACTAAGCAGAGAGTCAAAGCCAGTTCACTAACCAGAGTGTCAAAGCCAGTGCACTAACCAGAGAGACAGAGAAAGTGAGAGAGAGTCAAAGCCAGTGCACTAACCAGAGAGTCAAAGCCAGTGCACTAACCAGTGAGTCAAAGCCAGTGCACTAACCAGAGAGTCAACGCCAGTGCACTAACCTGAGAGTCAAATCCTGTGCACTAACCAGAGAATCAACCCCTGTGCACTAACCAGAGAGTTAAAGCCAGTGCACTAACGAAAGAGAGAGAAAGAGAGAGTCAAAGCCAGTGCACTAATCAGAAAGAAAGAGAAAGAGAGTCAACGTCAGTGCACTAACCAGCGAGTCAAAGCCAGGGCACTAACCAGAGACTCAAAGCCAGAGCACTAACCAGAGAGTCAAAGTCAGTGCACTAACCAGAGTGTCAAAGTCATTGCACTAAACAGAGAGTCAAAGCCAGTGCACTAACCAGAGAGTCAAAGCCAGTGCACTAACCAGAGAGTCCAAGCCAGTGCACTAACCAGCGTTTCAAAGCCATTGCACTAACCAGAGAGAAAGAGAAATTGAGAGAGAGAGAGAGAGAGAGAGAGAGAGAGAGAGAGAGAGTCAAAGCCAGTGTACTGTCCAGAGTGCCAAAGACAGGGCGCTAAACAGAGAATCAAAGCCAGTGCACTTACAGAGAGTCAATGCCAGGGCACTAACCAGAGAGACAAACCCTGGGCACTAACCAGAGAGTCAAATCCTGGTCACTAACCAGAGAGTCAAAGCCAGTTTACTAACCAGAGAGAAAGAGAGAGTCAAAGCCAGTGCACTAACCAGTGAGTCAAAGCCAGTGCATTGACTAGAGAGTCAAAGCCAGTGCACTAACCAGAGAGTCAAAGCCAGTGCACTAACCAGATATTGAAAGCCAG
This sequence comes from Isurus oxyrinchus, assembly GCA_026770705.1. Taxonomy (NCBI): domain Eukaryota; kingdom Metazoa; phylum Chordata; class Chondrichthyes; order Lamniformes; family Lamnidae; genus Isurus; species Isurus oxyrinchus. The sequence continues at coordinate 1,385,991 of JANJGN010000057.1, read as the reverse complement.
TGCACTAACCAGAGAGTCAAAGCCAGTGCACTAACCAGAGAGTCAAAGCCACGGCACTAACCAGAGAGTCAAAGCAAGTGCACTAACCAGAGACTCAAAGTCATTGCACTAACCAGAGAGTCAAAGCCAGTGCACTAACCAGAGAGTCAAAGCCAGGGCACTAACCAGAGAGTCAAAGCCAGTGCACTAAACATCGAGTCAAAGCCAGTGCACTAACCAGAGAGTCAAAGCCAGGGCACTAACCAGAGAGTCAAAGCCAGGGCACTAACCAGAGAGTCAAAGCCAGGGCACTAACCAGAGAGTCAAAGCCAGGGCACTAACCAGAGAGTCAAAGCCAGGGCACTAACCAGAAAGTCAAAGCCAGGGCACTAACCAGAGAGAGAGAAAGAGAGATCAAAGACAGTGCACTAACCAGAGAGTCAAAGCAAGTGCACTAACCAGAGAGACAGAGACAGTGAGAGGGAATCAAAGCCAGTGCACTAACCAGAGAGTCAAAGCCAGTGCACTAACCAGAGATACAGAAAAAGTAAGAGGGAGTCAAAGCCAGTGCACTAACCAAAGAGTCAAAGCCAGTGCACTAACAAGTGAGTCAAAGCCAGTGCACTAACCAGAGAGTCAAAGCCAGTTCACTAACCAGAGTGTCAAAGCCAGTGCACTAACCAGAGAGACAGAGAAAGTGAGAGAGAGTCAAAGCCAGTGCACTAACCAGAGAGTCAAAGCCAGTGCACTAACCAGTGAGTCAAAGCCAGTGCACTAACCAGAGAGTCAACGCCAGTGCACTAACCTGAGAGTCAGATCCTGTGCACTAACCAGAGACTCAACCCCTGTGCACTAACCAGAGAGTCAAAGCCAGTGCACTAATCAGAAAGAAAGAGAAAGAGAGTCAACGTCAGTGCACTAACCAGCGAGTCAAAGCCAGGGCACTAACCAGAGACACAAAGCCAGAGCACTAACCAGAGAGTCAAAGCCAGTGCACTAACCAGAGAGTCAAAGCCAGTGCACTAACCAGAGAGTCCAAGCCAGTGCACTAACCAGCGTTTCAAAGCCATTGCACTAACCAGAGAGAAAGAGAAATTGAGAGAGAGAGAGAGAGAGAGAGAGAGAGAGAGTCAAAGCCAGTGTACTGTCCAGAGTGCCAAAGACAGGGCGCTAAACAAAGAATCAAAGCCAGTGCACTTACAGAGAGTCAATGCCAGGGCACTAACCAGAGAGACAAACCCTGGGCACTAACCAGAGAGTCAAATCCTGGTCACTAACCAGAGAGTCAAAGCCAGTTTACTAACCAGAGAGAAAGAGAGAGTCAAAGCCAGTGCACTAACCAGTGAGTCAAAGCCAGTGCATTGACTAGAGAGTCAAAGCCAGTGCACTAACCAGAGAGTCAAAGCCAGTGCACTAACCAGATATTGAAAGCCAGTGCACTAACCAGAGAGTCAAAGCCAGTGCACTAACCAGAGAGTCAAAGCCACGGCACTAACCAGAGACTCAAAGCAAGTGCACTAACCAGAGAGTCAAAGCCAGTGCACTAACCAGAGAGTCAAAGCTTGTGCACTAACCAGAGAGTCAAACCACTGCACTAACCAGAGAGTCAAAGCCAGTGCACTAACCAGAGAGTCAAAGCCACTGCACTAACCAGAGAGTCAAAGCCAGTGCACTAACCAGAGAGTCAAAGCCAGTGCACTAACCAGAGAGTCAAAGCAGGTGCACTAACCAGAGAGTCAAAGCCAGGGCACAAACCAGAGAGTCAAGGCCAGGGCACAAACCAGAGAGTCAAAGCCAGTGCACTAACCAGAGAGTCAAAGCCACGGCACTAACCAGAGACTCAAAGCAAGTGCACTAACCAGAGACTCAAAGTCAGTGCACTAACCAGAGTGTCAAAGTCATTGCACTAAACAGAGAGTCAAAGCCAGTGCACTAACCAGAGAGTCAAAGCCAGTGCACTAACCAAAGAGTCCAAGCCAGTGCACTAACCAGCGTTTCAAAGCCATTGCACTAACCAGAGAGAAAGAGAAATTGAGAGAGAGAGAGAGAGAGAGAGAGAGTCAAAGCCAGTGTACTGTCCAGAGTGCCAAAGACAGGGCGCTAAACAGAGAATCAAAGCCAGTGCACTTACAGAGAGTCAATGCCAGGGCACTAACCAGAGAGACAAAGCGAGTGCACTAACCAGTGAGTCAAAGCCAGTGCACTAACCGGAGAGTCAAATCCTGTGCACTAACCAGAGAGTCAACCGCTGTGCACTAACCAGAGAGTTAAAGCCAGTGCATTAACGAGAGAGGAGAAAGAGAGAGTCAAAGCCAGTGCACTAATCAGAAAGAAAGAGAAGGAGTTTAAACATCAGTGCACTAACCAGCGAGTCCAAGCCAGTGCACTAACCAGAGTTTCAAAGCCATTGCACTAACCAGAGAGAAAGAGAAATTGAGAGAGAGAGAGAGAGAGAGTCAAAGCGAGTGTACTGTCCAGAGTGCGAAAGCCAGGGCGCTAAACAGAGAATCAAAGCCAGTGCACTTACAGAGAGTCAAAGCCAGCGCACTAACCAGAGAGTCAAAGCCAGTGCACTAACCCGAGAGTCAAAGCCAGTGCACTAACCCGAGAGTCAAAGCCAGTGCACTAACCAGAGAGTCAAAGCCAGTGCACTAAGCAGAGATTCAAAGCCAGTGCACTTGGCAGAGAGTCAAAGACAGTGCACTAACCAGAGAGTCAAAGGCAGTGCACTAACCAGTGAGTCAAAGACAGTGCACTAACCAGAGAGTCAAAGCCAGCGCACTAACCAGAGAGTCAAAGCCAGTGCACTAACCCGAGAGTCAAAGCCAGTGCACTAACCAGAGGGTCAAAGCCAGTGCACTAAGCAGAGATTCAAAGCCAGTGCACTTGGCAGAGAGTCAAAGACAGTGCACTAACCAGAGAGTCAAAGGCAGTACACTAACCAGATATTCAAAGCGAGTGCACTAACCAGAGAGTCAAAGACAGTGCACTAACCAGATATTCAAAGAGAGTGCACTAACCAGAGAGTCAAAGGCAGTGCACTAACCAGTGAGTCAAAGACAGTGCACTAACCAGAGAGTCAAAGCCAGGGCACTAACCAGAGTGTCAAATCCAGGGCACTAACCAGAGAGTCAAATCCAGGGCACTAACCAGAGAGTCAAAGCCAGTGCAATAACCAGAGAGTCAAAGAAAGTGCACTAACCAGAGAGAGTCAAAGCCAGTACCCTAACCAGAAAGTCAAAGTCAGTGCACTAACCAGAGAGTCAAAGGCAGTACACTAACCAGATATTCAAAGCGAGTGCACTAACCAGAGAGTCAAAGCCAGTGCACTAACCAGATATTCAAAGAGAGTGCACTAACCAGAGAGTCAAAGGCAGTGCACTAACCAGTGAGTCAAAGACAGTGCACTAACCAGAGAGTCAAAGCCAGGGCACTAACCAGAGTGTCAAATCCAGGGCAGTAACCAGAGAGTCAAAGCCAGGGCACTAACCAGAGAGTCAAAGCCAGTGCACTAACCCAAGAGTCAAAGCCAGTGCACTAAGCAGAGAGTCAAAGCCAGGGCACTAACCAGAGAGTCAAAGCCAGGGCACTAACCAGAGACTCAAAGCCAGGGCACTAACCAGAGAGTCAAAGCCAGTGCACTAACCAGAGAGTCAAAGCCAGTGCACTAACCAGAGAGTCAAAGCCAGTGCACTAACCAGAGAGACAGAGAAAGTGAGAGAGAGTCAATGCCAGTACACTAACCAGAGAGTCAAAGCCAGTGCACTAACCAGAGAGTCCAAGCCAGTGCACTAACCAGAGAGTCAAAGCCAGTGCACTAACCAGAGAGTCAAAGCCAGTGCACTAACCAGAGAGACAGAGAAAGTGAGAGAGAGTCAAAACCAGTGCACTAACCAGAGAGTCAAAGCGAGTACACTAACCAGAGAGACAGAGAAAGTGAGAGAGAGTCAATGCCAGTACACTAACCAGAGAGTCAAAGCCAGTGCACTAACCAGAGAGTCAAAGCCAGTGCACTAACCAGAGAGTCAAAGCCAGTGCACTAACCAGAGAGTCAAATCCAGGGCACGAACCAGAGAGTCAAATCCAGGGCACGAACCAGAGAGTCAAAGCCAGTGCACGAACCAGAGAGTCAAATCCAGTGCTCTAACCAGAGAAATAAAAGACATTGCACTAACGAGAGAGTCAAAGCCAGTGCACTAACCAGAGAGTCAAAGCAAGTGCACTAACCAGAGAGACAGAGACAGTGAGAGGGAATCAAAGCCAGTGCACTAACCAGAGAGTCAAAGCCAGTGCACTAACCAGAGATACAGAAAAAGTAAGATGGAGTCAAAGCCAGTGCACTAACCAAAGAGTCAAAGCCAGTGCACTAACAAGTGAGTCAAAGCCAGTGTACTAACCAGAGAGTTTACGCCAGTGCACTAACCAGAGAGTCAAAGCCAGTGCACTAACCAGAGAGTCAAAGCCAGTGCACTAACCAGAGAGACAGAGAAAGTGAAAGAGTGTCAAAGACAGTGCACTAACCAGAGAGTCAAAGCCAGTGCACTAACCAGAGTGTCAAAGCCATTGCACTAACCAGAGAGACAGAGAAAGTGAAAGAGTGTCAAAGACAGTGCACTAACCAGAGAGTCAAAGCCAGTGCACTAACCAGTGAGTCAAAGCCAGTGCACTAACCGGAGAGTCAAAGCCAGTGCACTAACCATACAGTCAAATCCAGTGCACTAACCAGAGATTGAAATCCTGTGCACTAGCCAGAGAGTCGACCGCTGTGCACTAACCAGAGAGTTAAAGCCAGTGCATTAACGAGAGAGGAGAAAGAGAGAGTCCAAGCCAGTGCACTAACCAGCGTTTCAAAGCCATTGCACTAACCAGAGAGAAAGAGAAATTGAGAGAGAGAGAGAGAGAGAGAGAGAGTCAAAGCCAGTGTACTGTCCAGAGTGCCAAAGACAGGGCGCTAAACAGAGAATCAAAGCCAGTGCACTTACAGAGAGTCAATGCCAGGGCACTAACCAGAGAGACAAAACCTGGGCACTAACCAGAGAGTCAAATCCTGGTCACTAACCAGAGAGTCAAAGCCAGTTTACTAACCAGAGAGAAAGAGAGAGTCAAAGCCAGGGCACTAACCAGAGACTCATAGCCAGTACACTAACCAGATATTGAAAGCCAGTGCACTAACCAGAGAGTCAAAGCAAGTGCACTAACCGGAGAGTCAAATCCTGTGCACTACCCAGAGAGTCAACCGCTGTGCACTAACCAGAGAGTTAAAGCCAGCGCATTAACGAGAGAGGAGAAAGAGAGAGTCAAAGCCAGTGCACTAACCAGCGAGTCCAAGCCAGTGCACTAACCAGAGTTTCAAAGCCATTGCACTAACCAGAGAGAAAGAGAAATTGAGAGAGAGAGAGAGAGTCAAAGCGAGTGTACTGTCCAGAGTGCGAAAGCCAGGGCGCTAAACAGAGAATCAAAGCCAGTGCACTTACAGAGAGTCAATGCCAGGGCACTAACCAGAGAGTCAAAGCCAGTGCACTAACCAGAGAGTCAAATCCAGTGCACAAACCAGAGATTGAAAGCCAGTGCACTAACCAGATATTGAAAGCCAGTGCACTAACCAGAGACTCATAGCCAGTACACTAACCAGAGATTGAAAGCCAGTGCACTAACCAGATATTGAAAGCCAGTGCACTAACCAGAGAGTCAAAGCAAGTGCACTAACCAGAGAGACAGAGACAGTGAGAGGGAATCAAAGCCAGTGCACTAACCAGAGAGTCAAAGCCAGTGCACTAACCAGAGATACAGAAAAAGTAAGAGGGAGTCAAAGCCAGTGCACTAACCAATGAGTCAAAGCCAGTGCACTAACAAGTGAGTCAAAGCCAGTGCACTAACCAGAGAGTCAACGCCAGTGCACTAACCAGAGAGTCAAAGCCAGTACACTAAGCAGAGAGTCAAAGCCAGTTCACTAACCAGAGTGTCAAAGCCAGTGCACTAACCAGAGAGACAGAGAAAGTGAGAGAGAGTCAAAGCCAGTGCACTAACCAGAGAGTCAAAGCCAGTGCACTAACCAGTGAGTCAAAGCCAGTGCACTAACCAGAGAGTCAACGCCAGTGCACTAACCTGAGAGTCAAATCCTGTGCACTAACCAGAGAATCAACCCCTGTGCACTAACCAGAGAGTTAAAGCCAGTGCACTAACGAAAGAGAGAGAAAGAGAGAGTCAAAGCCAGTGCACTAATCAGAAAGAAAGAGAAAGAGAGTCAACGTCAGTGCACTAACCAGCGAGTCAAAGCCAGGGCACTAACCAGAGACTCAAAGCCAGAGCACTAACCAGAGAGTCAAAGTCAGTGCACTAACCAGAGTGTCAAAGTCATTGCACTAAACAGAGAGTCAAAGCCAGTGCACTAACCAGAGAGTCAAAGCCAGTGCACTAACCAGAGAGTCCAAGCCAGTGCACTAACCAGCGTTTCAAAGCCATTGCACTAACCAGAGAGAAAGAGAAATTGAGAGAGAGAGAGAGAGAGAGAGAGAGAGAGAGAGAGAGAGTCAAAGCCAGTGTACTGTCCAGAGTGCCAAAGACAGGGCGCTAAACAGAGAATCAAAGCCAGTGCACTTACAGAGAGTCAATGCCAGGGCACTAACCAGAGAGACAAACCCTGGGCACTAACCAGAGAGTCAAATCCTGGTCACTAACCAGAGAGTCAAAGCCAGTTTACTAACCAGAGAGAAAGAGAGAGTCAAAGCCAGTGCACTAACCAGTGAGTCAAAGCCAGTGCATTGACTAGAGAGTCAAAGCCAGTGCACTAACCAGAGAGTCAAAGCCAGTGCACTAACCAGATATTGAAAGCCAGTGCACTAACCAGAGAGTCAAAGCCAGTGCACTAACCAGAGAGTCAAAGCCACGGCACTAACCAGAGAGTCAAAGCAAGTGCACTAACCAGAGACTCAAAGTCATTGCACTAACCAGAGAGTCAAAGCCAGTGCACTAACCAGAGAGTCAAAGCCAGGGCACTAACCAGAGAGTCAAAGCCAGTGCACTAAACATCGAGTCAAAGCCAGTGCACTAACCAGAGAGTCAAAGCCAGGGCACTAACCAGAGAGTCAAAGCCAGGGCACTAACCAGAGAGTCAAAGCCAGGGCACTAACCAGAGAGTCAAAGCCAGGGCACTAACCAGAGAGTCAAAGCCAGGGCACTAACCAGAAAGTCAAAGCCAGGGCACTAACCAGAGAGAGAGAAAGAGAGATCAAAGACAGTGCACTAACCAGAGAGTCAAAGCAAGTGCACTAACCAGAGAGACAGAGACAGTGAGAGGGAATCAAAGCCAGTGCACTAACCAGAGAGTCAAAGCCAGTGCACTAACCAGAGATACAGAAAAAGTAAGAGGGAGTCAAAGCCAGTGCACTAACCAAAGAGTCAAAGCCAGTGCACTAACAAGTGAGTCAAAGCCAGTGCACTAACCAGAGAGTCAAAGCCAGTTCACTAACCAGAGTGTCAAAGCCAGTGCACTAACCAGAGAGACAGAGAAAGTGAGAGAGAGTCAAAGCCAGTGCACTAACCAGAGAGTCAAAGCCAGTGCACTAACCAGTGAGTCAAAGCCAGTGCACTAACCAGAGAGTCAACGCCAGTGCACTAACCTGAGAGTCAGATCCTGTGCACTAACCAGAGACTCAACCCCTGTGCACTAACCAGAGAGTCAAAGCCAGTGCACTAATCAGAAAGAAAGAGAAAGAGAGTCAACGTCAGTGCACTAACCAGCGAGTCAAAGCCAGGGCACTAACCAGAGACACAAAGCCAGAGCACTAACCAGAGAGTCAAAGCCAGTGCACTAACCAGAGAGTCAAAGCCAGTGCACTAACCAGAGAGTCCAAGCCAGTGCACTAACCAGCGTTTCAAAGCCATTGCACTAACCAGAGAGAAAGAGAAATTGAGAGAGAGAGAGAGAGAGAGAGAGAGAGAGAGTCAAAGCCAGTGTACTGTCCAGAGTGCCAAAGACAGGGCGCTAAACAAAGAATCAAAGCCAGTGCACTTACAGAGAGTCAATGCCAGGGCACTAACCAGAGAGACAAACCCTGGGCACTAACCAGAGAGTCAAATCCTGGTCACTAACCAGAGAGTCAAAGCCAGTTTACTAACCAGAGAGAAAGAGAGAGTCAAAGCCAGTGCACTAACCAGTGAGTCAAAGCCAGTGCATTGACTAGAGAGTCAAAGCCAGTGCACTAACCAGAGAGTCAAAGCCAGTGCACTAACCAGATATTGAAAGCCAGTGCACTAACCAGAGAGTCAAAGCCAGTGCACTAACCAGAGAGTCAAAGCCACGGCACTAACCAGAGACTCAAAGCAAGTGCACTAACCAGAGAGTCAAAGCCAGTGCACTAACCAGAGAGTCAAAGCTTGTGCACTAACCAGAGAGTCAAACCACTGCACTAACCAGAGAGTCAAAGCCAGTGCACTAACCAGAGAGTCAAAGCCACTGCACTAACCAGAGAGTCAAAGCCAGTGCACTAACCAGAGAGTCAAAGCCAGTGCACTAACCAGAGAGTCAAAGCAGGTGCACTAACCAGAGAGTCAAAGCCAGGGCACAAACCAGAGAGTCAAGGCCAGGGCACAAACCAGAGAGTCAAAGCCAGTGCACTAACCAGAGAGTCAAAGCCACGGCACTAACCAGAGACTCAAAGCAAGTGCACTAACCAGAGACTCAAAGTCAGTGCACTAACCAGAGTGTCAAAGTCATTGCACTAAACAGAGAGTCAAAGCCAGTGCACTAACCAGAGAGTCAAAGCCAGTGCACTAACCAAAGAGTCCAAGCCAGTGCACTAACCAGCGTTTCAAAGCCATTGCACTAACCAGAGAGAAAGAGAAATTGAGAGAGAGAGAGAGAGAGAGAGAGAGTCAAAGCCAGTGTACTGTCCAGAGTGCCAAAGACAGGGCGCTAAACAGAGAATCAAAGCCAGTGCACTTACAGAGAGTCAATGCCAGGGCACTAACCAGAGAGACAAAGCGAGTGCACTAACCAGTGAGTCAAAGCCAGTGCACTAACCGGAGAGTCAAATCCTGTGCACTAACCAGAGAGTCAACCGCTGTGCACTAACCAGAGAGTTAAAGCCAGTGCATTAACGAGAGAGGAGAAAGAGAGAGTCAAAGCCAGTGCACTAATCAGAAAGAAAGAGAAGGAGTTTAAACATCAGTGCACTAACCAGCGAGTCCAAGCCAGTGCACTAACCAGAGTTTCAAAGCCATTGCACTAACCAGAGAGAAAGAGAAATTGAGAGAGAGAGAGAGAGAGAGTCAAAGCGAGTGTACTGTCCAGAGTGCGAAAGCCAGGGCGCTAAACAGAGAATCAAAGCCAGTGCACTTACAGAGAGTCAAAGCCAGCGCACTAACCAGAGAGTCAAAGCCAGTGCACTAACCCGAGAGTCAAAGCCAGTGCACTAACCCGAGAGTCAAAGCCAGTGCACTAACCAGAGAGTCAAAGCCAGTGCACTAAGCAGAGATTCAAAGCCAGTGCACTTGGCAGAGAGTCAAAGACAGTGCACTAACCAGAGAGTCAAAGGCAGTGCACTAACCAGTGAGTCAAAGACAGTGCACTAACCAGAGAGTCAAAGCCAGCGCACTAACCAGAGAGTCAAAGCCAGTGCACTAACCCGAGAGTCAAAGCCAGTGCACTAACCAGAGGGTCAAAGCCAGTGCACTAAGCAGAGATTCAAAGCCAGTGCACTTGGCAGAGAGTCAAAGACAGTGCACTAACCAGAGAGTCAAAGGCAGTACACTAACCAGATATTCAAAGCGAGTGCACTAACCAGAGAGTCAAAGACAGTGCACTAACCAGATATTCAAAGAGAGTGCACTAACCAGAGAGTCAAAGGCAGTGCACTAACCAGTGAGTCAAAGACAGTGCACTAACCAGAGAGTCAAAGCCAGGGCACTAACCAGAGTGTCAAATCCAGGGCACTAACCAGAGAGTCAAATCCAGGGCACTAACCAGAGAGTCAAAGCCAGTGCAATAACCAGAGAGTCAAAGAAAGTGCACTAACCAGAGAGAGTCAAAGCCAGTACCCTAACCAGAAAGTCAAAGTCAGTGCACTAACCAGAGAGTCAAAGGCAGTACACTAACCAGATATTCAAAGCGAGTGCACTAACCAGAGAGTCAAAGCCAGTGCACTAACCAGATATTCAAAGAGAGTGCACTAACCAGAGAGTCAAAGGCAGTGCACTAACCAGTGAGTCAAAGACAGTGCACTAACCAGAGAGTCAAAGCCAGGGCACTAACCAGAGTGTCAAATCCAGGGCAGTAACCAGAGAGTCAAAGCCAGGGCACTAACCAGAGAGTCAAAGCCAGTGCACTAACCCAAGAGTCAAAGCCAGTGCACTAAGCAGAGAGTCAAAGCCAGGGCACTAACCAGAGAGTCAAAGCCAGGGCACTAACCAGAGACTCAAAGCCAGGGCACTAACCAGAGAGTCAAAGCCAGTGCACTAACCAGAGAGTCAAAGCCAGTGCACTAACCAGAGAGTCAAAGCCAGTGCACTAACCAGAGAGACAGAGAAAGTGAGAGAGAGTCAATGCCAGTACACTAACCAGAGAGTCAAAGCCAGTGCACTAACCAGAGAGTCCAAGCCAGTGCACTAACCAGAGAGTCAAAGCCAGTGCACTAACCAGAGAGTCAAAGCCAGTGCACTAACCAGAGAGACAGAGAAAGTGAGAGAGAGTCAAAACCAGTGCACTAACCAGAGAGTCAAAGCGAGTACACTAACCAGAGAGACAGAGAAAGTGAGAGAGAGTCAATGCCAGTACACTAACCAGAGAGTCAAAGCCAGTGCACTAACCAGAGAGTCAAAGCCAGTGCACTAACCAGAGAGTCAAAGCCAGTGCACTAACCAGAGAGTCAAATCCAGGGCACGAACCAGAGAGTCAAATCCAGGGCACGAACCAGAGAGTCAAAGCCAGTGCACGAACCAGAGAGTCAAATCCAGTGCTCTAACCAGAGAAATAAAAGACATTGCACTAACGAGAGAGTCAAAGCCAGTGCACTAACCAGAGAGTCAAAGCAAGTGCACTAACCAGAGAGACAGAGACAGTGAGAGGGAATCAAAGCCAGTGCACTAACCAGAGAGTCAAAGCCAGTGCACTAACCAGAGATACAGAAAAAGTAAGATGGAGTCAAAGCCAGTGCACTAACCAAAGAGTCAAAGCCAGTGCACTAACAAGTGAGTCAAAGCCAGTGTACTAACCAGAGAGTTTACGCCAGTGCACTAACCAGAGAGTCAAAGCCAGTGCACTAACCAGAGAGTCAAAGCCAGTGCACTAACCAGAGAGACAGAGAAAGTGAAAGAGTGTCAAAGACAGTGCACTAACCAGAGAGTCAAAGCCAGTGCACTAACCAGAGTGTCAAAGCCATTGCACTAACCAGAGAGACAGAGAAAGTGAAAGAGTGTCAAAGACAGTGCACTAACCAGAGAGTCAAAGCCAGTGCACTAACCAGTGAGTCAAAGCCAGTGCACTAACCGGAGAGTCAAAGCCAGTGCACTAACCATACAGTCAAATCCAGTGCACTAACCAGAGATTGAAATCCTGTGCACTAGCCAGAGAGTCGACCGCTGTGCACTAACCAGAGAGTTAAAGCCAGTGCATTAACGAGAGAGGAGAAAGAGAGAGTCCAAGCCAGTGCACTAACCAGCGTTTCAAAGCCATTGCACTAACCAGAGAGAAAGAGAAATTGAGAGAGAGAGAGAGAGAGAGAGAGAGTCAAAGCCAGTGTACTGTCCAGAGTGCCAAAGACAGGGCGCTAAACAGAGAATCAAAGCCAGTGCACTTACAGAGAGTCAATGCCAGGGCACTAACCAGAGAGACAAAACCTGGGCACTAACCAGAGAGTCAAATCCTGGTCACTAACCAGAGAGTCAAAGCCAGTTTACTAACCAGAGAGAAAGAGAGAGTCAAAGCCAGGGCACTAACCAGAGACTCATAGCCAGTACACTAACCAGATATTGAAAGCCAGTGCACTAACCAGAGAGTCAAAGCAAGTGCACTAACCGGAGAGTCAAATCCTGTGCACTACCCAGAGAGTCAACCGCTGTGCACTAACCAGAGAGTTAAAGCCAGCGCATTAACGAGAGAGGAGAAAGAGAGAGTCAAAGCCAGTGCACTAACCAGCGAGTCCAAGCCAGTGCACTAACCAGAGTTTCAAAGCCATTGCACTAACCAGAGAGAAAGAGAAATTGAGAGAGAGAGAGAGAGTCAAAGCGAGTGTACTGTCCAGAGTGCGAAAGCCAGGGCGCTAAACAGAGAATCAAAGCCAGTGCACTTACAGAGAGTCAATGCCAGGGCACTAACCAGAGAGTCAAAGCCAGTGCACTAACCAGAGAGTCAAATCCAGTGCACAAACCAGAGATTGAAAGCCAGTGCACTAACCAGATATTGAAAGCCAGTGCACTAACCAGAGACTCATAGCCAGTACACTAACCAGAGATTGAAAGCCAGTGCACTAACCAGATATTGAAAGCCAGTGCACTAACCAGAGAGTCAAAGCAAGTGCACTAACCAGAGAGACAGAGACAGTGAGAGGGAATCAAAGCCAGTGCACTAACCAGAGAGTCAAAGCCAGTGCACTAACCAGAGATACAGAAAAAGTAAGAGGGAGTCAAAGCCAGTGCACTAACCAATGAGTCAAAGCCAGTGCACTAACAAGTGAGTCAAAGCCAGTGCACTAACCAGAGAGTCAACGCCAGTGCACTAACCAGAGAGTCAAAGCCAGTACACTAAGCAGAGAGTCAAAGCCAGTTCACTAACCAGAGTGTCAAAGCCAGTGCACTAACCAGAGAGACAGAGAAAGTGAGAGAGAGTCAAAGCCAGTGCACTAACCAGAGAGTCAAAGCCAGTGCACTAACCAGTGAGTCAAAGCCAGTGCACTAACCAGAGAGTCAACGCCAGTGCACTAACCTGAGAGTCAAATCCTGTGCACTAACCAGAGAATCAACCCCTGTGCACTAACCAGAGAGTTAAAGCCAGTGCACTAACGAAAGAGAGAGAAAGAGAGAGTCAAAGCCAGTGCACTAATCAGAAAGAAAGAGAAAGAGAGTCAACGTCAGAGCACTAACCAGCGAGTCAAAGCCAGGGCACTAACCAGAGACTCAAAGCCAGAGCACTAACCAGAGAGTCAAAGTCAGTGCACTAACCAGAGTGTCAAAGTCATTGCACTAAACAGAGAGTCAAAGCCAGTGCACTAACCAGAGAGTCAAAGCCAGTGCACTAACCAGAGAGTCCAAGCCAGTGCACTAACCAGCGTTTCAAAGCCATTGCACTAACCAGAGAGAAAGAGAAATTGAGAGACAGAGAGAGAGAGAGAGAGAGAGAGAGAGTCAAAGCCAGTGTACTGTCCAGAGTGCCAAAGACAGGGCGCTAAACAGAGAATCAAAGCCAGTGCACTTACAGAGAGTCAATGCCAGGGCACTAACCAGAGAGACAAACCCTGGGCACTAACCAGAGAGTCAAATCCTGGTCACTAACCAGAGAGTCAAAGCCAGTTTACTAACCAGAGAGAAAGAGAGAGTCAAAGCCAGTGCACTAACCAGTGAGTCAAAGCCAGTGCATTGACTAGAGAGTCAAAGCCAGTGCACTAACCAGAGAGTCAAAGCCAGTGCACTAACCAGATATTGAAAGCCAGTGCACTAACCAGAGAGACAAAGCCAGTGCACTAACCAGTGAGTCAAAGCCAGTGCACTAACCGGAGAGTCAAATCCTGTGCACTAACCAGAGAGTCAACCGCTGTGCACTAACCAGAGAGTTAAAGCCAGTGCATTAACGAGAGAGGAGAAAGAGAGAGTCAAAGCCAGTGCACTAATCAGAAAGAAAGAGAAGGAGTTTAAACATCAGTGCACTAACCAGCGAGTCCAAGCCAGTGCACTAACCAGAGTTTCAAAGCCATTGCACTAACCAGAGAGAAAGAGAAATTGAGAGAGAGAGAGAGAGAGTCAAAGCGAGTGTACTGTCCAGAGTGCGAAAGCCAGGGCGCTAAACAGAGAATCAAAGCCAGTGCACTTACAGAGAGTCAATGCCAGGGCACTAACCAGAGAGACAAACCCTGGGCACTAACCAGAGAGTCAAATCCTGGTCACTAACCAGAGAGTCAAAGCCAGTACACTAACCAGAGAGTCAATGCCATTGCACTAACCAGACTGTCAAAGCCAGTGCACTAACCAGAGAGTCAAAGCCAGGGCACTAACCAGAGACTCATAGCCAGTACACTAACCAGATATTGAAAGCCAGTGCACTAACCAGAGAGTCAAAGCAAGTGCACTAACCAGAATGTCCAAGCCAGTGCACTAACCAGAAAGTCCAAGCCAGTGCACTAACAAGAGATTGAAAGCCAGTGCACTAAACATCGAGTCAAAGCCAGTGCACTAACCATAAAACCAAAGCCAGTGCACTAACCAGAGAGTCAAAGCCAGGGCACTAACCAGAGAGTCAAAGCCAGGGCACTAACCAGAGAGAAAGAGAAATTGAGAGAGAGAGAGAGAGAGAGAGAGAGAGAGAGTCAAAGCCAGTGCACTAACCAGAGATTCAAAGCCAGTGCACTAACCAGAGAGTCCAAGCCAGTGCACTAACCAGCGTTTCAAAGCCATTGCACTAACCAGAGAGAAAGAGAAATTGAGAGAGAGAGAGAGAGAGAGAGAGAGTCAAAGCCAGTGTACTGTCCAGAGTGCCAAAGACAGGGCGCTAAACAGAGAATCAAAGCCAGTGCACTTACAGAGAGTCAATGCCAGGGCACTAACCAGAGAGACAAACCCTGGGCACTAACCAGAGAGTCAAATCCTGGTCACTAACCAGAGAGTCAAAGCCAGTACACTAACCAGAGAGTCAATGCCATTGCATTAACCAGACTGTCAAAGCCAGTGCACTAACCAGAGAGTCAAAGCCAGGGCACTAACCAGAGACTCATAGCCAGTACACTAACCAGATATTGAAAGCCAGTGCACTAACCAGAGAGTCAAAGCAAGTGCACTAACCAGAGAGACAGAGACAGTGAGAGGGAATCAAAGCCAGTACACTAACCAGAGAGTCAAAGCCAGTGCACTTACCAGAGATACAGAAAAAGTAAGAGGGAGTCAAAGCCAGTGCACTAACCAAAGAGTCAAAGCCAGTGCACTAACAAGTGAGTCAAAGCCAGTGCACTAACCAGAGAGTCAACGCCAGTGCACTAACCAGAGAGTCAAAGCCAGTACACTAAGCAGAGAGTCAAAGCCAGTTCACTAACCAGAGTGTCAAAGCCAGTGCACTAACCAGAGAGACAGAGAAAGTGAGAGAGAGTCAAAGCCAGTGCACTAACCAGAGAGTCAAAGCCAGTGCACTAACCAGTGAGTCAAAGCCAGTGCACTAACCAGAGAGTCAACGCCAGTGCACTAACCTGAGAGTCAAATCCTGTGCACTAACCAGAGAATCAACCCCTGTGCACTAACCAGAGAGTTAAAGCCAGTGCACTAACGAGAGAGAGAGAAAGAGAGAGTCAAAGGCAGTGCACTAATCAGAAAGAAAGAGAAAGAGAGTCAACGTCAGTGCACTAACCAGCGAGTCAAAGCCAGGGCACTAACCAGAGACTCAAAGCCAGAGCACTAACCAGAGAGTCAACGTCAGTGCACTAACCAGAGTGCCAAAGACAGGGCGCTAAACAGAGAATCAAAGCCAGTGCACTTACAGAGAGTCAATGCCAGGGCACTAACCAGAGAGACAAACCCTGGGCACTAACCAGAGAGTCAAATCCTGGTCACTAACCAGAGAGTCAAAGCCAGTTTACTAACCAGAAAGAAAGAGAGAGTCAAAGCCAGTGCACTAACCAGTGAGTCAAAGCCAGTGCATTGACTAGAGAGTCAAAGCCAGTGCACTAACCAGAGAGTCAAAGCCAGTGCACTAACCAGATATTGAAAGCCAGTGCACTAACCAGAGAGTCAAAGCCAGTGCACTAACCAGAGAGTCAAAGCCACGGCACTAACCAGAGAGTCAAAGCAAGTGCACTAACCAGAGACTCAAAGTCATTGCACTAACCAGAGAGTCAAAGCCAGTGCACTAACCAGAGAGTCAAAGCCAGTGCACTAACCAGAGAGTCAAAGCCAGGGCACTAACCAGAGAGTCAAAGCCAGTTCACTAACCAGAGTGTCAAAGCCAGTGCACTAACCAGTGAGTCAAAGCCAGTGCACTAACCAGAGATTCAAAGCCAGTACACTAAGCAGAGAGTCAAATCCAGTACACTAAGCAGAGAGTCAAAGCCAGTGCACTAACCAGAAAGTCCAAGCCAGTGCACTAACAAGAGATTGAAAGCCAGGGCACTAACCAAAGAAAATCAAAGCTAGTGCACTAACCAGAGACTCAAAGCCAGTGCACTAACCAGACAGTCAAAGCCAGTGCACTAACCAGACAGTCAAAGCCAGTGCACTATGCAGAGAGTCAAAGCCATTGCACTAACCAGAGAGAAAGAGAAATTGAGAGAGAGAGAGAGAGAGAGAGAGAGTCAAAGCCAGTGTACTGTCCAGAGTGCCAAAGACAGGGCGCTAAACAGAGAATCAAAGCCAGTGCACTTACAGAGAGTCAATGCCAGGGCACTAACCAGAGAGACAAACCCTGGGCACTAACCAGAGAGTCAAATCCTGGTCACTAACCAGAGAGTCAAAGCCAGTTTACTAACCAGAGAGAAAGAGAGAGTCAAAGCCAGTGCACTAACCAGTGAGTCAAAGCCAGTGCATTGACCAGAGAGTCAAAGCCAGTGCACTAACCAGAGAGTCAAAGCCAGTGCACTAACCAGAGTGTCAAAGCCATTGCACTAACCAGAGAGACAGAGAAAGTGAAAGAGTGTCAAAGACAGTGCACTAACCAGAGAGTCAAAGCCAGTGCACTAACCAGTGAGTCAAAGCCAGTGCACTAACCGGAGAGTCAAAGCCAGTGCACTAACCATACAGTCAAATCCAGTGCACTAACCAGAGATTGAAATCCTGTGCACTAGCCAGAGAGTCGACCGCTGTGCACTAACCAGAGAGTTAAAGCCAGTGCATTAACGAGAGAGGAGAAAGAGAGAGTCCAAGCCAGTGCACTAACCAGCGTTTCAAAGCCATTGCACTAACCAGAGAGAAAGAGAAATTGAGAGAGAGAGAGAGAGAGAGAGAGAGTCAAAGCCAGTGTACTGTCCAGAGTGCCAAAGACAGGGCGCTAAACAGAGAATCAAAGCCAGTGCACTTACAGAGAGTCAATGCCAGGGCACTAACCAGAGAGACAAAACCTGGGCACTAACCAGAGAGTCAAATCCTGGTCACTAACCAGAGAGTCAAAGCCAGTTTACTAACCAGAGAGAAAGAGAGAGTCAAAGCCAGGGCACTAACCAGAGACTCATAGCCAGTACACTAACCAGATATTGAAAGCCAGTGCACTAACCAGAGAGTCAAAGCAAGTGCACTAACCGGAGAGTCAAATCCTGTGCACTACCCAGAGAGTCAACCGCTGTGCACTAACCAGAGAGTTAAAGCCAGCGCATTAACGAGAGAGGAGAAAGAGAGAGTCAAAGCCAGTGCACTAACCAGCGAGTCCAAGCCAGTGCACTAACCAGAGTTTCAAAGCCATTGCACTAACCAGAGAGAAAGAGAAATTGAGAGAGAGAGAGAGAGTCAAAGCGAGTGTACTGTCCAGAGTGCGAAAGCCAGGGCGCTAAACAGAGAATCAAAGCCAGTGCACTTACAGAGAGTCAATGCCAGGGCACTAACCAGAGAGTCAAAGCCAGTGCACTAACCAGAGAGTCAAATCCAGTGCACAAACCAGAGATTGAAAGCCAGTGCACTAACCAGATATTGAAAGCCAGTGCACTAACCAGAGACTCATAGCCAGTACACTAACCAGAGATTGAAAGCCAGTGCACTAACCAGATATTGAAAGCCAGTGCACTAACCAGAGAGTCAAAGCAAGTGCACTAACCAGAGAGACAGAGACAGTGAGAGGGAATCAAAGCCAGTGCACTAACCAGAGAGTCAAAGCCAGTGCACTAACCAGAGATACAGAAAAAGTAAGAGGGAGTCAAAGCCAGTGCACTAACCAATGAGTCAAAGCCAGTGCACTAACAAGTGAGTCAAAGCCAGTGCACTAACCAGAGAGTCAACGCCAGTGCACTAACCAGAGAGTCAAAGCCAGTACACTAAGCAGAGAGTCAAAGCCAGTTCACTAACCAGAGTGTCAAAGCCAGTGCACTAACCAGAGAGACAGAGAAAGTGAGAGAGAGTCAAAGCCAGTGCACTAACCAGAGAGTCAAAGCCAGTGCACTAACCAGTGAGTCAAAGCCAGTGCACTAACCAGAGAGTCAACGCCAGTGCACTAACCTGAGAGTCAAATCCTGTGCACTAACCAGAGAATCAACCCCTGTGCACTAACCAGAGAGTTAAAGCCAGTGCACTAACGAAAGAGAGAGAAAGAGAGAGTCAAAGCCAGTGCACTAATCAGAAAGAAAGAGAAAGAGAGTCAACGTCAGAGCACTAACCAGCGAGTCAAAGCCAGGGCACTAACCAGAGACTCAAAGCCAGAGCACTAACCAGAGAGTCAAAGTCAGTGCACTAACCAGAGTGTCAAAGTCATTGCACTAAACAGAGAGTCAAAGCCAGTGCACTAACCAGAGAGTCAAAGCCAGTGCACTAACCAGAGAGTCCAAGCCAGTGCACTAACCAGCGTTTCAAAGCCATTGCACTAACCAGAGAGAAAGAGAAATTGAGAGACAGAGAGAGAGAGAGAGAGAGAGAGAGAGTCAAAGCCAGTGTACTGTCCAGAGTGCCAAAGACAGGGCGCTAAACAGAGAATCAAAGCCAGTGCACTTACAGAGAGTCAATGCCAGGGCACTAACCAGAGAGACAAACCCTGGGCACTAACCAGAGAGTCAAATCCTGGTCACTAACCAGAGAGTCAAAGCCAGTTTACTAACCAGAGAGAAAGAGAGAGTCAAAGCCAGTGCACTAACCAGTGAGTCAAAGCCAGTGCATTGACTAGAGAGTCAAAGCCAGTGCACTAACCAGAGAGTCAAAGCCAGTGCACTAACCAGATATTGAAAGCCAGTGCACTAACCAGAGAGACAAAGCCAGTGCACTAACCAGTGAGTCAAAGCCAGTGCACTAACCGGAGAGTCAAATCCTGTGCACTAACCAGAGAGTCAACCGCTGTGCACTAACCAGAGAGTTAAAGCCAGTGCATTAACGAGAGAGGAGAAAGAGAGAGTCAAAGCCAGTGCACTAATCAGAAAGAAAGAGAAGGAGTTTAAACATCAGTGCACTAACCAGCGAGTCCAAGCCAGTGCACTAACCAGAGTTTCAAAGCCATTGCACTAACCAGAGAGAAAGAGAAATTGAGAGAGAGAGAGAGAGAGTCAAAGCGAGTGTACTGTCCAGAGTGCGAAAGCCAGGGCGCTAAACAGAGAATCAAAGCCAGTGCACTTACAGAGAGTCAATGCCAGGGCACTAACCAGAGAGACAAACCCTGGGCACTAACCAGAGAGTCAAATCCTGGTCACTAACCAGAGAGTCAAAGCCAGTACACTAACCAGAGAGTCAATGCCATTGCACTAACCAGACTGTCAAAGCCAGTGCACTAACCAGAGAGTCAAAGCCAGGGCACTAACCAGAGACTCATAGCCAGTACACTAACCAGATATTGAAAGCCAGTGCACTAACCAGAGAGTCAAAGCAAGTGCACTAACCAGAATGTCCAAGCCAGTGCACTAACCAGAAAGTCCAAGCCAGTGCACTAACAAGAGATTGAAAGCCAGTGCACTAAACATCGAGTCAAAGCCAGTGCACTAACCATAAAACCAAAGCCAGTGCACTAACCAGAGAGTCAAAGCCAGGGCACTAACCAGAGAGTCAAAGCCAGGGCACTAACCAGAGAGAAAGAGAAATTGAGAGAGAGAGAGAGAGAGAGAGAGAGAGAGAGTCAAAGCCAGTGCACTAACCAGAGATTCAAAGCCAGTGCACTAACCAGAGAGTCCAAGCCAGTGCACTAACCAGCGTTTCAAAGCCATTGCACTAACCAGAGAGAAAGAGAAATTGAGAGAGAGAGAGAGAGAGAGAGAGAGTCAAAGCCAGTGTACTGTCCAGAGTGCCAAAGACAGGGCGCTAAACAGAGAATCAAAGCCAGTGCACTTACAGAGAGTCAATGCCAGGGCACTAACCAGAGAGACAAACCCTGGGCACTAACCAGAGAGTCAAATCCTGGTCACTAACCAGAGAGTCAAAGCCAGTACACTAACCAGAGAGTCAATGCCATTGCATTAACCAGACTGTCAAAGCCAGTGCACTAACCAGAGAGTCAAAGCCAGGGCACTAACCAGAGACTCATAGCCAGTACACTAACCAGATATTGAAAGCCAGTGCACTAACCAGAGAGTCAAAGCAAGTGCACTAACCAGAGAGACAGAGACAGTGAGAGGGAATCAAAGCCAGTACACTAACCAGAGAGTCAAAGCCAGTGCACTTACCAGAGATACAGAAAAAGTAAGAGGGAGTCAAAGCCAGTGCACTAACCAAAGAGTCAAAGCCAGTGCACTAACAAGTGAGTCAAAGCCAGTGCACTAACCAGAGAGTCAACGCCAGTGCACTAACCAGAGAGTCAAAGCCAGTACACTAAGCAGAGAGTCAAAGCCAGTTCACTAACCAGAGTGTCAAAGCCAGTGCACTAACCAGAGAGACAGAGAAAGTGAGAGAGAGTCAAAGCCAGTGCACTAACCAGAGAGTCAAAGCCAGTGCACTAACCAGTGAGTCAAAGCCAGTGCACTAACCAGAGAGTCAACGCCAGTGCACTAACCTGAGAGTCAAATCCTGTGCACTAACCAGAGAATCAACCCCTGTGCACTAACCAGAGAGTTAAAGCCAGTGCACTAACGAGAGAGAGAGAAAGAGAGAGTCAAAGGCAGTGCACTAATCAGAAAGAAAGAGAAAGAGAGTCAACGTCAGTGCACTAACCAGCGAGTCAAAGCCAGGGCACTAACCAGAGACTCAAAGCCAGAGCACTAACCAGAGAGTCAACGTCAGTGCACTAACCAGAGTGCCAAAGACAGGGCGCTAAACAGAGAATCAAAGCCAGTGCACTTACAGAGAGTCAATGCCAGGGCACTAACCAGAGAGACAAACCCTGGGCACTAACCAGAGAGTCAAATCCTGGTCACTAACCAGAGAGTCAAAGCCAGTTTACTAACCAGAAAGAAAGAGAGAGTCAAAGCCAGTGCACTAACCAGTGAGTCAAAGCCAGTGCATTGACTAGAGAGTCAAAGCCAGTGCACTAACCAGAGAGTCAAAGCCAGTGCACTAACCAGATATTGAAAGCCAGTGCACTAACCAGAGAGTCAAAGCCAGTGCACTAACCAGAGAGTCAAAGCCACGGCACTAACCAGAGAGTCAAAGCAAGTGCACTAACCAGAGACTCAAAGTCATTGCACTAACCAGAGAGTCAAAGCCAGTGCACTAACCAGAGAGTCAAAGCCAGTGCACTAACCAGAGAGTCAAAGCCAGGGCACTAACCAGAGAGTCAAAGCCAGTTCACTAACCAGAGTGTCAAAGCCAGTGCACTAACCAGTGAGTCAAAGCCAGTGCACTAACCAGAGATTCAAAGCCAGTACACTAAGCAGAGAGTCAAATCCAGTACACTAAGCAGAGAGTCAAAGCCAGTGCACTAACCAGAAAGTCCAAGCCAGTGCACTAACAAGAGATTGAAAGCCAGGGCACTAACCAAAGAAAATCAAAGCTAGTGCACTAACCAGAGACTCAAAGCCAGTGCACTAACCAGACAGTCAAAGCCAGTGCACTAACCAGACAGTCAAAGCCAGTGCACTATGCAGAGAGTCAAAGCCATTGCACTAACCAGAGAGAAAGAGAAATTGAGAGAGAGAGAGAGAGAGAGAGAGAGTCAAAGCCAGTGTACTGTCCAGAGTGCCAAAGACAGGGCGCTAAACAGAGAATCAAAGCCAGTGCACTTACAGAGAGTCAATGCCAGGGCACTAACCAGAGAGACAAACCCTGGGCACTAACCAGAGAGTCAAATCCTGGTCACTAACCAGAGAGTCAAAGCCAGTTTACTAACCAGAGAGAAAGAGAGAGTCAAAGCCAGTGCACTAACCAGTGAGTCAAAGCCAGTGCATTGACCAGAGAGTCAAAGCCAGTGCACTAACCAGAGAGTCAAAGCCAGTGCTCTAACCAGATATTGAAAGCCAGTGCACTAACCAGAGAGTCAAAGCCACGGCACTAACCAGAGAGTCAAAGCCAGTGCACTAACCAGAGAGTCAAAGCCAGTGCACTAACCAGAGAGTCAAAGCCACGGCACTAACCAGAGACTCAAAGCAAGTGCACTAACCAGAGAGTCAAAGCCAGTGCACTAACCAGAGAGTCAAAGCTTGTGCACTAACCAGAGAGTCAAACCACTGCACTAACCAGAGAGTCAAAGCCAGTGCACTAACCAGAGAGTCAAAGCCACTGCACTAACCAGAGAGTCAAAGCCAGTGCACTAACCAGAGAGTCAAAGCCAGTGCACTAACCAGAGAGTCAAAGCAGGTGCACTAACCAGAGAGTCAAAGCCAGTGCACTAACCAAAGAGTCCAAGCCAGTGCACTAACCAGCGTTTCAAAGCCATTGCACTAACCAGAGAGAAAGAGAAATTGAGAGAGAGAGTGAGAGAGAGAGAGAGTCAAAGCCAGTGTACTGTCCAGAGTGCCAAAGACAGGGCGCTAAACAGAGAATCAAAGCCAGTGCACTTACAGAGAGTCAATGCCAGGGCACTAACCAGAGAGACAAAGCCAGTGCACTAACCAGTGAGTCAAAGCCAGTGCACTAACCGGAGAGTCAAATCCTGTGCACTAACCAGAGAGTCAACCGCTGTGCACTAACCAGAGAGTTAAAGCCAGTGCATTAACGAGAGAGGAGAAAGAGAGAGTCAAAGCCAGTGCACTAATCAGAAAGAAAGAGAAGGAGTTTAAACATCAGTGCACTAACCAGCGAGTCCAAGCCAGTGCACTAACCAGAGTTTCAAAGCCATTGCACTAACCAGAGAGAAAGAGAAATTGAGAGAGAGAGAGAGAGAGTCAAAGCGAGTGTACTGTCCAGAGTGCGAAAGCCAGGGCGCTAAACAGAGAATCAAAGCCAGTGCACTTACAGAGAGTCAATGCCAGGGCACTAACCAGAGAGACAAACCCTGGGCACTAACCAGAGAGTCAAATCCTGGTCACTAACCAGAGAGTCAAAGCCAGTACACTAACCAGAGAGTCAATGCCATTGCACTAACCAGACTGTCAAAGCCAGTGCACTAACCAGAGAGTCAAAGCCAGGGCACTAACCAGAGACTCATAGCCAGTACACTAACCAGAGAGTCAAAGCCAGTGCACTAACCAGAGAGTCAAAGCAAGTGCACTAACCAGAAAGTCCAAGCCAGTGCACTAACCAGAAAGTCCAAGCCAGTGCACTAACAAGAGATTGAAAGCCAGTGCACTAAACATCGAGTCAAAGCCAGTGCACTAACCATAAAACCAAAGCCAGTGCACTAACCAGAGAGTCAAAGCCAGGGCACTAACCAGAGAGTCAAAGCCAGGGCACTAACCAGAGAGAAAGAGAAATTGAGAGAGAGAGAGAGAGAGAGAGAGAGAGAGAGTCAAAGCCAGTGCACTAACCAGAGATTCAAAGCCAGTGCACTAACCAGAGAGTCCAAGCCAGTGCACTAACCAGCGTTTCAAAGCCATTGCACTAACCAGAGAGAAAGAGAAATTGAGAGAGAGAGAGAGAGAGAGAGAGAGAGTCAAAGCCAGTGTACTGTCCAGAGTGCCAAAGACAGGGCGCTAAACAGAGAATCAAAGCCAGTGCACTTACAGAGAGTCAATGCCAGGGCACTAACCAGAGAGACAAAACCTGGGCACTAACCAGAGAGTCAAATCCTGGTCACTAACCAGAGAGTCAAAGCCAGTTTACTAACCAGAGAGAAAGAGAGAGTCAAAGCCAGTGCACTAACCAGTGAGACAGAGACAGTGAGAGGGAATCAAAGCCAGTGCACTAACCAGAGAGTCAAAGCCAGTGCACTAACCAGAGATACAGAAAAAGTAAGAGGGAGTCAAAGCCAGTGCACTAACCAAAGAGTCAAAGCCAGTGCACTAACAAGTGAGTCAAAGCCAGTGCACTAACCAGAGAGTCAACGCCAGTGCACTAACCAGAGAGTCAAAGCCAGTACACTAAGCAGAGAGTCAAAGCCAGTTCACTAACCAGAGTGTCAAAGCCAGTGCACTAACCAGTGAGACAGAGACAGTGAGAGGGAATCAAAGCCAGTGCACTAACCAGAGAGTCAAAGCCAGTGCACTTACCAGAGATACAGAAAAAGTAAGAGGGAGTCAAAGCCAGTGCACTAACCAAAGAGTCAAAGCCAGTGCACTAACAAGTGAGTCAAAGCCAGTGCACTAACCAGAGAGTCAACGCCAGTGCACTAACCAGAGAGTCAAAGCCAGTACACTAAGCAGAGAGTCAAAGCCAGTTCACTAACCAGAGTGTCAAAGCCATTGCACTAACCAGAGAGAAAGAGAAATTGAGAGAGAGAGAGAGAGAGAGAGTCAAAGCCAGTGTACTGTCCAGAGTGCCAAAGACAGGGCGCTAAACAGAGAATCAAAGCCAGTGCACTTACAGAGAGTCAATGCCAGGGCACTAACTAGAGAGACAAACCCTGGGCACTAACCAGAGAGTCAAATCCTGGTCACTAACCAGAGAGTCAAAGCCAGTTTACTAACCAGAGAGAAAGAGAGAGTCAAAGCCAGTGCACTAACCAGTGAGTCAAAGCCAGTGCATTGACTAGAGAGTCAAAGCCAGTGCACTAACCAGAGAGTCAAAGCCAGTGCACTAACCAGATATTGAAAGCCAGTGCACTAACCAGAGAGTCAAAGCCAGTTTACTAACCAGAGAGAAAGAGAGAGTCAAAGCCAGTGCACTAACCAGTGAGACAGAGACAGTGAGAGGGAATCAAAGCCAGTGCACTAACCAGAGAGTCAAAGCCAGTGCACTAACCAGAGATACAGAAAAAGTAAGAGGGAGTCAAAGCCAGTGCACTAACCAAAGAGTCAAAGCCAGTGCACTAACAAGTGAGTCAAAGCCAGTGCACTAACCAGAGAGTCAACGCCAGTGCACTAACCAGAGAGTCAAAGCCAGTACACTAAGCAGAGAGTCAAAGCCAGTTCACTAACCAGAGTGTCAAAGCCAGTGCACTAACCAGAGAGACAGAGAAAGTGAGAGAGAGTCAAAGCCAGTGCACTAACCAGAGAGTCAAAGCCAGTGCACTAACCAGTGAGTCAAAGCCAGTGCACTAACCAGAGAGTCAACGCCAGTGCACTAACCTGAGAGTCAAATCCTGTGCACTAACCAGAGAATCAACCCCTGTGCACTAACCAGAGAGTCAAAGCCAGTGCACTAATCAGAAAGAAAGAGAAAGAGAGTCAACGTCAGTGCACTAACCAGCGAGTCAAAGCCAGGGCACTAACCAGAGACTCAAAGCCAGAGCACTAACCAGAGAGTCAAAGTCAGTGCACTAACCAGAGTGTCAAAGTCATTGCACTAAACACAGAGTCAAAGCCAGTGCACTAACCAGAGAGTCAAAGCCAGTGCACTAACCAGAGAGTCCAAGCCAGTGCACTAACCAGCGTTTCAAAGCCATTGCACTAACCAGAGAGAAAGAGAAATTGAGAGAGAGAGAGAGAGAGAGAGAGAGAGAGTCAAAGCCAGTGTACTGTCCAGAGTGCCAAAGACAGGGCGCTAAACAGAGAATCAAAGCCAGTGCACTTACAGAGAGTCAATGCCAGGGCACTAACCAGAGAGACAAACCCTGGGCACTAACCAGAGAGTCAAATCCTGGTCACTAACCAGAGAGTCAAAGCCAGTTTACTAACCAGAGAGAGAGAGTCAAAGCCAGTGCACTAACCAGTGAGTCAAAGCCAGTGCATTGACTAGAGAGTCAAAGCCAGTGCACTAACCAGAGAGTCAAAGCCAGTGCACTAACCAGATATTGAAAGCCAGTGCACTAACCAGAGAGTCAAAGCCAGTGCACTAACCAGAGAGTCAAAGCCACGGCACTAACCAGAGAGTCAAAGCAAGTGCACTAACCAGAGAGTCGACCGCTGTGCACTAACCAGAGAGTTAAAGCCAGTGCATTAACGAGAGAGGAGAAAGAGAGTGTCAAAGCCAGTGCACTAATCAGAAAGAAAGAGAAGGAGTTTAAACATCAGTGCACTAACCAGCGAGTCCAAGCCAGTGCACTAACCAGAGTTTCAAAGCCATTGCACTTACCAGAGAGAAAGAGAAATTGAGAGAGAGAGAGAGAGTCAAAGCGAGTGTACTGTCCAGAGTGCGAAAGCCAGGGCGCTAAACAGAGAATCAAAGCCAGTGCACTTACAGAGAGTCAATGCCAGGGCACTAACCAGAGAGTCAAAGCCAGTGCACTAACCAGAGAGTCAAATCCAGTGCACAAACCAGAGATTGAAAGCCAGTGCACTAACCAGATATTGAAAGCCAGTGCACTAACCAGAGACTCACAGCCAGTACACTAACCAGAGATTGAAAGCCAGTGCACTAACCAGATATTGAAAGCCAGTGCACTAACCAGATATTAAAAGCCAGTGCACTAACCAGAGAGTCAAAGCAAGTGCACTAACCAGAGAGACAGAGACAGTGAGAGGGAATCAAAGCCAGTGCACTAACCAGAGAGTCAAAGCCAGTGCACTAACCAGAGATACAGAAAAAGTAAGAGGGAGTCAAAGCCAGTGCACTAACCAGAGAGTCAAAGCCAGTGCACTAACAAGTGAGTCAATGCCAGTGCACTAACCAGAGAGTCAACGCCAGTGCACTAACCTGAGAGTCAGATCCTGTGCACTAACCAGAGAATCAACCCCTGTGCACTAACCAGAGAGTCAAAGCCAGTGCACTAATCAGAAAGAAAGAGAAAGAGAGTCAACGTCAGTGCACTAACCAGCGAGTCAAAGCCAGGGCACTAACCAGAGACACAAAGCCAGAGCACTAACCAGAGAGTCAAAGTCAGTGCACTAACCAGAGTGTCAAAGTCATTGCACTAAACAGAGAGTCAAAGCCAGTGCACTAACCAGAGAGTCAAAGCCAGTGCACTAACCAGAGAGTCCAAGCCAGTGCACTAACCAGCGTTTCAAAGCCATTGCACTAACCAGAGAGAAAGAGAAATTGAGAGAGAGAGAGAGAGAGAGAGAGAGAGAGAGAGAGAGAGTCAAAGCCAGTGTACTGTCCAGAGTGCCAAAGACAGGGCGCTAAACAGAGAATCAAAGCCAGTGCACTTACAGAGAGTCAATGCCAGGGCACGAACCAGAGAGACAAACCCTGGGCACTAACCAGAGAGTCAAATCCTGGTCACTAACCAGAGAGTCAAAGCCAGTTTACTAACCAGAGAGAAAGAGAGAGTCAAAGCCAGTGCACTAACCAGTGAGTCAAAGCCAGTGCATTGACTAGAGAGTCAAAGCCAGTGCACTAACCAGAGAGTCAAAGCCAGTGCACTAACCAGATATTGAAAGCCAGTGCACTAACCAGAGAGTCAAAGCCAGTGCACTAACCAGAGAGTCAAAGCCACGGCACTAACCAGAGACTCAAAGCAAGTGCACTAACCAGAGAGTCAAACCCAGTGCACTAACCAGAGAGTCAAAGCTTGTGCACTAACCAGAGAGTCAAACCACTGCACTAACCAGAGAGTCAAAGCCAGTGCACTAACCAGAGAGTCAAAGCCACTGCACTAACCAGAGAGTCAAAGCCAGTGCACTAACCAGAGAGTCAAAGCCAGTGCACTAACCAGAGAGTCAAAGCAGGTGCACTAACCAGAGAGTCAAAGCCAGGGCACAAACCAGAGAGTCAAGGCCAGGGCACTAATCAGAGAGTCAAAGCCAGTGCACTAACCAGAGAGTCAAAGCCACGGCACTAACCAGAGACTCAAAGCAAGTGCACTAACCAGAGACTCAAAGTCATTGCACTAACCAGAGAGTCAAAGCCAGTGCACTAACCAGAGAGTCAAATCCTGTGCACTAACCAGAGAGTCGACCGCTGTGCACTAACCAGAGAGTTAAAGCCAGTGCATTAACGAGAGAGGAGAAAGAGAGAGTCAAAGCCAGTGCACTAATCAGAAAGAAAGAGAAGGAGTTTAAACATCAGTGCACTAACCAGCGAGTCCAAGCCAGTGCACTAACCAGAGTTTCAAAGCCATTGCACTAACCAGAGAGAAAGAGAAATTGAGAGAGAGAGAGAGAGTCAAAGCGAGTGTACTGTCCAGAGTGCGAAAGCCAGGGCGCTAAACAGAGAATCAAAGCCAGTGCACTTACAGAGAGTCAATGCCAGGGCACTAACCAGAGAGTCAAAGCCAGTGCACTAACCAGAGAGTCAAATCCAGTGCACAAACCAGAGATTGAAAGCCAGTGCACTAACCAGATATTGAAAGCCAGTGCACTAACCAGAGACTCATAGCCAGTACAATAACCAGAGATTGAAAGCCAGTACAATAACCAGAGATTGAAAGCCAGTGCACTAACCAGATATTGAAAGCCAGTGCACTAACCAGATATTAAAAGCCAGTGCACTAACCAGAGAGTCAAAGCAAGTGCACTAACCAGAGAGACAGAGACAGTGAGAGGGAATCAAAGCCAGTGCACTAACCAGAGAGTCAAAGCCAGTGCACTAACCAGAGATACAGAAAAAGTAAGAGGGAGTCAAAGCCAGTGCACTAACCAAAGAGTCAAAGCCAGTGCACTAACAAGTGAGTCAAAGCCAGTGCAATAACCAGAGAGTCAACGCCAGTGCACTAACCAGAGAGTCAAAGCCAGTACACTAAGCAGAGAGTCAAAGCCAGTTCACTAACCAGAGTGTCAAAGCCAGTGCACTAACCAGAGAGACAGAGAAAGTGAGAGAGAGTCAAAGCCAGTGCACTAACCAGAGAGTCAAAGCCAGTGCACTAACCAGTGAGTCAAAGCCAGTGCACTAACCAGAGAGTCAACGCCAGTGCACTAACCTGAGAGTCAAATCCTGTGCACTAACCAGAGAATCAACCCCTGTGCACTAACCAGAGAGTTAAAGCCAGTGCACTAACGAGAGAGAGAGAAAGAGAGAGTCAAAGCCAGTGCACTAATCAGAAAGAAAGAGAAAGAGAGTCAACGTCAGTGCACTAACCAGAGAGTCAAAGCCTCGGCACTAACCAGAGAGTCAAAGCCAGTGAACTAACCAGAGAGTCAAAGCCAGTGCAAGAACCAGAAAGTCAAAGCCAATGCACAATCCAGAGAGAGTGAAAGACAGTGCACTAACCAAAGCGTCAAAGCCAGTGCACTTACCAGAGAGCCAAAGCCAATGCACCAGAGAGTCAAAGCCTGTGCACTAACCAGAAAGTCAAAACCAGTGCACAATCCAGAGAGAGTGAAAGACAGTGCACTAACCAGAGAGACAGCGAGAGTCAAAGACAATGCAGTAACCAGGGAGAGAGACAGAGAGAGGCAAAGCCAATGCACTACCCAGAGAGAGTCAATTCCAGTGCACTAACCAGAGAGTCAAAGCCAGTGCACTAACCAGAGAGTCAAAGCCAGTGCACTAACCAGAGAGTCAAAGCTAGTGCACTAACCAGAGAGTCAAAGCCAGTACACTAACCAATGAGTCAAAGCCAGGGCACTAACCAGAGTGTCAAAGCCAGAGCACTAACCAGAGTGTCAAAGCCATTGGACTAACCAGAGAGACAAAGTGAGAGAGAGTCAAAGCCAGTGCACTAACCAGAGAGTCAAAGCCAGTGCACTAACCAGAGAGTCAAAGCTAGTGCACAATCCAGAGAGAGTGAAAGACAGTGCACTAACCAGAGAGACAGCGTGAGTCAAAGACAATGCAGTAACCAGGGAGAGAGAGAAAGAGTCAAAGCCAGTGCACTAACCAGAGAGTCAAAGCCAGTGCACTAACCAAAGAGTCAAAGCCAGTGCACTACCAGAGATTCAACGCCAGGGCAGTAACCAGAGAGTCAAAGTCAGTGCATGAACCAGAGTGTCAAACGCAGTGCACGAACCAGAGTGTCAATTCCAGTGCACTAACCAGAGAGTCAAAGCCAGTGCACTAACCAGAGAGTCAAATCCAGGGCACTAACCAGAGAGTCAAAGCCAGGGCACTAACCAGATGGTCGAAGCCAGAGCACTAACCTGAGAGTCAAAGCAAATGCACTAACCAGAGAGACAAAGCCCTTGCACTAACCAGAGAGACAGAGAAAGTGAGAGAGTGTCAAAGCCAGTGCACTAACCAGAGTGTCAATTCCAGTGCACTAACCAGAGAGTCAAAGCCAGTGCACTAACCAGAGAGTCAAAGCCAGGGCACTAACCAAAGAGTCAACGCCAGTGCACTAACCAAAGAGTAAAATCCAGTGCACTAACCGGAGAGTAAAAGCCAATGCACTAACCAGAGAGTCAAAGTCAGTGCACTAACCAGAGAGTCAAAGCCAGTGCACTAACCAGAGAGTCAAAGCCAGTGCACTAACCAGAGAGTCAAAGCCAGTGCACTAACCAGATAGTCCAAGCCAGGGCACTAACCAGAGAGTCCAAGCCAGTGCACTAACCAGAGAGTCAAAGCCAGTGCACTAAGCAGAGCGTCAAAGCCAGGGCACTACCAGAGATTCAACGCCAGGGCAGTAACCAGAGAGTCAAAGTCAGTGCATGAACCAGAGTGTCAAACGCAGTGCACGAACCAGAGTGTCAATTCCAGTGCACTAACCAGAGAGTCAAAGCCAGGGCAGTAACCAGAGAGTCAAAACCAGGGCACTAACCAAAGAGTCAACGCCAGTGCACTAACCAAAGAGTAAAATCCAGTGCACTAACTGGAGAGTAAAAGCCAATGCACTAACCAGAGAGTCAAAGCCAGTGCACTAACCAGAGAGTCAAAGCCAGTGCACGAAGCAGAGAGTCAAAGTCAGTGCACTAAGCAGAGAGTCAAAGCCAGTGCACAAACCAGAGAGTCAAAGCCAGTGCACTAACCAAAAAGTCAAAGCCCGTGCGCAAACCAGAGAGAGTGAAAGACAGTGCTCTAACCAGAGAGACAGCGAGAGTCAAAGACAATGCAGTAACCAGGGAGAGAGACAGAGAGAGGCAAAGCCAATGCACTAACCAGAGAGAGTCAAAGCTAGTGCACTAACCAGAGTCAAAGCCAGTGCACTAACCAGAGAGTCACAGACAGTGCACTAACCAGAGAGTCAAAGCCAGTGCACTAACCAGAGAGTCAAAGCCAGTGCACTAACCAGAGAGTCAAAGCCAGTGCACTAACAAGAGAGTCAAAGTCAATGCACTAAGCAGAGAGTCAAATCCATTGCACTAACCAGAGAGACAGAGAAAGTGAGAGAAAGTCACAGCCAGTGCACTAACCAGAGAGTCACAGCCAGTGCACTAACAAGAGAGTCAAAGTCAATGCACTACGCAGAGAGTCAAATCCATTGCAGTAACCAGAGAGACAGAGAAAGTGAGAGAAAGTCAAAGCGAGTGTACTATTCAGAGTGTCAAAGCCAGTGCACTAACCAGAGAGTCAAAGCCAGTGCACTAACCAGAGAGCCAAAGCCAGGGCTCTAAGCAGAGTGTCAAAGCCAGGGCACTAACCAGATAGTCAAAGCCAGAGCACGAACCACATAGTCAAAGCCAGTGCACTAACCAGAGAGCCAAAGCCAGTGCACTAACCAGAGAGTCAAAGCCTGTGAACGAACCAGTGTGTCAATTCCAGTGCACTAACCAGAGAGTCAAAGCCAGTGCAGTAACCAGAAAGTCAAAACCAGGGCACTAACCAGAGAGTCAAAGCCAGGGCACTAACCAGATGGTCGAAGCCAGAGCACTAACCTGAGAGTCAAAGCAAATGCACTAACCAGAGAGACAAAGCCCTTGCACTAACCAGAGAGACAGAGAAAGTGAGAGAGTGTCAAAGCCAGTGCACTAACCAGAGTGTCAATTCCAGTGCACTAACCAGAGAGTCAAAGCCAGTGCACTAACCAGAGAGTCAAAGCCAGTGCACTAACCAGAGAGTCAAAGCCAGTGCACTAACCGAAGAGTCACCGCCAGTGCACTAACCAAAGAGTAAAATCCAGTGCACTAACCGGAGAGTAAAAGCCAATGCACTAACCAGAGAGTCAAAGCCAGTGCACTAACCAGAGAGTCAAAGCCAGTGCACTAACCAAAAAGTCACAGCCAGTGCACTAACCAAAAAGTCAAAGCCCGTGCGCAAACCAGAGAGAGTGAAAGACAGTGCTCTAACCAGAGAGACAGCGAGAGTCAAAGACAATGCAGTAACCAGGGAGAGAGACAGAGAGAGGCAAAGCCAATGCACTAACCAGAGAGAGTCAAAGCTAGTGCACTAACCAGAGTCAAAGCCAGTGAACTAACCAGAGAGTCACAAACAGTGCACTAACCAGAGAGTCAAAACCAGTGCACTAACCAGAGAGTCAAAGCCAGTGCACCAACCAGAGAGTGAAAGCCAGTTTATTAACCAGTGTGAAACCCTGTGCAGTAACCAGAGAGTCAAAGCCAGTGCAATAACCAAAAAGTCAAAGCCAGTGCACTAACCAAAAAGTCAAAGCCCGTGCACAAACCAGAGAGAGTGAAAGACAGTGCTCTAACCAGAGAGACAGCGAGAGTCAAAGACAATGCAGTAACCAGGGAGAGAGACAGAGAGAGGCAAAGCCAATGCAATAACCAGAGAGAGTCACAGCCAGTGCACTAACCAGAGAGTCAAAGCTAGTGCACTAACCAGAGAGTCACAGCCAGTGCACTAACCAGAGAGTCAAAGCCAGTGCACTAACCAGAGAGTCACAGCCAGTGCACTAACAAGAGAGTCAAAGTCAATGCACTACGCAGTGAGTCAAATCCATTGCAGTAACCAGAGAGACAGAGAAAGTGAGAGAAAGTCAAAGCGAGTGTACTATTCAGAGTGTCAAAGCCAGTGCACTAACCAGAGAGTCAATTGCAGTGCACTAACCAGAGAGTCAATTGCAGTGCATTAACCAAAGAGTCAAAGCCAGTGCACTAACCAGAGAGTCAAAGCCAGTGCACTAACCAGAGAGGCAAAGCCAGTGCACTAACCAGAGAGTCACAGCCAGTGCACTAACCAGAGAGTCAAAGCCAGGGCAAAAACCAGAGAGTCAAAGCCCGGGCACTAACCATAGAGTCAAAGCAAGGGCACTAACCAGAGAGTCAAAGCCTGTGCACTAACCAGAGTAAAAGCCAGTGAACTAACCAGAGATTCAAAGACAGTGCTCTAACCAGAGAGACAGCGAGAGTCAAAGACAATGCAGTAACCAGGGAGAGAGACAGAGAGAGGCAAAGCCAATGCAATAACCAGAGAGAGTCACAGCCAGTGCACTAACCAGAGAGTCAAAGCCAGTGCACTAACCAGAGAGTCACAGCCAGTGCACTAACAAGAGAGTCAAAGTCAATGCACTACGCAGAGAGTCAAATCCATTGCAGTAAACAGAGAGACAGAGAAAGTGAGAGAAAGTCAAAGCGAGTGTACTATTCAGAGTGTCAAAGCCAGTGCACTAACCAGAGAGTCAATTGCAGTGCATTAACCAAAGAGTCAAAGCCAGTGCACTAACCAGGGAGTCAAAGCCAGTGCACTAACCAGAGAGTCAAAGCCAGTGCACTAACCAGAGAGCCAAAGCCAGGGCTCTAAGCAGAGTGTCAAAGCCAGGGCACTATCCAGATAGTCAAAGCCAGAGCACGAACCAGAGAGTCAAAGCCAGTGCACTAACCAGAGAGTCAAAGCCAGTGCACTAACCAGAGAGGCAAAGCCAGTGCACTAACCAGAGAGTCAAAGCCAGTACACTAACCAGAGAGTCAAAGCCAGGGCACTAACCAGAGAGTCAAAGCCAGAGCACTAACCAGAGTGTCAAAGCCATTGGACTAACCAGAGAGACAAAGTGAGAGAGAGTCCAAGCCAGTGCACTAACCAGAGAGTCAAAGCCAGTGCACTAACCAGAGAGTCAAAGCCAGTACACTAACCAGAGAGTCAAAGCAAGTGCGCAAACCAGAGTGTCAAATCCATTGCACTAACCAGAGTAAAAGCCAGTGAACTAACCAGAGATTCAAAGCCTGTGCACTAACCAGAGAGTCAAAGCTTGGGCACAAACCAGAGAGTCAAAGCCAGGGCACTAAACAGAGTGTCAATGCCACGGCACTAACCAGAGATTCAAAGCCTGTGCACTAACCAGAGCGTCAAATTCAATGCACTAAGCAGAGAGTCAAAGCCAGTGCACTAACCAGAGTGTCAAATCCATTGCACTAACCAGAGAGTCAGAGAAAGTGAGAGAAAGTCAAAGCCAGTGTACTATTCAGAGTGTCAAAGCCAGTGCACGAACCAGAGTGTCAATTCCAGGGCACTAATCAGAGAGTCAAAGCCAGTGCACTAACCAGAGAGTCAAAGCCAGTGCACTAAGCAGAGCGTCAAAATCAGTGCACTAAGCAGAGAGTCAAAGCCAGTGCACCAACCAGAGAGTGAAAGCCAGTGTATTAACCAGTGTGAAACCCTGTGCACTAACCAGAGAGTCAAAGCCAGTGCACTAACCAAAAAGTCACAGCCAGTGCACTAACCAAAAAGTCAAAGCCCGTGCGCAAACCAGAGAGAGTGAAAGACAGTGCTCTAACCAGAGAGACAGCGAGAGTCTAAGACAATGCAGTAACCAGGGAGAGAGACAGAGAGAGGCAAAGCCAATGCAATAACCAGAGAGAGTCACAGCCAGTGCACTAACCAGAGAGTCAAAGCCAGTGCACTAACCAGAGAGTCAAAGCCAGGGCACTAACCAGATTGTCGAAGCCAGAGCACTAACCAGAGAGTCAAAGCAACTGCACTAACCAGAGAGACAAAGCCATTGCACTAACCAGAGAGTCAAAGCCAGTGCACTAACCAGAGAGTCAAAGCCAGTGCACTAACCAGAGTGTCAATTCCAGTGCACTAACCAGAGAGTCAAAGCCAGTGCACTAACCAGAGAGTCAAAGCCAGTGCACTAACCAGAGACTCAAAGCCAGTACACTAACCACAGAGTCAAAGCCAGGGCACTAACCAGAGAGTCAAAGCCAGAGCACTAACCAGAGAGTCAAAGCCAGTGCACTAACCAGAGTGTCAAACGCAATGCACTAACCAGAGTGTCAATTCCAGTGCACTAACCAGAGAGTCAAAGCCTGTGCACTAACCAGAGAGTCAAAACCAGGTCACTAACCAGAGAGTCAAAGCCAGTGCACTAACCAGAGAGTCAAAGCCAGTGCACTAACCAGATTGTCAATTCCAGTGC
The DNA here is from genome assembly GCA_026770705.1 of Isurus oxyrinchus. Taxonomy (NCBI): domain Eukaryota; kingdom Metazoa; phylum Chordata; class Chondrichthyes; order Lamniformes; family Lamnidae; genus Isurus; species Isurus oxyrinchus. Next base: position 1,350,734 of record JANJGN010000057.1, on the reverse strand, counting down.
ACTAACCAGAGAGTCAAAGCCTGGGCACTAGCCAGAGAGTCAAAGCCAGTGCACTTACCAGAGAGCCAAAGCCAGTGCACCAGAGAGTCAAAGCCTGTGCACTAACCAGAAAGTCAAAACCAGTGCACAATCCAGAGAGAGTGAAAGACAGTGCACTAACCAGAGAGACAGCGAGAGTCAAAGACAATGCAGTAACCAGGGAGAGAGAGAGAGAGGCAAAGCCAATGCACTGCCAAGAGAGAGTCAAAGCTAGTGCACTAACCAGAGTCAAAGCCAGTGCCCTAACCAGAGAGTCAAAGCCAGTGCACTAACCAGAGAGTCAAAGCCAGTGCACTAACCAGAGAGTCAAATCCAGTGCACTAACCAGAGAGTCAAAGCCAGATTACTATTCAGAGTGTCAAAGCCAGTGCACGAACCAGAGTGTCAATTCCAGGGCACTAATCAGAGAGTCAAAGCCAGTGCACTAACCAGAGAGTCAAAGCCAGTGCACTAAGCAGAGCGTCAAAATCAGTGCACTAAGCAGAGAGTCAAAGCGAGTGCACCAACCAGAGAGTGAAAGCCAGTGTATTAACCAGTGTGAAACCCTGTGCACTAACCAGAGAGTCAAAGCCAGTGCACTAACCAAAAAGTCACAGCCAGTGCACTAACCAAAAAGTCAAAGCCCGTGCGCAAACCAGAGAGAGTGAAAGACAGTGCTCTAACCAGAGAGACAGCGAGAGTCAAAGACAATGCAGTAACCAGGGAGAGAGACAGAGAGAGGCAAAGCCAATGCAATAACCAGAGAGAGTCACAGCCAGTGCACTAACCAGAGAGTCAAAGCCAGTGCACTAACCAGAGAGTCAAAGCCAGGGCACTAACCAGATTGTCGAAGCCAGAACACTAACCAGAGAGTCAAAGCAACTGCACTAACCAGAGAGACAAAGCCATTGCACTAACCAGAGAGTCAAAGCCAGTGCACTAACCAGAGAGTCAAAGCCAGTGCACTAACCAGAGTGTCAATTCCAGTGCACTAACCAGAGAGTCAAAGCCAGTGCACTAACCAGAGAGTCAAAGCCAGTGCACTAACCAGAGACTCAAAGCCAGTACACTAACCACAGAGTCAAAGCCAGGGCACTAACCAGAGAGTCAAAGCCAGAGCACTAACCAGAGAGTCAAAGCCAGTGCACTAACCAGAGTGTCAAACGCAATGCACTAACCAGAGTGTCAATTCCAGTGCACTAACCAGAGAGTCAAAGCCTGTGCACTAACCAGAGAGTCAAAACCAGGTCACTAACCAGAGAGTCAAAGCCAGTGCACTAACCAGAGAGTCAAAGCCAGTGCACTAACCAGAGTGTCAATTCCAGTGCACTAACCAGAGAGTCAAAGCCTGGGCACTAGCCAGAGAGTCAAAGCCAGTGCACTTACCAGAGAGCCAAAGCCTGTGCACCAGAGAGTCAAAGCCTGTGCACTAACCAGAAAGTCAAAACCAGTGCACAATCCAGAGAGAGTGAAAGACAGTGCACTAACCAGAGAGACAGCGAGAGTCAAAGACAATGCAGTAACCAGGGAGAGAGAGAGAGAGAGGCAAAGCCAATGCACTGCCAAGAGAGAGTCAAAGCTAGTGCACTAACCAGAGTCAAAGCCAGTGCCCTAACCAGAGAGTCAAAGCCAGTGCACTAACCAGAGAGTCAAAGCCAGTGCACTAACCAGAGAGTCAAATCCAGTGCACTAACCAGAGAGTCAAAGCCAGATTACTATTCAGATTGCCAAAGCCAGTGCACTAACCAGAGAGTCAAAGCCAGTGCACTAACCAGAGAGTCAAAGCCAGTGCACTAACCAGAGAGGCAAAGCCAGTGCACTAACCAGAGAGGCAAAGCCAGTGCACTAACCAGAGAGCCAAAGCCAGGGCTCTAAGCAGAGTGTCAAAGCCAGGGCACTAACCAGATAGTCAAAGCCAGAGCACGAACCAGATAGTGAAAGCCAGAGCACTAACCAGAGAGTCAAAGACAGAGCACTAACCAGAGTGTCAAATCCATTGCACTAACCAGAGAGACAGAGAAAGTGAGAGAAAGTCAAAGCCAGATTACTATTCAGATTGCCAAAGCCAGTGCACTAACCAGAGAGTCAAAGCCAGTGCCCTAACCAGAGAGTCAAAGCCAGTGCACTAACCAGAGAGTCAAAGCCAGTGCACTAACCAGAGAGTCAAATCCAGTGCACTAACCAGAGAGTCAAAGCCAGATTACTATTCAGATTGCCAAAGCCAGTGCACTAACCAGAGAGTCAAAGCCAGTGCACTAACCAGAGAGTCAAAGCCAGTGCACTAACCAGAGAGGCAAAGCGAGGGCAAAAACCAGAGAGCCAAAGCCAGGGCTCTAAGCAGAGTGTCAAAGCCAGGGCACTAACCAGATAGTCAAAGCCAGAGCACGAACCAGATAGTGAAAGCCAGAGCACTAACCAGAGAGTCAAAGACAGAGCACTAACCAGAGTGTCAAATCCATTGCACTAACCAGAGAGACAGAGAAAGTGAGAGAAAGTCAAAGCCAGATTACTATTCAGATTGCCAAAGCCAGTGCACTAACCAGAGAGTCAAAGCCAGTGCACTAACCAGAGAGTCAAAGCTAGTGCACTAACCAGAGAGGCAAAGCCATTGCACTAACCAGAGAGTCAAAGCCAGTGCACTAAGCAGAGTGTCAAACGCAATGCACTAACCGGAGTGTCAATTCCAGTGCACTAACCAGAGAGTCAAAGCCAGTGCACTAACCAGAGAGTCAAAGCCAGTGCCCTAACCAGAGAGTCAAAGCCAGTGCACTAACCAGAGAGTCAAAGCCAGTGCACTAACCAGAGAGTCAAATCCAGTGCACTAACCAGAGAGTCAAAGCCAGATTACTATTCAGATTGCCAAAGCCAGTGCACTAACCAGAGAGTCAAAGCCAGTGCACTAACCAGAGAGTCAAAGCCAGTGCACTAACCAGAGAGGCAAAGCGAGGGCAAAAACCAGAGAGTCAAAGCCAGGGCACGAAGCAGATAGTCAAAGACAGAGCACTAACCAGAGTGTCAAATCCATTGCACTAACCAGAGAGACAGAGAAAGTGAGAGAAAGTCAAAGCCAGAGTACTATTCAGAGTGCCAAAGCCAGTGCACTAACCAGAGAGTCAAAGCCAGTGCACTAACCAGAGAGTCAAAGCCAGTGCACTAACCAGAGAGCCAAAGCCAGGGCTCTAAGCAGAGTGTCAAAGCCAGGGCACTAACCAGATAGTGAAAGCCAGAGCACTAACCAGAGAGTCAAAGACAGAGCACTAACCAGAGTGTCAAATCCATTGCACTAACCAGAGAGACAGAGAAAGTGAGAGAAAGTCAAAGCCAGATTACTATTCAGATTGCCAAAGCCAGTGCACTAACCAGAGAGTCAAAGCCAGTGCACTAACCAGAGAGTCAAAGCCAGTGCACTAACCAGAGAGGCAAAGCCATTGCACTAACCAGAGAGTCAAAGCCAGTGCACTAAGCAGAGTGTCAAACGCAATGCACTAACCGGAGTGTCAATTCCAGTGCACTAACCAGAGAGTCAAAGCCAGTGCACTAACCAGAGAGTCAAAGCCAGGGCACGAACCAGATGGTCGAAGCCAGAAAACTAACCTGAGAGTGATAGCCAGTACACTAACCACAGAGTCAAAGCCAGGGCACTAACCAGAGAGTCAAAGCCAGAGCACTAACCAGAGTGTCAAAGCCATTGGACTAACCAGAGAGACAAAGTGAGAGAGAGTCAAAGCCAGTGCACTAACCAGAGTGTCAAAGCCATTGCACTAACCAGAGAGACAGAGAAAGTGAGAGAGTGTCAAAGCCAGTGCACTAACCAGAGTGTCAATTCCAGTGCACAAACCAGAGAGTCAAAACCAGTGCACTAACCAAAGAGTCAATGCCAGTGCACTAACCAAAGAGTAAAAGCCAGTGCACTAACCAAAGAGTAAAATACAGTGCACTAACCAAAGAGTAAAATACAGTGCACTAACCGGAGAGTTACAGCCAGTGCACTAAGCAGAGAGTCAAAGCTAGTGCAATAACCAGAGAGTCAAAGCCAGTGCACGAACCAGAGAGTCAAAGCCAGTACACTCACCAGAGAGTCAAAGCCAGTGCACTAACCAGGGAGTCAAAGCCAGTGCACTAACCAGAGAGACAAAGCCAGTGCACTAACCAGAGAGTCAAAGCCACTGCACTAACCAGACAGTCAAAGCGACTGCACTAACCAGAGAGTCAAAGCCACTGCACTAACCAGAGAGTCAAAGCCAGGGCACGAACCAGATGGTCGAAGCCAGAAAACTAACCTATGAGTGATAGCCAGTACACTAACCACAGAGTCAAAGCCAGGGCACTAACCAGAGAGTCAAAGCCAGAGCACTAACCAGAGTGTCAAAGCCATTGGACTAACCAGAGAGACAAAGTGAGAGAGAGTCAAAGCCAGTGCACTAACCAGAGTGTCAAAGCCATTGCACTAACCAGAGTGTCAATTCCAGTGCACTAACCAGAGAGTCAAAACCAGTGCACTAACCAAAGAGTCAAAGCCAGTGCACTAACCAAAGAGTAAAAGCCATTGCACTAACCAAAGAGTAAAATACAGTGCACTAACCGGAGAGTTACAGCCAGTGCACTAACCAGAAGTCAAAGGCAGTGCACTAACCAGAGAGTCAAAGCCAGTGCACTAAGCAGAGAGTCAAAGTCAGTGCACTTAGCAGACAGTCAAAGTCAGTGCACTAAGCATAGAATCAAAGCCAGTTCATTAAGCAGAGAATCAAAGCCAGGGCACTAAGCAGAAAGTCAAAGCTAGTGCAATAACCAGAGAGTCAAAGCCAGTGCACTAACCAGAGAGTCAAAGCCAGTGCACTCACCAGAGAGTCAAAGCCAGTGCACTAACCAGGGAGTCAAAGCCAGTGCACAAACCAGAGAGACAAAGCCAGTGCACTAACCAGAGAGTCAAAGCCACTGCACTAAACAGACAGTAAAAGCCACTGCACTAACCAGAGAGTCAAAGCCACTGCACCAACCAGAGAGTCAAAGCCAGTGCACTAACCAGAGAGTCAAAGCTAGTGCACAATCCAGAGAGAGTGAAAGACAGTGCACTAACCAGAGAGACAGCGAGAGTCAAAGACAATGCAGTAACCAGGGATAGAGAGAAAGAGTCAAAGCCAGTGCACTAACCAGAGAGTCAAAGCCAGTGCACTAACCGGAGCGTCAAAGCCTGGGCACTAACCAGAGAGTCAAAGCAAGTGCACTAAACAGAGCGTCAAAGCCTGTGCACTAACCCGAGATTAAACGCCAGGGCACCAACCAGAGAGTGAAAGCCACTGTATTAACCAGTGTGAAACCCTGTGCACTAACCAGAGAGTCAAAGCCAGTGCACTAACCAGAGAGTCAAAACCAGGGCACTAACCAGAGAGTCAAAGCCAGGGCACTAACCAGATGGTCGAAGCCAGAGCACTAACCTGAGAGTCAAAGCAAATGCACTAAGCAGAGAGTCAAAGCCAGTGCACTAACCAGAGAGTCAAAGCCAGTACACTAACCAGAGAGTCAAAGCCAGTACACTAACCAGAGAGTCAAAGCCAGTACACTAACCAGAGAGTCAAAGCCAGTGCACTAACCAGAGAGTCAAAGCCAGTGCACTAACCCGAGATTAAATGCCAGGGCACTAACCAGAGAGTCAAAGCGAGGGCAAAAACCAGAGAGTCAAAGCCAGGGCACGAACCAGATAGTCAAAGCCAGAGCACGAACCAGATAGTGAAAGCCAGAGCACTAACCAGAGAGTCAAAGACAGAGCACTAACCAGAGTGTCAAATCCATTGCACTAACCAGAGAGACAGAGAAAGTGAGAGAAAGTCAAAGCCAGAGTTTTATTCAGAGTGCCAAAGCCAGTGCACTAACCAGAGAGTCAAAGCCAGTGCACTAACCAGAGAGTCAAAGCCAGGGCACTAACCAGAGAGTCAAAGCCACTGCACTAACCAGAGAGTCAAAGCCAGTGCACGAACCAGAGAGTCAAAGCTAGTGCACAATCCAGAGAGAGTGAAAGACAGTGCACTAACCAGAGAGACAGCGAGAGTCAAAGACAATGCAGTAACCAGGGAGAGAGAGAAAGATTCAAAGCCAGTGCACTAACCAGAGAGTCAAAGCCAGTGCACTAACCAGAGAGTCAAAGCCAGTGCACTGACCAAAGAGTCAAAGCCAGTGCACTGACCAAAGAGTCAAAGCCAGTGCATTGACCAGAGAGTCAAAGCCAGTGCATTGACCAGAGAGTCAAAGCCAGTGCACTAACCAGAGAGTCAAAGCCAGTGCACTAACCAGATAGTCCAAGCCAGGGCACTAACCAGAGAGTCCAAGCCAGTGCACTAACAAACAAGTCATAGCCAGTGCACTAACCAGAGAGTCAAATAAGTGCACTAACCAGAGAGTCAAAGCCAGTGCACAAAGCAGAGCGTCAAAGCCAGGGCACTACCAGAGATTCAACGCCAGGGCAGTAACGAGAGAGTCAAAGTCAGTGCATGAACCAGAGTGTCAAACGCAGTGCACTAACCAGAGTGTCAATTCCAGTGCACTAACCAGAGAGTCAAAGCCAGTGCACTAACCAGAGAGTCAAAACCAGGGCACTAACCAGAGAGTCAAAGCCAGGGCACTAACCAGATGGTCGAAGCCAGAGCACTAACCTGAGAGTCAAAGCAAATGCACTAACCAGAGAGTCAAAGCCAGTGCACTAACCAGAGAGTCAAAGCCAGTACACTAACCAGAGAGTCAAAGCCAGTGCACTAACCAGAGAGTCAAAGCCTGTGCACTAACCCGAGATTAAATGCCAGGGCACTAACCAGAGAGTCAAAGCCAGGGCACGAACCAGATAGTCAAATCCAGAGCACTAACCAAAGAGTCAAAGACAGAGCACTAACCAGAGTGTCAAATCCATTGCACTAACCAGAGAGACAGAGGAAGTGAGAGAAAGTCAAAGCCAGAGTACTATTCAGAGTGCCAAAGCCAGTACACTAACCAGAGAGTCAAAGCCAGGGCACTAACCAGAGAGTCAAAGCCAGAGCACTAACCAGAGAGTCAAAGCTTGTGCACTAACCAGAGAGTCAAAGCCAGGGCACTAACCAGAGAGTCAAAGCCAGTGCACTAACCAGAGAGTCAAAGCCAGTGCACTAACCAGAGAGTCAAAGCCAGTGCACTAACCAGAGAGTCAAAGCCAGTGCACTAACCAGAGAGTCAAAGCCAGTGCACTAACCAGAGAGTCAAAGCCAGTACACTAACCAGAGAGTCAAAGCAAGTGCGCAAACCAGATAGTCAAAGCCAGGGCAAAAACCAGGGAGTCAAAGCAAGGGCACTAACCAGAGAGTCAAAGCCTGTGCACTAACCAGAGTAAAAGCCAGTGAACTAACCAGAGATTCAATGCCTGTGCACTAACCAGAGAGTCAAAGCCAGTGCACTAACCAGAGAGACAGAGAAAGTGAGAGAAAGTCAAAGCCAGTGTACTATTCAGAGAGTCAAAGCCAGTGCACTAACCAGAGAGTCAAAGCCAGTGCACTACCAGAGTCACAGCCAGTTCACTAACCAGAGAGTCAAAGCCTCGGCACTAACCAGAGAGTCAAAGCCAGTGAACTAACCAGAGAGTCAAAGCCAGTGCAAGAACCAGAAAGTCAAAGCCAATGCACAATCCAGAGAGAGTGAAAGACAGTGCACTAACCAAAGCGTCAAAGCCAGTGCACTTACCAGAGAGCCAAAGCCAGTGCACTAACCAAAGAGTCAAAGCCAGTGCACTAACCAAAGAGTCAAAGCCAGTGCACTACTAGAGATTCAACGCCAGGGCAGTAACCAGAGAGTCAAAGTCAGTGCATGAACCAGAGTGTCAAACGCAGTGCACGAACCAGAGTGTCAATTCCAGTGCACTAACCAGAGAGTCAAAGCCAGTGCACTAACCAGAGATTCAAATCCAGGGCACTAACCAGAGAGTCGAAGCCAGGGTACTAACCAGATGGTCGAAGCCAGAGCACTAACCTGAGAGTCAAAGTAAATGCACTAACCAGAGAGACAAAGCCCTTGCACTAACCAGAGAGACAGAGAAAGTGAGAGAGTGTCAAAGCCAGTGCACTAACCAGAGTGTCAATTCCAGTGCACTAACCAGAGAGTCAAAGCCAGTGCACTAACCAGAGAGTCAAAGCCTCGGCACTAACCAGAGAGTCAAAGCCAGTGAACTAACCAGAGAGTCAAAGCCAGTGCAAGAACCAGAAAGTCAAAGCCAATGCACAATCCAGAGAGAGTGAAAGACAGTGCACTAACCAAAGCGTCAAAGCCAGTGCACTTACCAGAGAGCCAAAGCCAGTGCACTAACCAAAGAGTCAAAGCCAGTGCACTAACCAAAGAGTCAAAGCCAGTGCACTACTAGAGATTCAACGCCAGGGCAGTAACCAGAGAGTCAAAGTCAGTGCATGAACCAGAGTGTCAAACGCAGTGCACGAACCAGAGTGTCAATTCCAGTGCACTAACCAGAGAGTCAAAGCCAGTGCACTAACCAGAGATTCAAATCCAGGGCACTAACCAGAGAGTCAAAGCCAGGGTACTAACCAGATGGTCGAAGCTAGAGCACTAACCTGAGAGTCAAAGCAAATGCACTAACCAGAGAGACAAAGCCCTTGCACTAACCAGAGAGACAGAGAAAGTGAGAGAGTGTCAAAGCCAGTGCACTAACCAGAGTGTCAATTCCAGTGCACTAACCAGAGAGTCAAAGCCAGTGCACTAACCAGAGAGTCAAAGCCAATGCACTAAGCAGAGAGTCACAGTCAGTGCACTAAGCAGAGAGTCAAAGCCAGTGTACTATTCAGAGAGTCAAAGCCAGTGCACTAACCAGAGAGTCAAAGCCAGTGCACTACCAGAGTCACAGCCAGTTCACTAACCAGAGAGTCAAAGCCTCGGCACTAACCAGAGAGTCAAAGCCAGTGAACTAACCAGAGAGTCAAAGCCAGTGCAAGAACCAGAAAGTCAAAGCCAATGCACAATCCAGAGAGAGTGAAAGACAGTGCACTAACCAAAGCGTCAAAGCCAGTGCACTTACCAGAGAGCCAAAGCCAGTGCACTAACCAAAGAGTCAAAGCCAGTGCACTAACCAAAGAGTCAAAGCCAGTGCACTACTAGAGATTCAACGCCAGGGCAGTAACCAGAGAGTCAAAGTCAGTGCATGAACCAGAGTGTCAAACGCAGTGCACGAACCAGAGTGTCAATTCCAGTGCACTAACCAGAGAGTCAAAGCCAGTGCACTAACCAGAGATTCAAATCCACGGCACTAACCAGAGAGTCGAAGCCAGGGTACTAACCAGATGGTCGAAGCCAGAGCACTAACCTGAGAGTCAAAGCAAATGCACTAACCAGAGAGACAAAGCCCTTGCACTAACCAGAGAGACAGAGAAAGTGAGAGAGTGTCAAAGCCAGTGCACTAACCAGAGTGTCAATTCCAGTGCACTAACCAGAGAGTCAAAGCCAGTGCACTAACCAGAGAGTCAAAGCCTCGGCACTAACCAGAGAGTCAAAGCCAGTGAACTAACCAGAGAGTCAAAGCCAGTGCAAGAACCAGAAAGTCAAAGCCAATGCACAATCCAGAGAGAGTGAAAGACAGTGCACTAACCAAAGCGTCAAAGCCAGTGCACTTACCAGAGAGCCAAAGCCAGTGCACTAACCAAAGAGTCAAAGCCAGTGCACTAACCAAAGAGTCAAAGCCAGTGCACTACTAGAGATTCAACGCCAGGGCAGTAACCAGAGAGTCAAAGTCAGTGCATGAACCAGAGTGTCAAACGCAGTGCACGAACCAGAGTGTCAATTCCAGTGCACTAACCAGAGAGTCAAAGCCAGTGCACTAACCAGAGATTCAAATCCAGGGCACTAACCAGAGAGTCAAAGCCAGGGTACTAACCAGATGGTCGAAGCTAGAGCACTAACCTGAGAGTCAAAGCAAATGCACTAACCAGAGAGACAAAGCCCTTGCACTAACCAGAGAGACAGAGAAAGTGAGAGAGTGTCAAAGCCAGTGCACTAACCAGAGTGTCAATTCCAGTGCACTAACCAGAGAGTCAAAGCCAGTGCACTAACCAGAGAGTCAAAGCCAATGCACTAAGCAGAGAGTCACAGTCAGTGCACTAAGCAGAGAGTCAAAGCCAGTGTACTATTCAGAGAGTCAAAGCCAGTGCACTAACCAGAGAGTCAAAGCCAGTGCACTACCAGAGTCACAGCCAGTTCACTAACCAGAGAGTCAAAGCCTCGGCACTAACCAGAGAGTCAAAGCCAGTGAACTAACCAGAGAGTCAAAGCCAGTGCAAGAACCAGAAAGTCAAAGCCAATGCACAATCCAGAGAGAGTGAAAGACAGTGCACTAACCAAAGCGTCAAAGCCAGTGCACTTACCAGAGAGCCAAAGCCAGTGCACTAACCAAAGAGTCAAAGCCAGTGCACTAACCAAAGAGTCAAAGCCAGTGCACTACTAGAGATTCAACGCCAGGGCAGTAACCAGAGAGTCAAAGTCAGTGCATGAACCAGAGTGTCAAACGCAGTGCACGAACCAGAGTGTCAATTCCAGTGCACTAACCAGAGAGTCAAAGCCAGTGCACTAACCAGAGATTCAAATCCAGGGCACTAACCAGAGAGTCAAAGCCAGGGTACTAACCAGATGGTCGAAGCCAGAGCACTAACCTGAGAGTCAAAGCAAATGCACTAACCAGAGAGACAAAGCCCTTGCACTAACCAGAGAGACAGAGAAAGTGAGAGAGTGTCAAAGCCAGTGCACTAACCAGAGTGTCAATTCCAGTGCACTAACCAGAGAGTCAAAGCCAGTGCACTAACCAGAGAGTCAAAGCCAATGCACTAAGCAGAGAGTCACAGTCAGTGCACTAAGCAGAGAGTCAAAGCCAGTGCACCAACCAGAGAGTGAAAGCCAGTGCATTAACCAGTGTGAAACCCTGTGCACTAACCAGAGAGTCAAAGCCAGTGCACTAACCAAAAAGTCACAGCCAGTGCACTAACCAAAAAGTCAAAGCCCGTGCGCAAACCAGAGAGAGTGAAAGACAGTGCTCTAACCAGAGAGACAGCGAGAGTCAAAGACAATGCAGTAACCAGGGAGAGAGACAGAGAGAGGCAAAGCCAATGCACTAACCAGAGAGAGTCAAAGCTAGTGCACTAACCATAGTCAAAGCCAGTGCACTAACCAGAGTGTCAAATCCAGGGCACTAACCAGATAGTCAAAGCCAGAGCACGAACCAGATAGTCAAAGCCAGAGCACTAACCAGAGAGTCAAAGACAGAGCACTAACCAGAGAGTCAAATCCATTGCACTAACCAGAGAGACAGAGAAAGTGAGAGAAAGTCAAAGCCAGAGTACTATTCAGAGTGCCAAAGCCAGTGCACTAACCAGAGAGTCAAAGCCAGTGCACAAACCAGAGAGGCAAAGCCAGTGCACTAACCAGAGAGGCAAAGCCAGTGCACTAACCAGAGAGTCAAAGCCAGTGCACTGACCAGAGAGTCAAAGCCAGTGCACTGACCAGAGAGTCAAAGACAGTGCACTAACCAAAGAGTCAACGCCAGTGCACTAACCAAAGAGTAAAATCCAGTGCACTAACCGGAGAGTAAAAGCCAATGCACTAACCAGAGAGTCCAAGCCAGTGCACTAACCAGAGAGTCAAAGCCAGTGCACTAACCAACGAGTCATAGCCAGTGCACTAACCAGAGAGACAAAGAAGTGCACTAACCAGAGAGTCAAAGCCAGTGCACTAAGCAGAGCGTCAAAGCCAGGGCACTACCAGAGATTCAACGCCAGGGCAGTAACCAGAGAGAGTCAAAGTCAGTGCATGAACCAGAGTGTCAAACGCAGTGCACTAACCAGAGTGTCAATTCCAGTGCACTAACCAGAGAGTCAAAGCCAGTGCAGTAACCAGAGAGTCAAAACCAGTGCACTAACCAAAGAGTCAACGCCAGTGCACTAACCAAAGAGTAAAATCCAGTGCACTAACCGGAGAGTAAAAGCCAATGCACTAACCAGAGAGTCAAAGCCAGTGCACTAACCAGAGAGTCAAAGCCAGTGCACTAACCAGAGAGTCAAAGCCAGTGCACTAACCAGAGAGTCATAGCCAGTGCACTAACCAGATAGTCCAAGCCAGGGCACTAACCAGAGTGTCCAAGCCAGTGCACAAACCAGAGAGTCAAAGCCAGTGCACTAACCAACGAGTCATAGCCAGTGCACTAACCAGAGAGACAAAGAAATTCACTAACCAGAGAGACAGAGAAAGTGAGAGAGTGTCAAAGCCAGTGCACTAACCAAAGAGTCAAAGCCAGTGCACTAACCAGAGAGTCAAAGCCTGTGCACTAACCCGAGATTAAACGCCAGGGCACTAACCAGAGTGTCAAATCCAGGGCACTAACCAGATAGTCAAAGCCAGAGCACGAACCAGATAGTCAAAGCCAGAGCACTAACCAGAGAGTCAAAGACAGAGCACTAACCAGAGAGTCAAATCCATTGCACTAACCAGAGAGACAGAGAAAGTGAGAGAAAGTCAAAGCCAGAGTACTATTCAGAGTGCCAAAGCCAGTGCACTAACCAGAGAGTCAAAGCCAGTGCACTAACCAGAGAGGCAAAGCCAGTGCACTAACCAGAGAGGCAAAGCCAGTGCACTAACCAGAGAGTCAAAGCCAGTGCACTGACCAGAGAGTCAAAACCAGGGCACTAACCAGAGAGTCAAAACCAGGGCACTAACCAGAGAGTCAAAGGCAGTGCACTAACCTGAGAGTCAAAGCAAATGCACTAACCAGAGAGACAAAGCCCTTGCACTAACCAGAGAGACAGAGAAAGTGAGAGAGTGTCAAAGCCAGTGCACTAACCAGAGTGTCAATTCCAGTGCACTAAACAGAGAGTCAAAGCCAGTGCACTAACCAGAGAGTCAAAGCCAGTGCACTAACCAGAGAGTCAAAGCCAGTGCACTAACCAAATAGTCAACGCCAGTGCACTAACCAAATAGTCAACGCCAGTGCACTAAACAAAGAGTAAAATCCAGTGCACTAACCAGAGAGTCAAAGCCAGTGCACTAAGCAGAGAGTCAAAGTCAGTGCACTAAGCAGAGAGTCAAAGCCAGTGCACCAACCAGAGAGTGAAAGCCAGTGCATTAACCAGTGTGAAACCCTGTGCACTAACCAGAGAGTCAAAGCCAGTGCACTAACCAAAAAGTCACAGCCAGTGCACTAACCAAAAAGTCAAAGCCCGTGCGCAAACCAGAGAGAGTGAAAGACAGTGCTCTAACCAGAGAGACAGCGAGAGTCAAAGACAATGCAGTAACCAGGGAGAGAGACAGAGAGAGGCAAAGCCAATGCACTAACCAGAGAGAGTCAAAGCTAGTGCACTAACCAGAGAGTCAAAGCCAGTGCACTAACCAGAGAGTCAAAGCCAGTGCACTAACAAGAGAGTCAAAGTCAATGCACTACGCAGAGAGTCAAATCCATTGCACTAACCAGAGAGACAGAGAAAGTGAGAGAAAGTCACAGCCAGTGCACTAACCAGAGAGTCAAAGCCAGTGCACTAACCAGAGAGTCACAGCCAGTGCACTAACAAGAGAGTCAAAGTCAATGCACTACGCAGAGAGTCAAATCCATTGCAGTAACCAGAGAGAATGAGAAAGTGATAGAAAGTCAAAGCGAGTGTACTATTCAGAGTGTCAAAGCCAGTGCACTAACCAGAGAGTCAAAGCCAGTGCACTAACAAGAGAGTCAAAGCCAGTGCACTAACCAGAGAGGCAAAGCCAGTGCACTAACCAGAGAGTCAAAGCCAGTGCGCTAAGCAGAGCGTCAAATCAGTGCACTAAGCAGAGAGTCAAAGCCAGTGCACCAACCAGAGAGTGAAAGCCAGTTTATTAACCAGTGTGAAACCCTGTGCACTAACCATAGAGTCAAAGCAAGGGCACTAACCAGAGAGTCAAAGCCTGTGCACTAACCAGAGTAAAAGCCAGTGAACTAACCAGAGATTCAAAGACAGTGCTCTAACCAGAGAGACAGCGAGAGTCAAAGACAATGCAGTAACCAGGGAGAGAGACAGAGAGAGGCAAAGCCAATGCAATAACCAGAGAGAGTCACAGCCAGTGCACTAACCAGAGAGTCAATTGCAGTGCACTAACCAGAGAGTCAATTGCAGTGCATTAACCAAAGAGTCAAAGCCAGTGCACTAACCAGAGAGTCAAAGCCAGTGCACTAACCAGAGAGGCAAAGCCAGTGCACTAACCAGAGAGTCAAAGCCAGTACACTAACCAGAGAGTCAAAGCCAGGGCACTAACCAGAGAGTCAAAGCCAGAGCACTAACCAGAGTGTCAAAGCCATTGGACTAACCAGAGAGACAAAGTGAGAGAGAGTCCAAGCCAGTGCACTAACCAGAGAGTCAAAGCTTGTGCACTAACCAGAGAGTCAAAGCCAGTGCACTAACCAGAGAGTCAAAGCCAGTACACTAACCAGTGAGTCAACGCAAGTGCGCAAACCAGATAGTCAAAGCCAGGGCAAAAACCAGAGAGTCAAAGCCCGGGCACTAACCACAGAGTCAAAGCAAGGGCACTAACCAGAGAGTCAAAGCCTGTGCACTAACCAGAGTAAAAGCCAGTGAACTAACCAGAGATTCAAAGACAGTGCTCTAACCAGAGAGACAGCGAGAGTCAAAGACAATGCAGTAACCAGGGAGAGAGACAGAGAGAGGCAAAGCCAATGCAATAACCAGAGAGAGTCACAGCCAGTGCACTAACCAGAGAGTCAAAGCCAGTGCACTAAACAGAGAGTCACAGCCAGTGCACTAACAAGAGAGTCAAAGTCAATGCACTACACAGAGAGTCAAATCCATTGCAGTAACCAGAGAGACAGAGAAAGTGAGAGAAAGTCAAAGCGAGTGTACTATTCAGAGTGTCAAAGCCAGTGCACTAACCAGAGAGTCAATTGCAGTGCACTAACCAGAGAGTCAATTGCAGTGCATTAACCAAAGAGTCAAAGCCAGTGCACTAACCAGAGAGTCAAAGCCAGTGCACTAACCAGAGAGGCAAAGCCAGTGCACTAACCAGAGAGTCAAAGCCAGTACACTAACCAGAGAGTCAAAGCCAGGGCACTAACCAGAGAGTCAAAGCCAGAGCACTAACCAGAGTGTCAAAGCCATTGGACTAACCAGAGAGACAAAGTGAGAGAGAGTCCAAGCCAGTGCACTAACCAGAGAGTCAAAGCTTGTGCACTAACCAGAGAGTCAAAGCCAGTGCACTAACCAGAGAGTCAAAGCCAGTACACTAACCAGAGAGTCAAAGCAAGTGCGCAAACCAGATAGTCAAAGCCAGGGCAAAAACCAGAGAGTCAAAGCCCGGGCACTAACCACAGAGTCAAAGCAAGGACACTAACCAGAGAGTCAAAGCCAGTACACTAACCAGTGAGTCAACGCAAGTGCGCAAACCAGATAGTCAAAGCCAGGGCAAAAACCAGAGAGTCAAAGCCCGGGCACTAACCACAGAGTCAAAGCAAGGGCACTAACCAGAGAGTCAAAGCCTGTGCACTAACCAGAGTAAAAGCCAGTGAACTAACCAGAGATTCAAAGCCTGTGCACTAACCAGAGAGTCAAATTCAATGCACTAACCAGAGAGACAGAGAAAGTGAGAGAAAGTCAAAGCCAGTGTACTATTCAGAGTGTCAAAGCCAGTGCACGAACCAGAGTGTCAATTCCAGGGCACTAATCAGAGAGTCAAAGCCAGTGCACTAACCAGAGAGTCAAAGCCAGTGCACTAACAGAGAGTCAAATCCAGTGCACTAACCAGAGAGTCAAAGCCTGGGCACTAACCAGAGAGTCAAAGCCAGTGAACTAACCAGAGAGTCAAAGCCAGTGCAAGAACCAGAAAGTCAAAGCCAGTGCACTAACCAGAGAGTCAAAGCCAGTGCACTAACCAGAGAGTCAAAGCAAGTGCGCAAACCAGATAGTCAAAGCCAGGGCAAAAACCAGAGAGTCAAAGCCCGTGCACTAACCAGAGAGTCAAAGCCATTACACTAACCAGAGAGTCAAAGCAAGTGCGCAAACCAGATAGTCAAAGCCAGGGCAAAAACCATAGAGTCAAAGCCCGGGCACTAACCAGAGAGTAAAAGCCAGTGAACTAACCAGAGAGTCAAAGCCAGTGCACTAAGCAGAGAGTCAAAGCCCGTGCGCAAACCAGAGAGTCAAAGCCTGGGCACTAACCAGAGAGTCAAAGCCAGTGAACTAACCAGAGAGTCAAAGCCTGTGCACTAACCAGAAAGTCAAAACCAGTGCACAATCCAGAGAGAGTGAAAGACAGTGCACTAACCAGAGAGACAGCGAGAGTCAAAGACAATGCAGTAACCAGGGAGAGAGAGAGAGAGAGAGAGAGGCAAAGCCAATGCACTACCAAGAGAGAGTCAAAGCTAGTGCACTAACCAGAGTCAAAGCCAGTGCACTAACCAGAGAGTTAAAGCCAGTGCACGAAGCAGATAGTCAAAGACAGAGCACTAACCAGAGTGTCAAATCCATTGCACTAACCAGAGAGACAGAGAAAGTGAGAGAAAGTCAAAGCCAGAGTACTATTCAGAGTGCCAAAGCCAGTGCACTAACCAGAGAGTCAAAGCCAGTGCACTAACCAGAGAGTCAAAGCCAGTGCACCAACCAGAGAGGCAAAGCCAGTGCTCTAACCAGAGAGACAGCGAGAGTCAAAGAGAATGCAGTAACCAGGGAGAGAGACAGAGAGAGGCAAAGCCAATGCAATAACCAGAGAGAGTCACAGCCAGTGCACTAACCAGAGAGTCAAAGCCAGTGCACTAAACAGAGAGTCACAGCCAGTGCACTAACAAGAGAGTCAAAGTCAATGCACTACGCAGAGAGTCAAATCCATTGCAGTAACCAGAGAGACAGAGAAAGTGAGAGAAAGTCAAAGTGAGTGTACAATTCAGAGTGTCAAAGCCAGTGCACTAACCAAAGAGTCAAAGCCAGTGCACTAAACAGGGAGTCAAAGCCAGTGCACTAACCAGAGAGTCAAAGCCAGGGCACTAACCAGAGAGTCAAAGCCAGAGCACTAACCAGAGTGTCAAAGCCATTGGACTAACCAGAGAGACAAAGTGAGAGAGAGTCCAAGCCAGTGCACTAACCAGAGAGTCAAAGCTTGTGCACTAACCAGAGAGTCAAAGCCAGTGCACTAACCAGAGAGTCAAAGACAGTACACTAACCAGAGAGTCAAAGCAAGTGCGCAAACCAGATAGTCAAAGCCAGGGCAAAAACCAGAGAGTCAAAGCCCGGGCACTAAACATAGAGTCAAAGCAAGGGCACTAACCAGAGAGTCAAAGCCAGTGCACAAACCAGAGAGTCAAAGCCAGTGCACTAACCAACGAGTCATAGCCAGTGCACTAACCAGAGAGACAAAGATGTGCACTAACCAGAGAGTCAAAGCCAGTGCACTACCAGAGATTCAACGCCAGGGCAGTAACCAGAGAGTCAAAGTCAGTGCATGAACCAGAGTGTCAAACGCAGTTCACGAACCAGAGTGTCAATTCCAGTGCACTAACCAGAGAGTCAAAGCCAGTGCAGTAACCAGAGAGTCAAAACCAGGGCACTAACCAGAGAGTCAAAGCCAGGGCACTAACCAGATGGTCGAAGCCAGAGCACTAACCTGAGAGTCAAAGCAAATGCACTAACCAGAGAGACAAAGCCCTTGCACTAACCAGAGAGACAGAGAAAGTGAGAGAGTGTCAAAGCCAGTGCACTAACCAGAGTGTCAATTCCAGTGCACTAAACAGAGAGTCAAAGCCAGTGCACTAACCAGAGAGTCAAAGCCAGTGCACTAACCAGAGAGTCAAAGCCAGTGCACTAACCAAATAGTCAACGCCAGTGCACTAACCAAATAGTCAACGCCAGTGCACTAACCAAAGAGTAAAATCCAGTGCACTAACCGGGGAGTAAAAGCCAATGCACTAACCAGAGAGTCAAAGCCAGTGAACTAACCAGAGATTCAAAGCCTGTTCACTAACCAGAGAGTCAAAGCCAGTGAACTAACCAGAGAGTCAAAGCCTGTGCAAGAACCAGAGAGTCAAAGCCAATGCACAATCCAGAGAGAGTGAAAGACAGTGCACTAACCAAAGCGTCAAAGCCAGTGCACTTACCAGAGAGCCAAAGCCAGTGCACCAGAGAGTCAAAGCCTGTGCACTAACCAGAAAGTCAAAACCAGTGCACAATCCAGAGAGAGTGAAAGACAGTGCACTAACCAGAGAGACAGCGAGAGTCAAAGACAATGCAGTAACCAGGGAGAGAGAGAGAGAGAGTCAAAGCTAGTGCACTAACCAGAGTCAAATCCAGTGCACTAACCAGAGAGTCACAGCCAGTGCACTAACCAGAGAGTCAAAGCCAGTGCACTAACCAGAGAGTCAAAGCCAGTGCACTAACCAGAGAGTCAAAGCCAGTGCACTAACCAGAGAGTCAAAGCCAGTGCACTAACCAGAGAGTCAAAGCCAGTGCACTAACCAGAGAGTCAAAGCCTGTGCACTAACCAGAGAGTCAAAGCCTGTGCACTAACCAGAGAGTCAAAGTGAGTGCGCAAACCAGATAGTCAAAGCCAGGGCACTAACCAGAGAGTCAAAGCCTGTGCACTAACCAGAGAGTCAAAGCCTGTGCACTCACGAGAGCGTCAAAGCCTGTGCACTAACCCGAGATTAAACGCCAGGGCACTAACCAGAGAGTCAAAGCGAGGGCAAAAACCGGAGAGTCAAAGCCAGGGCACGAAGCAGATAGTCAAAGACAGAGCACTGACCAGAGTGTCAAATCAATTGCACTAACCAGAGAGGCAAAGCCAGTGCACTAACCAGAGAGGCAAAGCCAGTGCACTAACCAGAGAGCCAAAGCCAGGGCTCTAAGCAGAGTGTCAAAGCCAGGGCACTAACCAGATAGTCAAAGCCAGAGCACGAACCAGATAGTGAAAGCCAGTGCACTAACCAGAGAGGCAAAGCCAGTGCACTAACCAGAGAGCCAAAGCCAGGGCTCTAAGCAGAGTGTCAAAGCCAGGGCACTAACCAGATAGTCAAAGCCAGAGCACGAACCAGATAGTGAAAGCCAGAGCACTAACCAGAGAGTCAAAGACAGAGCACTAACCAGAGTGTCAAATCCATTGCACTAACCAGAGAGACAGAGAAAGTGAGAGAAAGTCAAAGCCAGAGTACTATTCAGATTGCCAAAGCCAGTGCACTAACCAGAGAGTCAAAGCCAGTGCACTAACCAGAGAGTCAAAGCCAGTGCACTAACCAGAGAGGCAAAGCCAGTGCACTAACCAGAGAGTCAAAGCCAGTGCACTAAGCAGAGCGTCAAAATCAGTGCACTAAGCAGAGAGTCAAAGCCAGTGCACCAACCAGAGAGTGAAAGCCAGTGTATTAACCAGTGTGAAACCCTGTGCACTAACCAGAGAGTCAAAGCCAGTGCACTAACCAAAAAGTCACAGCCAGTGCACTAACCAAAAAGTCAAAGCCCGTGCGCAAACCAGAGAGAGTGAAAGACAGTGCTCTAACCAGAGAGACAGCGAGAGTCAAAGACAATGCAGTAACCAGGGAGAGAGACAGAGAGAGGCAAAGCCAATGCAATAACCAGAGAGAGTCACAGCCAGTGCACTAACCAGAGAGTCAAAGCCAGTGCACTAACCAGAGAGTCACAGCCAGTGCACTAACAAGAGAGTCAAAGTCAATGCACTACGCAGAGAGTCAAATCCATTGCAGTAACCAGAGAGACAGAGAAAGTGAGAGAAAGTCAAAGCGAGTGTACTATTCAGAGTGTCAAAGCCAGTGCACTAACCAGAGAGTCAATTGCAGTGCATTAACCAAAGAGTCAAAGCCAGTGCACTAAACAGGGAGTCAAAGCCAGTGCACTAACCAGAGAGTCAAAGCCAGTGCACTAACCAGAGAGCCAAAGCCAGTGCTCTAAGCAGAGTGTCAAAGCCAGGGCACTAACCAGATAGTCAAAGCCAGAGCACGAACCAGAGAGTCAAATCCAGTGCACCAAACAGAGAGTCAAAGCCAGTGCACTAACCAGAGAGGCAAAGCCAGTGCACTAACCAGAGAGTCAAAGCTTGTGCACTAACCAGAGAGTCAAAGCCAGTGCACTAACCAGAGAGTCAAAGCCATTGCACTAACCAGATAGTCAAAGCCAGAGCACGAACCAGAGAGTCAAATCCAGTGCACCAAACAGAGAGTCAAAGCCAGTGCACTAACCAGAGAGGCAAAGCCAGTGCACTAACCAGAGAGTCAAAGCTTGTGCACTAACCAGATAGTCAAAGCCAGAGCACGAACCAGAGAGTCAAATCCAGTGCACCAAACAGAGAGTCAAAGCCAGTGCACTAAACAGGGAGTCAAAGCCAGTGCACTAACCAGAGAGTCAAAGCCTGGGCACTAACCAGAGAGTCAAAGCCAGTGAACTAACCAGAGAGTCAAAGCCAGTGCAAGAACCAGAAAGTCAAAGCCAATGCACAATCCAGAGAGAGTGAAAGACAGTGCACTAACCAAAGCGTCAAAGCCAGTGCACTTACCAGAGAGCCAAAGCCAGTGCACTAACCAGAGAGTCAAAGCCTGTGCACTAACCAGAAAGTCAAAACCAGTGCACAATCCAGAGAGAGTGAAAGACAGTGCACTAACCAGAGAGACAGCGAGAGTCAAAGACAATGCAGTAACCAGGGAGAGAGAGAGAGAGAGGCAAAGCCAATGCACTACCAAGAGAGAGTCAAAGCTAGCGCACTAACCAGAGTCAAAGCTAGTGCACTAACCAGAGTCAAAGCCAGTGCACTAACCAGAGAGTCAAAGCCAGTGCACGAAGCAGATAGTCAAAGACAGAGCACTAACCAGAGTGTCAAATCCATTGCACTAACCAGAGAGACAGAGAAAGTGAGAGAAAGTCAAAGCCAGAGTACTATTCAGAGTGCCAAAGCCAGTGCACTAACCAGAGAGTCAAAGCCAGTGCACTAACCAGAGAGTCACAGCCAGTGCACTAACAAGAGAGTCAAAGTCAATGCACTACACAGAGAGTCAAATCCATTGCAGTAACCAGAGAGACAGAGAAAGTGAGAGAAAGTCAAAGCGAGTGTACTATTCAGAGTCTCAAAGCCAGGGCACTAACCAGATAGTCAATTGCAGTGCATTAACCAAAGAGTCAAAGCCAGTGCACTAAACAGGGAGTCAAAGCCAGTGCACTAACCAGAGAGCCAAAGCCAGGGCTGTAAGCAGAGTGTCAAAGCCAGGGCACTAACCAGATAGTCAAAGCCAGAGCACGAACCAGAGAGTCAAATCCAGTGCACCAAACAGAGAGTCAAAGCCAGTGCACATACCAGAGAGGCAAAGCCAGTGCACTAACCAGAGAGTCAAAGCCAGTACACTAACCAGAGAGTCAAAGCCAGGGCACTAACCAGAGAGTCAAAGCCAGAGCACTAACCAGAGTGTCAAAGCCATTGGACTAACCAGAGAGACAAAGTGAGAGAGAGTCCAAGCCAGTGCACTAACTAGAGAGTCAAAGCAAGTGCACAAACCAGAGAGTCAAAGCCCGGGCACTAACCATAGAGTCAAAGCAAGGGCACTAACCAGAGAGTCAAAGCCACGGCACTAACCAGAGATTCAAAGCCTGTTCACTAACCAGAGAGTCAAAGCCTGTGCACTAACCAGAGAGTCAAAGCCAGTGAACTAACCAGAGAGTCAAAGCCAGTGCAAGAACCAGAAAGTCAAAGCCAATGCACAATCCAGAGAGAGTGAAAGACAGTGCACTAACCAAAGCGTCAAAGCCAGTGCACTTACCAGAGAGCCAAAGCCAGTGCACCAGAGAGTCAAAGCCAGTGCACAATCCAGAGAGAGTGAAAGACAGTGCACTAACCAGAGAGACAGCGAGAGTCAAAGACAATGCAGTAACCAGGGAGAGAGAGAGAGAGAGAGAGGCAAAGCCAATGCACTACCCAGAGAGAGTCAAAGCTAGCGCACTAACCAGAGTCAAAGCCTGTGCACTAACCAGAGAGTCAAAGCCATTGGACTAACCAGAGAGTCAAAGCCACTGCGCTAACTAGAGAGTCAAAGCCAGGACACTAACCAGAGAGTCAAAGCCTGTGCACTAACCAGAGCGTCAAAGCCTGTGCACTAACCAGAGCGTCAAATCCTGTGCACTAACCCGAGATTAAATGCCAGGGCACTAACCAGAGAGTCAAAGCGAGGGAAAAAACCAGAGAGTCAAAGCCAGGGCACGAAGCAGATAGTCAAAGACAGAGCACTAACCAGAGTGTCAAATCCATTGCATTAACCAGAGAGACAGAGAAAGTGAGAGAAAGTCAAAGCCAGTGTACTATTCAGAGTGCGAAAGCCAGGGCTCTAACCAGAGTGTCAAACGCAGTGCACTAACCAGTGTGTCAATTCCAGTGCACTAACCAGAGAGTCAAAGCCAGTGCACTAACCAGAGAGTCAAAACCAGGGCACTAACCAGAGAGTCAAAGCCAGGGCACTAAACAGATTGTCGAAGCCAGAGCACTAACCAGAGAGTCAAAGCAACTGCACTAACCAGAGAGTCAAAGCCAGTGCACTAACCAGAGAGTCAAAGCCTGTGCACTAACCAGAGCGTCAAAGCCTGTGCACTAACCAGAGCGTCAAAGCCTGTGCACTAACCCGAGATTAAATGCCAGGGCACTAACCAGAGAGTCAAAGCGAGGGCAAAAACCAGAGAGTCAAAGCCAGGGCACGAAGCAGATAGTCAAAGACAGAGCACTAACCAGAGTGTCAAATCCATTGCACTAACCAGAGAGACAAAGTGAGAGAAAGTCATAGCCAGTGTACTATTCAGAGTGCGAAAGCCAGTGCTCTAACCAGAGTGTCAAACGCAGTGCACTAACCAGAGTGTCAATTCCAGTGCACTAACCAGAGAGTCAAAACCAGGGCACTAACCAGAGAGTGAAAGCCAGGGCACTAACCAGATTGTCGAAGCCAGAGCACTAACCAGAGAGTCAAAGCAACTGCACTAACCAGAGAGACAAAGCCATTGCACTAACCAGAGAGTCAAAGCCAGTGCACTAACCAGAGTGTCAAAGCCAGTGCACTAACCAGAGTGTCAATTCCAGTGCACTAACCAGAGAGTCAAAGCCAGTGCACTAACCAGAGAGTCAAAGCCAGTGCACTAACCAGAGAGTCAAAGCCAGTGCACTAACCAGAGACTCAAAGCCAGTACACTAACCACAGAGTCAAAGCCAGGGCACGAACCAGAGAGTCAAAGCCAGAGCACTAACCAGAGTGTCAAAGCCATTGGACTAACCAGAGAGACAAAGTGAGAGAGAGTCAAAGCCAGTGCACTAACCAGAGTGTCAAACGCAATGCACTAACCAGAGTGTCAATTCCAGTGCACTAACCAGAGAGTCAAAGCCAGTGCACTAACCAGAGAGTCAAAACAAGGGCACTAACCAGAGAGTCAAAGCGAGGGCACTAACCAGAGAGTCAAAGCCAGGGCACGAACCAGATGGTCGAAGCCAGAAAACTAACCTGAGAGTGATAGCCAGTACACTAACCACAGAGTCAAATCCAGGGCACTAACCAGAGAGTCAAAGCCAGAGCACTAACCAGAGTGTCAAAGCCATTGGACTAACCAGAGAGACAAAGTGAGAGAGAGTCAAAGCCAGTGCACTAACCAGAGTGTCAAAGCCATTGCACTAACCAGAGAGACAGAGAAAGTGAGAGAGTGTCAAAGCCAGTGCACTAACCAGAGTGTCAATTCCAGTGCGCTAACCAGAGAGTCAAAACCAGTGCACTAACCAGAGAGTCACAGCCAGTGCACTAACAAGAGAGTCAAAGTCAATGCACTACGCAGAGAGTCAAATCCATTGCAGTAACCAGAGAGACAGAGAAAGTGAGAGAAAGTCAAAGCGAGTTTACTATTCAGAGTGTCAAAGCCAGTGCACTAACCAGAGAGTCAATTGCAGTGCATTAACCAAAGAGTCAAAGCCAGTGCACTAAACAGGGAGTCAAAGCCAGTGCACTAACCAGAGAGTCAAAGCCTGGGCACTAACCAGAGAGTCAAAGCCAGTGAACTAACCAGAGAGTCAAAGCCAGTGCAAGAACCAGAAAGTCAAAGCCAATGCACAATCCAGAGAGAGTGAAAGACAGTGCACTAACCAAAGCGTCAAAGCCAGTGCACTTACCAGAGAGCCAAAGCCAGGGCTCTAAGCAGAGTGTCAAAGCCAGGGCATAAACCAGATAGTCAAAGCCAGAGCACGAACCAGAGAGTCAAAGCCAGTGCACCAAACAGAGAGTCAAAGCCAGTGCACCAAACAGAGAGTCAAAGCCAGTACACTAACCAGAGAGTCAAAGCCAGGGCACTAACCAGAGAGTCAAAGCCAGAGCACTAACCAGAGAGTCAAAGCCAGGGCACTAACCAGAGAGTCAAAGCCAGAGCACTAACCAGAGTGTCAAAGCCATTGGACTAACCAGAGAGACAAAGTGAGAGAGAGTCCAAGCCAGTGCACTAACCAGAGAGTCAAAGCTTGTGCACTAACCAGAGAGTCAAAGCCAGTGCACTAACCAGAGAGTCAAAGCCAGTACACTAACCAGAGAGTCAAAGCAAGTGCGCAAACCAGATAGTCAAAGCCAGTGAACTAACCAGAGAGTCAAAGCCCGGGCACTAACCATAGAGTCAAAGCAAGGGCACTAACCAGAGAGTCAAAGCCTGTGCACTAACCAGAGTAAAAGCCAGTGAACTAACCAGAGATTCAAAGCCTGTGCACTAACCAGAGAGTCAAAGCCAGGGCACAAACCAGAGAGTCAAAGCCAGGGCACTAAACAGAGTGTCAATGCCACGGCACTAACCAGAGATTCAAAGCCTGTTCACTAACCAGAGAGTCAAAGCCAGTGAACTTACCAGAGAGTCAAAGCCAGTGCAAGAACCAGAAAGTCAAAGCCAATGCACAATCCAGAGAGAGTGAAAGACAGTGCACTAACCAAAGCGTCAAAGCCAGTGCACTTACCAGAGAGCCAAAGCCAGTGCACCAGAGAGTCAAAGCCTGTGCACTAACCAGAAAGTCAAAACCAGTGCACAATCCAGAGAGAGTGAAAGACAGTGCACTAACCAGAGAGACAGCGAGAGTCAAAGACAATGCAGTAACCAGGGAGAGAGAGAGAGAGAGTCAAAGCTAGTGCACTAACCAGAGTCAAATCCAGTGCACTAACCAGAGAGTCAAATCCAGTGCACTAACCAGAGAGTCAAAGCCAGTGCACTAACCAGAGAGTCAAAGCCAGTGCACTAACCAGAGAGTCAAATCCAGTGCACTAACCAGAGAGTCAAAGCCAGTGCACTAACCAGAGAGTCAAAGCCTGCGCACTAACCAGAGAGTCACAGCCAGTGCACTAACAAGAGAGTCAAAGTCAATGCACTACGCAGAGAGTCAAATCCATTGCAGTAACCAGAGAGACAGAGAAAGTGAGAGAAAGTCAAAGCGAGTGTACTAACCAGAGAGTCAATTGCAGTGCATTAACCAAAGAGTTAAAGCCAGTGCACTAACCAGAGAGTCAAAGCCAGTGCACTAACCAGAGAGTCAAAGCCAGTGCACTAACCAGAGATTCAAAGCCAGTGCACTAACCACAGAGTCAAAGCCAGTGCACTAACCAGAGAGTCAAAGCCAGTACAGTAACCAGATAGTCAAAGCCAGTGCACTAACCAGAGTGTCAAAGCCATTGCACTAACCAGAGAGACAGAGAAAGTGAAAGAGTGTCAAAGCCAAAACACTAACCAGAGAGTCATAGCCAGTGCACTAACCAGAGAGTCAAAGCCAGTGCACTAACCAGAGAGTCAAACCCAGTGCACTAACCAGAGTGTCAAAGCCATTGCACTAACCAGAGAGACAGAGAAAGTGAGAGAAAGTCAAAGCCAGTGCACTGACCAGAGTGTCAATTCTAGTGCACTAACCAGAGAGTCAAAGCCAGTACAGTAACCAGATAGTCAAAGCCAGTGCACTAACCAGAGTGTCAAAGCAATTGCATTAACCAGAGAGACAGAGAAAGTGAAAGAGTGTCAAAGCCAAAACACTAACCAGAGAGTCATAGCCAGTGCAATAACCAGAGAGTCAAAGCCAGTGTACTAACCAGAGAGTCAAACCCAGTGCACTAACCAGAGTGTCAAAGCCATTGCACTAACCAGAGAGACAAAGTGAGAGAGAGTCAAAGCCAGTGAACTAACCAGAGTGCCAATTCCAGTGCACTAACCAGAGATTCAACGCCAGGGCACTAACCAGAGAGTCAAAGCCCGTGCACTAACCAGAGAGTCAAAGCAAGGGCAAAAACAAGAGAGTAAAATTCTGGGCACTAACCAGATAGTCAAAGTCAGTGCACTAACCGGAGAGTCAAAGGCAGTGCACTAACCAGAGAGTCAAAGCCAGTGCACTAACCAGAGAGTCAAAGCCAGTGCACTAACCAGAGAGTCAAAGCCAGTGCACTAAACAGAGAGTCAAAGCCTGTGCACAAACCAGAGAGTCAAAGCCAGTGCACTAACCAGAGAGTCAAAGCCAGTGCACTAACCAGAGAGTCAAAGCCAGTGCACTAACCAGAGAGTCAAAGCCAGTGCACTAACCAGAGAGTCAAAGCCTGTGCACTAACCACAGAGTCAAAGTCAGTGCACTAACCAGAGAGTCAAAGCAAGGGCACTATGCAGAGAAAGTGAAAGATAGTGCACTAACCAGAGAGACAGAGAAAGTGAGCGAAAGTCAAAGCCAGTGTACTATTCAGAGTGTCAAATCCAGTGCACTAACCAGAGAGTCAAAGCCAGTGCACTAACCAGAGAGTCAAAGCCAGTAAACTAACCAGAGCGTCAAAGCCTGGGCACTAACCAGAGGGTCAAAGCCAGTGAACTAACCAGAGAGTCAAAGCCAGTGCACGAACCAGAAAGTCAAAGCCAATGCACAATCCAGAGAGAGTGAAAGACAGTGCACTAACCTAAGCGTCAAAGCAAGTGCACTTACCAGAGAGCCAAAGCCAGTGCACCAACCAGAGAGTCAAAGCCAGTGCACTAACCAGAGAGTCAAAACCAGTGCACAATCCAGAGAGAGTGAAAGCCAGTGCACTAACCAGAGAGTCAAAGGCAGTGCACTAACCAGAGAGTCACAGCCAGTGCACTAACCAGAGAGTCACAGCCAGTGCACTAACCAGAGAGTCAAAGCCAGTGCACTAACCAGAGAGTCAAAGCCAGTGCACTAACCAGAGAGTCAAACCCAGTAAAAACTAACCAGAGCGTCAAGGCCTGGGCACTAACCAGAGAGTCAAAGCCAGTGAACTAACCAGAGAGTCAAAGCCAGGACAAAAACCAGAGAGTCAAAGCCCGGGCACTAACCAGAGAGTCAAAGCAAGGGCACTAACCAGAGAGTCAAAGCAAGGGCACTAACCAGAGAGTCAAAGCAAGGGCACTATGCAGAGAGAGTGAAAGACAGTGCACTAACCAGAGAGACAGCGAGAGTCAAAGACAATGCAGTAACCAGGGGGAGAGAGACAGAGAATCAAAGCCAATGCACTACCCAGAGAGAGTCAAAGCTATTGCACTAACCAGATTCAAAGCCAGTGCACTAACCAGAGAGTCAAAGCCAGTGCACTAACCAGAGAGTCAAAGCCAGTACACTAACCAGAGAGTCAAAACCAGTGCACTAACCAGAGAGTCACAGCCAGTGCACTAACCAGAGAGTCACAGCCAGTGCACTAACCAGAGAGTCAAAGCCAGTGCACTAACCAGAGTGTCAAAGCCAGTGCACTAACCAGAGAGTCACAACCAGTGCACTAACCAGAGATTCAAAGCCAGTGCACTAACCAGAGAGTCAAAGCCAGTACACTAACCAAAGAGTCAAAGCCAGTACACTAACCAAAGAGTCAAAGCCAGGGCACTAAGCAGAGTGTCAAAGCCAGTGCACTAACCACAGTGTCAAAGCCATTGCACTAACCAGAGAGACAGAGAAAGTGAAAGAGTGTCAAAGCCAGTGCACTGACCAGAGAGTCAAAGCGAGTGCACTAACCAGAGAGTCAAAGCCAGTGCACTAACCAGAGAGTCAAAGCCAGTGCACTAACCAGAGAGTCAAAGCCAGTGCACTAACCAGAGAGTCAAAGCCAGTGCACTAACCAGAGAGTCAAAGCCAGTGCACTAACCAGAGAGTCAAAGCCAAAGCACTACCCAGAGAGAGTCAAAGCTATTGCACTAACCAGATTCAAAGCCAGTGCACTAACCAGAGAGTCAAAGCCAGTGCACTAACCAGAGAGTCAAACCCAGTACACTAACCAGAGAGTCAAAACCAGTGCACTAACCAGAGAGTCACAGCCAGTGCACTAACCAGAGAGTCACAGCCAGTGCACTAACCAGAGAGTCAAAGCAAGTGCACTAACTAGATTGTCAAAGCCAGTGCACTAACCAGAGAGTCACAGCCAGTGCACTAACCAGAGAGTCAAAGCCAGTGCACTAACCAGAGAGTCAAATCCAGTGCACTAACCAGAGAGTCAAAGCCAGTGCACTAACCAGAGAGTCAAAGCCAGTGCACTAACCAGAGAGTCAAAGCCAGTGCACTAACCAGAGAGTCAAAGCCAGTGCACTAACCAGAGAGTCAAAGCCTGTGCACTAACCAGAGAGTCAAAGCGAGTGCGCAAACCAGATAGTCAAAGCCAGGGCAAAAACCAGAGAGTCAAAGCCCGGGCACTAACCAGAGAGTCAAAGCAAGGGCACTAACCAGAGAGTCAAAGCAAGGGCACTATGCAGAGAGAGTGAAAGACAGTGCACTAACCAGAGAGACAGCGAGAGTCAAAGACAATGCAGTAACCAGGGGGAGAGAGAGAGAATCAAAGCCAATGCACTACCCAGAGAGAGTCAAAGCTATTGCACTAACCAGATTCAAAGCCAGTGCACTAACCAGAGAGTCAAAGCCAGTGCACTAACCAGAGAGTCACAGCCAGTGCACTAACCAGAGAGTCACAGCCAGTGCACTAACCAGAGAGTCAAAGCCAGTGCACTAACCAGAGTGTCAAAGCCAGTGCACTAACCAGAGAGTCACAGCCAGTGCACTAACCAGAGAGTCAAAGCCAGTGCACTAACCAGAGAGTCAAAGCCAGTGCACTAACCAGAGAGTCAAAGCCAGTGCACTAACCAGAGAGTCAAAGCCAGTGCACTAACCAGAGAGTCAAAGCCATTTCCCTAACCAGAGAGTCAAAGGCAGTGCACTAACCAGAGAGTCAAAGTCAATGCACTACGCAGAGAGTCAAAGCCATTGCACTAACCAGAGAGACAGAGAAAGTGAAAGAGTGTCAAAGCCAGTGCACTAACCAGAGAGTCAAAGCCAGTGCACTAACCAGAGAGTCAAAGCCAGTGCACTAAGCAGAGAGTCAAAGCCAGTGCACTAACCAGAGAGTCAAAGCCAGTGCACTAACCAGAGAGTCAAAGCCAGTGCACTAACCAGAGAGTCAAAGCCTGTGCACTAACCAGAGAGTCAAAGCGAGTGCGCAAACCAGATAGTCAAAGCCAGGGCAAAAACCAGAGAGTCAAAGCCCGGGCACTAACCAGAGAGTCAAAGCAAGGGCACTAACCAGAGAGTCAAAGCAAGGGCACTATGCAGAGAGAGTGAAAGACAGTGCACTAACCAGAGAGACAGCGAGAGTCAAAGACAATGCAGTAACCAGGGGGAGAGAGAGAGAATCAAAGCCAATGCACTACCCAGAGAGAGTCAAAGCTATTGCACTAACCAGATTCAAAGCCAGTGCACTAACCAGAGAGTCAAAACCAGTGCACTAACCAGAGAGTCACAGCCAGTGCACTAACCAGAGAGTCACAGCCAGTGCACTAACCAGAGAGTCAAAGCCAGTGCACTAACCAGAGAGTCAAAGCCAGTGCACTAACCAGAGAGTCAAAGCCAGTGCACTAACCAGAGAGTCAAAGCCACTGCACTAACCAGATAGTCAAAGCCAGTGCACTAACCAGAGAGTCAAAGCCAGTGCACTAACCAGAGTGTCAAAGCCAGTGCACTAACCAGAAAGTCAAAGCCAGTGCACAATCCAGAGAGAGTGAAAGACAGTGCACTAACCAGAGAGACAGCGAGAGTCAAAGACAATGCAGTAACCAGGGAGAGAGAGAGAGGCAAAGCCAATGCACTAACCAAAGAGAGTCAAAGCTAGTGCACTAACCACAGTCATAGCCAGTGCACTAACCAGAGAGTCAAAGCCAGTGCACTAACCAGAGAGTCAAAGCCAGTGCACTAACCAGAGAGTCAAAGCCTGTGCACTAACCAGAGAGTCAAAGCCAGTGCACTAACCAGAGTGTCAAAGCCAGTGCACTAACCAGAGAGTCACAGCCAGTGCACTAACCAGAGAGTCATAGCCAGTGCACTAACCAGAGAGTCAAAGCCAGTGCACTAACCAGAGAGTCAAAGCCAGTGCACTAACCAGAGAGTCAAAGCCAGTGCACTAACCAGAGAGTCAAAGCCATTTCCCTAACCAGAGAGTCAAAGGCAGTGCACTAACCAGAGAGTCAAAGTCAATGCACTACGCAGAGAGTCAAAGCCTTTGCACTAACCAGAGAGACAGAGAAAGTGAAAGAGTGTCAAAGCCAGTGCACTAACCAGAGAGTCAAAGCCAGTGCACTAACCAGAGAGTCAAAGCCAGTGCACTAAGCAGAGAGTCAAAGCCAGTGCACTAACCAGAGAGTCAAAGCCAGTGCACTAACCAGAGAGTCAAAGACAGTGCACTAACCAGAGAGTCAAAGCCAGTGCACTAACCAGAGAGTCAAAGCCAGTGCACTAACCAGAGAGTCAAAGCCTGTGCACTAACCAGAGAGTCAATGCCTGTGCACTAACCAGAGAGTCAAAGCCTGTGCACTAACCAGAGAGTCAAAGCGAGTGCACAAACCAGATAGTCAAAGCCAGGGCAAAAACCAGAGAGTCAAAGCCCGGGCACTAACCAGAGAGTCAAAGCAAGGGCACTAACCAGAGAGTCAAAGCAAGGGCACTATGCAGAGAGAGTGAAAGACAGTGCACTATCCAGAGAGACAGCGAGAGTCAAAGACAATGCAGTAACCAGGGGGAGAGAGAGAGAGAGTCAAAGCCAATGCACTACCCAGAGAGAGTCAAAGCTATTGCACTAACCAGATTCAAAGCCAGTGCACTAACCAGAGAGTCAAAACCAGTGCACTAACCAGAGAGTCACAGCCAGTGCACTAACCAGAGAGTCAAAGTCAATGCACTACGCAGAGAGTCACAGCCAGTGCACTAACCAGAGAGTCAAAGCCAGTGCACTAACCAGAGAGTCAAAGCCAGTGCACTAACCAGAGAGTCAAAGCCAGTGCACTAACCAGAGAGTCAAAGCCAGTGCACTAACCAGAGAGTCAAAGCCAGTGCACTAACCAGAGAGTCAAAGCCAGTGCACTAACCAGAGAGTCAAAGCCAGTGCACTAACCAGAGAGTCAAAGCCAGTGCACTAACCAGAGAGTCAAAGTCAGTGCACTAACCAGAGAGTCAAAGCCAGTGCACTAACCAGAGAGTCAAAGCCTGTGCACTAACCAGAGAGTCAAAGCCATTGGAATAACCAGAGAGTCAAAGCCAGTGCGCTAACTAGAGAGTCAAAGCCAGTGCGCTAACCAGAGAGTCAAAGCCAGTGCACTAACCAGAGAGTCAAAGCCAGTGCACTAACCAGAGAGTCAAAGCGAGTGCGTAAACCAGATAGTCAAAGCCAGGGCAAAAACCAGAGAGTCAAAGCCCGGGCACTAACCAGAGAGTCAAAGCAAGGGCACTAACCAGAGAGTCAAAGCAAGGGCACTAACCACAGAGTCAAAGCAAGGGCACTAACCAGAGAGTCAAAGCAAGGGCACTATGCAGAGAGAGTGAAACACAGTGCACTAACCAGAGAGACAGCGAGAGTCAAAGACAATGCACTACCCAGAGAGAGTCAAAGCTATTGCACTAACCAGATTCAAAGCCAGTGCACTAACCAGAGAATCAAAGCCATTGGACTAACCAGAGAGTCAAAGCCAGTGCGCTAACTAGAGAGTCAAATCCAGTGCACTGACCAAAGAGTCAAAGCCAGCGAACTAACCAGAGAGTCACAGCCAGTGCACTAACCAGAGAGTCACAGCCAGTGCACTAACCAGAGTGTCAAAGCCAGTGCACTAACCAGAGAGTCAAAGCCAGTGCACTAACCAGAGAGTCAAAGCCAGTGCACTAACCAGAGTGTCAAAGCCAGTGCACTAACCAGAGAGTCAAAGCAAGGGAACTAACCAGAGAGTCAAAGCAAGGGCACTAACCAGAGAGTCAAAGCAAGCGCACTATGCAGAGAGAGTGAAAGACAGTAAACTAACCAGAGAGACAGCGAGAGTCAAAGACAATGCAGTAACCAGGGGGAGAGAGAGAGAGAGTCAAAGCCAATGCACTACCCAGAGAGAGTCAAAGCTATTGCACTAACCAGATTCAAAGCTATTGCACTAACCAGATTCAAAGCCAGTGCACTAACCAGAGAGTCAAAGCCAGTGCACTAACCAGAGAGTCAAAGCCAGTGCACTAACCAGAGAGTCAAAGCCAGTGCACTAACCAGAGAGTCAAAGCCAGTGCACTAACCAGAGAGTCAAAGCCACTGCACTAACCAGATAGTCAAAGCCAGTGCACTAACCAGAGAGTCAAAGCCAGTGCACTAACCAGAGTGTCAAAGCCAGTGCACTAACCAGAAAGTCAAAGCCAGTGCACAATCCAGAGAGAGTGAAAGGCAGTGCACTAACCAGAGAGACAGCGAGAGTCAAAGACAATGCAGTAACCAGGGAGAGAGAGAGAGGCAAAGCCAATGCACTAACCAAAGAGAGTCAAAGCTAGTGCACTAACCACAGTCATAGCCAGTGCACTAACCAGAGAGTCAAAGCCAGTGCACTAACCAGAGAGTCAAAGCCAGTGCACTAACCAGAGAGTCAAAGCCTGTGCACTGACCAAAGAGTCAAAGCCAGCGAACTAAACAGAGAGTCAAAGCCAGTGCACTAACCAGAGTATCAAAGCCAGTGAACTAACCAGAGAGTCAAAGCCAGTGCACTAACCAGAGAGTCACAGCCAGTGCACTAACCAGAGATGCAAAGCCATTGCACTAACCAGAGAGACAGAGAAAGTGAAAGAGTGTCAAAGCCAGTGCACTAACCAGAGTGTCAAAGCCAGTGCACTAACCAGAGAGTCACAGCCAGTGCACTAACCAGATAGTCAAAGCCAGTGCACAAACCAGAGAGACAGAGAAAGTGAGAGAAAGTCAAAGCCAGTGCACTAACCAGAGAGTCAAAGCCTGTGCACTGACCAAAGAGTCAAAGCCAGCGAGCTAACCAGAGAGTCAAAGCCAGTGCACGTACCAGAGAGTCAAAGCCAGTGCACTAACCAGAGAGTCAAATCCAGGGCACGAACCAGAGAGTCAAATCCAGGGCACGAACCAGAGAGTCAAAGACAGTGCACTAACCAGAGAGAGTCAAAGCCAGTACCCTAACCAGAAAGTCAAAGCCAGTGCACTAACCAGAGAGTCAAAGGCAGTACACTAACCAGATATTCAAAGCGAGTGCACTAACCAGAGAGTCAAAGCCAGTGCACTAACCAGAGAGAGTCAAAGCCAGTGCCCTAACCAGAAAGTCAAAGCCAGTGCACTAACCAGAGAGTCAAAGGCAGTGCACTAACCAGTGAGTCAAATCCAGTGCACTAAGCATAGAGAGACAAAGACAGTGCACTAACCAGAGAGTCAAAGTCAATGCACTAACCAGAGAGTCAAAGCCAGTGCACTAACCAGAGAGTCAAATCCAGGGCACGAACCAGAGAGTCAAATCCAGGGCACGAACCAGAGAGTCAAAGACAGTGCACTAACCAGAGAGAGTCAAAGCCAGTACCCTAACCAGAAAGTCAAAGCCAGTGCACTAACCAGAGAGTCAAAGGCAGTACACTAACCAGATATTCAAAGCGAGTGCACTAACCAGAGAGTCAAAGCCAGTGCACTAACCAGAGAGAGTCAAAGCCAGTGCCCTAACCAGAAAGTCAAAGCCAGTGCACTAACCAGAGAGTCAAAGGCAGTGCACTAACCAGTGAGTCAAATCCAGTGCACTAAGCATAGAGAGACAAAGACAGTGCTCTAACCAGAGAGTCAAAGCCAGGGCAGTAACCAGAGAGTCAAAGCCAGGGCACTAACCAGAGAGTCAAAGCCAGTGCACTAACCCAAGAGTCAAAGCCAGTGCACTAAGCAGAGAGTCAAAGCCAGGGCACTAACCAGAGAGTCAAAGCCAGTGCACTAACCCGAGAGTCAAAGCCAGTGCACTAAGCAGAGAGTCAAATCCAGTGCACTAACCAGATAGTCAAAGCCAGTGCACTAAGCAGAGAGAGACAAAGACAGTGCTCTAACCAGAGAGTCAAAGCCAGTGCACTAAGCAGAGAGAGACAGAGACAGTGCTCTAACCAGACAGTCAAAGCCAGTGCACTAACCAGAGAGTCAAAGCCAGGACACTAACCAGAGAGTCAAAGCCTGTGCACTAACCAGAGAGACAGAGAAAGTGAGAGAGAGTCAAAGCCATTGCACTAACCAGAGAGACAGAGAAAGTGAAAGAGTGTCAAAGCCAGTGCACTAACCAGAGAGTCAAAGCCAGTGCACTAACCAGAGAGTCAAAGCCAGTGCATTAACCAGAGAGTCAAAGCCAGTGCACTAACCAGAGAGTCACAGCCAATGCACTACCCAGAGAGAGTCACGGCCAGTGCACTAACCAGAGAGTCACAGCCAGTGCACTAACCAGAGAGTCCAAGCCAGTGCACTAACCAGAGAGTCAAAGCCAGTGCATTAACCAGAGAGTCAAAGCCAGTGCATTAACCAGAGAGTCAAAGCCAGTGCACTAACCAGAGAGTCACAGCCAGTGCACTAACCAGAGAGTCACAGCCAGTGCACTAACCAGAGAGTCAAAGCCAGTGCACTAACCAGTGTCAAAGCCAGTGCACTAACCAGAGAGTCAAAGCCAGTGCACTAACCAGAGAGTCAAAGCCACTGCACTAACCAGATAGTCAAAGCCAGTGCACTAACCAGAGAGTCAAAGCCAGTGCACTAACCAGAGTGTCAAAGTCAGTGCACTAACCAGAAAGTCAAAGCCAGTGCACAATCCAGAGAGAGTGAAAGACAGTGCACTAACCAGAGAGACAGCGAGAGTCAAAGACAATGCAGTAACCAGGGAGAGAGAGAGAGAGGTAAAGCCAATGCACTAACCAAAGAGAGTCAAAGTTAGTGCACTAACCACAGTCATAGCCAGTGCACTAACCAGAGAGTCAAAGCCAGTGCACTAACCAGAGAGTCAAAGCCAGTGCACTAACCAGAGAGTCAAAGCCTGTGCACTGACCAAAGAGTCAAAGCCAGCGAACTAAACAGAGAGTCAAAGCCAGTGCACGAACCAGAGAGTCAAAGCCAGTGCACTAACCAGAGAGTCAAAGCCTGTGCACTGACCAAAGAGTCAAAGCCAGTGCACTGACCAGAGAGTCAAAGCCAGTGAACTAACCAGAGAGTCAAAGCCAGTGCACTAACCAGAGAGTCAAAGCCAGTGCACTAACCAGAGAGTCAAAGCCAGTGCACTAACCAGAGAGTCAAAGCCAGTGCACCAACCAGAGTGTCAAAGCCAGTGCACTAACCAGAGAGTCACAGCCAGTGCACTAACCAGATAGTCAAAGCCAGTGCACTAACCAGAGAGACAGAGAAAGTGAGAGAAAGTCAAAGCAAGTGCACTAACCAGAGAGTCAAAGCCTGTGCACTGACCAAACAGTCAAAGCCAGCGAACTAACCAGAGAGTCAAAGCCAGTGCACGTACCAGAGAGTCAACGCCAGTGCACTAACCAGAGAGTCAAAGCCAGTGCACTAACCAGAGAGTCAAAGCCAGTGCACTAACCAGAGAGTCAAAGCCAGTGCACTAACCAGAGAGTCAA
Organism: Isurus oxyrinchus; assembly: GCA_026770705.1. Taxonomy (NCBI): domain Eukaryota; kingdom Metazoa; phylum Chordata; class Chondrichthyes; order Lamniformes; family Lamnidae; genus Isurus; species Isurus oxyrinchus. The sequence continues at coordinate 1,314,815 of JANJGN010000057.1, read as the reverse complement.
AGCCAGTGCACTAACCAGAGAGTCAAAGCCTGTGCACTAACCAGAGAGTCAAAGCGAGTGCGCAAACCAGATAGTCAAAGCCAGGGCAAAAACCAGAGAGTCAAAGCACGGGCACTAACCAGAGAGTCAAAGCAAGGGCACTAACCAGAGAGTCAAAGCAAGGGCACTAACCAGAGAGTCAAAGCAAGGGCACTAACCAGAGAGTCAAAGCAAGGGCACTATGCAGAGAGAGTGAAAGACAGTGCACTAACCAGAGAGACAGCGAGAGTCAAAGACAATGCAGTAACCAGGAAGAGAGAGAGAGAGAGAGAGGCAAAGCCAATGCACTACCCAGAGAGAGTCACAGCCAGTGCACTAACCAGAGAGTCACAGCCAGTGCACTAACCAGAGAGTCAAAGCCAGTGCACTAACCAGAGTGTCAAAGCCAGTGCACTAACCAGAGAGTCAAAGCCAGTGCACTAACCACGGAGTCACAGCCAGTGCACTAACCAGAGAGTCAAAGCCAGTGCACTAACCAGAGAGACAGAGAAAGTGAGCGAAAGTCAAAGCCAGTGTACAATTCAGAGTGTCAAATCCTGTGCACTAACCAGAGAGTCAAAGCCAGTGCACTAACCAGAGAGTCAAAGCCAGTAAACTAACCAGAGCGTCAAAGTCTGGGCACTAACCAGAGAGTCAAAGCCAGTTCACTTACCAGAGAGCCAAAGCCAGTGCACCAACCAGAGAGTCAAAGCCAGTGCACTAACCAGTAAGTCAAAACCAGTGCACAATCCAGAGAGAGTGAAAGACAGTGCACTAACCAGAGAGTCAAAGCCTGTTCACTAACCAGAGAATCAAAGCCATTGGACTAACCAGAGAGTCAAAGCCAGTGCGCTAACTAGAGAGTCAAAGCCAGTGCACTAACCAGAGAGTCAAAGCCAGTGCACTAACCAGAGAGTCAAAGCAAGGGCACTAACCAGAGAGTCAAAGCAAGGGCACTATGCAGAGAGAGTGAAAGACAGTAAACTAACCAGAGAGACAGCGAGAGTCAAAGACAATGCAGTAACCAGGGGGACAGAGAGAGAGAGTCAAAGCCAATGCACTACCCAGAGAGAGTCAAAGCTATTGCACTAACCAGATTCAAAGCCAGTGCTCTAACCAGAGAGTCAAAGCCAGTACACTAACCAGAGAGTCAAAGCCAGTGCACTAACCAGAGAGTCACAGCCAGTGCACTAACCAGAGAGTCACAGCCAGTGCACTAACCAGAGAGTCAAAGCCAGTGCACAAATCAGAGTGTCAAAGCCAGTGCACTAACCAGAGAGTCACAGCCAGTGCACTAACCAAAGAGAGTCAAAGCCAGTGCACTAACCACAGTCATAGCCAGTGCACTAACCAGAGAGTCAAATCCTGTGCTCTGACCAAAGAGTCAAAGCCAGTGTACTATTCATAGAGTCAAAGCCAGTGAACTAACCAGAGAGTCAAAGCCAGTGCACTAACCAGAGAGTCACAACCAGTGCACTAACCAGAGAGTCAAAGCCAGTGCACTAACCAGAGAGTCAAAGCCACTGCACTAACCAGATAGTCAAAGCCAGTGCACTAACCAGAGAGTCAAAGCCAGTGCACTAACCAGAGTGTCAAAGCCAGTGCACTAACCAGAAAGTCAAAGCCAGTGCACAATCCAGAGAGAGTGAAAGACAGTGCACTAACCAGAGAGACAGCGAGAGTCAAAGACAATGCAGTAACCAGGGAGAGAGAGAGAGGCAAAGCCAATGCACTAACCAAAGAGAGTCAAAGCTAGTGCACTAACCACAGTCATAGCCAGTGCACTAACCAGAGAGTCAAAGCCAGTGCACTAACCAGAGAGTCAAAGCCAGTGCACTAACCAGAGAGTCAAATCCAGTGCACTAACCAGAGAGTCAAAGCCAGTGCACTAACCAGAGAGTCAAAGCCAGTGCACTAACCAGAGAGTCAAAGCCAGTGCACTAACCAGAGTGTCAAAGCCAGTGCACTAACCAGAGAGTCACAGCCAGTGCACTACACAGAGAGTCAAAGCCATTGCACTAACCAGAGAGACAGAGAAAGTGAAAGAGTGTCAAAGCCAGTGCACTAACCAGAGAGTCAAAGCCAGTGCACTAACCAGAGAGTCAAAGCCAGTGCACTAACCAGAGAGTCAAAGCCAGTGCACTAACCAGAGAGTCAAAGCCAGTGCACTAACCAGAGAGTCAAAGCCAGTGCACTAACCAGAGAGTCAAAGCCAGTGCACTAACCAGAGAGTCAAAGCCAGTGCACTAACCAGAGAGTCAAAGCCTGTGCACTAACCAGAGAGTCAAAGCCTGTGCACTAACCAGAGAGTAAAAGCCAGTGCACTAACCAGAGAGTAAAAGCCAGTGCACTAACCAGAGAGTCAAAGCCTGTGCACTTACCAGAGAGTCAAAGCCTGTGCACTAACCAGAGAGTCAAAGCGAGTGCGCAAACCAGATAGTCAAAGCCAGGGCAAAAACCAGTGAGTCAAAGCCCGGGCACTAACCAGAGAGTCAAAGCAAGGGCACTAACCAGAGAGTCAAAGCAAGGGCACTAACCAGAGAGTCAAAGCAAGGGCCCTAACCAGAGAGTCAAAGCAAGGGCACTAACCAGAGAGTCAAAGCAAGGGCACTATGCAGAGAGAGTGAAAGACAGTGCACTAACCAGAGAGACAGCGAGAGTCAAAGACAATGCAGTAACCAGGAAGAGAGAGAGAGAGAGAGAGGCAAAGCCAATGCACTACCCAGAGAGAGTCACGGCCAGTGCACTAACCAGAGAGTCACAGCCAGTGCACTAACCAGAGAGTCCAAGCCAGTGCACTAACCAGAGAGTCAAAGCCAGTGCATTAACCAGAGAGTCAAAGCCAGTGCACTAACCAGAGAGTCACAGCCAGTGCACTAACCAGAGAGTCACAGCCAGTGCACTAACCAGTGTCAAAGCCAGTGCACTAACCAGAGAGTCACAGCCAGTGCACTAACCAGAGAGTCAAAGCCAGTGCACTAACCAGAGAGTCAAAGCCAGTGCACTTACCAGAGAGCCAAAGCCAGTGCACCAACCAGAGAGTCAAAGCCAGTCCACTAACCAGAAAGTCAAAACCAGTGCACAATCCAGAGAGAGTGAAAGACAGTGCACTAACCAGAGAGTCAGCGAGAGTCAAAGACAATGCAGTAACCAGGGAGAGAGAGAGAGAGAGAGGCAAAGCCAGTGCACTAACCAGAGAGTCAAAGCCTGTGCACTAACCAGAGAATCAAAGCCATTGGACTAACCAGAGAGTCAAAGCCAGTGCGCTAACTAGAGAGTCAAATCCAGTGCACTGACCAAAGAGTCAAAGCCAGCGAACTAACCAGAGAGTCACAGCCAGTGCACTAACCAGAGAGTCACAGCCAGTGCACTAACCAGAGTGTCAAAGCCAGTGCACTAACCAGAGAGTCAAAGCCAGTGCACTAACCAGAGAGTCAAAGCCAGTGCACTAACCAGAGTGTCAAAGCCAGTGCACTAACCAGAGAGTCAAAGCAAGGGAACTAACCAGAGAGTCAAAGCAAGGGCACTAACCAGAGAGTCAAAGCAAGCGCACTATGCAGAGAGAGTGAAAGACAGTAAACTAACCAGAGAGACAGCGAGAGTCAAAGACAATGCAGTAACCAGGGGGAGAGAGAGAGAGAGTCAAAGCCAATGCACTACCCAGAGAGAGTCAAAGCTATTGCACTAACCAGATTCAAAGCTATTGCACTAACCAGATTCAAAGCCAGTGCACTAACCAGAGAGTCAAAGCCAGTGCACTAACCAGAGAGTCAAAGCCAGTGCACTAACCAGAGAGTCAAAGCCAGTGCACTAACCAGAGAGTCAAAGCCAGTGCACTAACCAGAGAGTCAAAGCCACTGCACTAACCAGATAGTCAAAGCCAGTGCACTAACCAGAGAGTCAAAGCCAGTGCACTAACCAGAGCGTCAAAGCCAGTGCACTAACCAGAAAGTCAAAGCCAGTGCACAATCCAGAGAGAGTGAAAGACAGTGCACTAACCAGAGAGACAGCGAGAGTCAAAGACAATGCAGTAACCAGGGAGAGAGAGAGAGGCAAAGCCAATGCACTAACCAAAGAGAGTCAAGCTAGTGCACTAACCACAGTCATAGCCAGTGCACTAACCAGAGAGTCAAAGCCAGTGCACTAACCAGAGAGTCAAAGCCAGTGCACTAACCAGAGAGTCAAAGCCTGTGCACTGACCAAAGAGTCAAAGCCAGCGAACTAAACAGAGAGTCAAAGCCAGTGCACTAACCAGAGTATCAAAGCCAGTGAACTAACCAGAGAGTCAAAGCCAGTGCACTAACCAGAGAGTCACAGCCAGTGCACTAACCAGAGATGCAAAGCCATTGCACTAACCAGAGAGACAGAGAAAGTGAAAGAGTGTCAAAGCCAGTGCACTGACCAGAGAGTCAAAGCCAGTGAACTAACCAGAGAGTCAAAGCCAGTGCACTAACCAGAGAGTCAAAGCCAGTGCACTAACCAGAGAGTCAAAGCCAGTGCACTAACCAGAGAGTCAAAGCCAGTGCACTAACCAGAGAGTCACAGCCAGTGCACTAACCAGAGAGTCACAGCCAGTGCACTAACCAGTGTCAAAGCCAGTGCACTAACCAGAGAGTCACAGCCAGTGCACTAACCAGAGAGTCAAAGCCAGTGCACTAACCAGAGAGTCAAAGCCAGTGCACTTACCAGAGAACCAAAGCCAGTGCACCAACCAGAGAGTCAAAGCCAGTGCACTAACCAGAAAGTCAAAACCAGTGCACAATCCAGAGAGAGTGAAAGACAGTGCACTAACCAGAGAGTCAGCGAGAGTCAAAGACAATGCAGTAACCAGGGAGAGAGAGAGAGAGAGAGGCAAAGCCAGTGCACTAACCAGAGAGTCAAAGCCTGTGCACTAACCAGAGAATCAAAGCCATTGGACTAACCAGAGAGTCAAAGCCAGTGCGCTAACTAGAGAGTCAAATCCAGTGCACTGACCAAAGAGTCAAAGCCAGCGAACTAACCAGAGAGTCACAGCCAGTGCACTAACCAGAGAGTCACAGCCAGTGCACTAACCAGAGTGTCAAAGCCAGTGCACTAACCAGAGAGTCAAAGCCAGTGCACTAACCAGAGAGTCAAAGCCAGTGCACTAACCAGAGTTTCAAAGCCAGTGCACTAACCAGAGAGTCAAAGCAAGGGCACTAACCAGAGAGTCAAAGCAAGCGCACTATGCAGAGAGAGTGAAAGACAGTAAACTAACCAGAGAGACAGCGAGAGTCAAAGACAATGCAGTAACCAGGGGGAGAGAGAGAGAGAGTCAAAGCCAATGCACTACCCAGAGAGAGTCAAAGCTATTGCACTAACCAGATTCAAAGCTATTGCACTAACCAGATTCAAAGCCAGTGCACTAACCAGAGAGTCAAAGCCAGTGCACTAACCAGAGAGTCAAAGCCAGTGCACTAACCAGAGAGTCAAAGCCAGTGCACTAACCAGAGAGTCAAAGCCAGTGCACTAACCAGAGTGTCAAAGCCAGTGCACTAACCAGAAAGTCAAAGCCAGTGCACAATCCAGAGAGAGTGAAAGACAGTGCACTAACCAGAGAGACAGCGAGAGTCAAAGACAATGCAGTAACCAGGGAGAGAGAGAGAGGCAAAGCCAATGCACTAACCAAAGAGAGTCAAAGCTAGTGCACTAACCACAGTCATAGCCAGTGCACTAACCAGAGAGTCAAAGCCAGTGCACTAACCAGAGAGTCAAAGCCAGTGCACTAACCAGAGAGTCAAAGCCTGTGCACTGACCAAAGAGTCAAAGCCAGCGAACTAAACAGAGAGTCAAAGCCAGTGCACTAACCAGAGTATCAAAGCAAGTGAACTAACCAGAGAGTCAAAGCCAGTGCACTAACCAGAGAGTCACAGCCAGTGCAATAACCAGAGATGCAAAGCCATTGCACTAACCAGAGAGACAGAGAAAGTGAAAGAGTGTCAAAGCCAGTGCACTGACCAGAGAGTCAAAGCCAGTGAACTAACCAGAGAGTCAAAGACAGTGCACTAACCAGAGAGACAGCGAGAGTCAAAGACAATGCAGTAACCAGGGAGAGAGAGAGAGAGGCAAAGCCAATGCACTAACCAAAGAGAGTCAAAGTTAGTGCACTAACCACAGTCATAGCCAGTGCACTAACCAGAGAGTCAAAGCCAGTGCACTAACCAGAGAGTCAAAGCCAGTGCACTAACCAGAGAGTCAAAGCCTGTGCACTGACCAAAGAGTCAAAGCCAGCGAACTAAACAGAGAGTCAAAGCCAGTGCACGAACCAGAGAGTCAAAGCCAGTGCACTAACCAGAGAGTCAAAGGCAGTGCACTAACCAGAGAGTCAAAGTCAATGCACTATGCAGAGAGTCAAAGCCAGTGCACTAACCAGAGTATCAAAGCCAGTGAACTAACCAGAGAGTCAAAGCCAGTGCACTAACCAGAGAGTCACAGCCAGTGCACTAACCAGAGAGTCAAAGCCAGTACACTAACCAGAGAGACAGAGGAAGTGAAAGAGTGTCAAAGCCAGTGCTCTGACCAGAGAGTCAAAGCCAGTGAACTAACCAGAGAGTCAAAGCCAGTGCACTAACCAGAGAGTCAAAGCCAGTGCACTAACCAGAGAGTCAAAGCCAGTGCACTAACCAGAGAGTCAAAGCCAGTGCACCAACCAGAGTGTCAAAGCCAGTGCACTAACCAGAGAGTCACAGCCAGTGCACTAACCAGATAGTCAAAGCCAGTGCACTAACCAGAGAGACAGAGAAAGTGAGAGAAAGTCAAAGCCTGTGCACTAACCAGAGAGTCAAAGCCTGTGCACTAACCAGAGAGTCAAAGCGAGTGCGCAAACCAGATAGTCAAAGCCTGTGCACTAACCAGAGAGTCAAAGCCAGTGCACTAACCAGAGAGTCAAAGCCAGTGCATTAACCAGAGAGTCAAAGCCAGTGCACTAACCAGAGAGTCACAGCCAGTGCACTAACCAGAGAGTCACAGCCAGTGCACTAACCAGAGAGTCAAAGCCAGTGCACTAACCAGAGTGTCAAAGCCAGTGCACTAACCAGAGAGTCAAAGCCAGTGCACTAACCAGAGAGTCAAAGCCAGTGCACTAACCAGAGAGTCAAAGCAAGGGCACTAACCAGAGAGTCAAAGCAAGGGCACTATGCAGAGAGAGTGAAAGACAGTAAACTAACCAGAGAGACAGCGAGAGTCAAAGACAATGCAGTAACCAGGGGGACAGAGAGAGAGAGTCAAAGCCAATGCACTACCCAGAGAGAGTCAAAGCTATTGCACTAACCAGATTCAAAGCCAGTGCTCTAACCAGAGAGTCAAAGCCAGTACACTAACCAGAGAGTCAAAGCCAGTGCACTAACCAGAGAGTCACAGCCAGTGCACTAACCAGAGAGTCACAGCCAGTGCACTAACCAGAGAGTCAAAGCCAGTGCACTAACCAGAGTGTCAAAGCCAGTGCACTAACCAGAGAGTCACAGCCAGTGCACTAACCAGAGAGTCAAAGCAAGGGCACTAACCAGAGAGTCAAAGCAAGGGCACTAACCAGAGAGTCAAAGCAAGGGCACTATGCAGAGAGAGTGAAAGACAGTGCACTAACCAGAGAGACAGCGAGAGTCAAAGACAATGCAGTAACCAGGGAGATAGAGAGAGGCAAAGCCAATGCACTAACCAAAGAGAGTCAAAGCTAGTGCACTAACCACAGTCATAGCCAGTGCACTAACCAGAGAGTCAAATCCTGTGCTCTGACCAAAGAGTCAAAGCCAGTGTACTATTCATAGAGTCAAAGCCAGTGAACTAACCAGAGAGTCAAAGCCAGTGCACTAACCAGAGAGTCACAACCAGTGCACTAACCAGAGAGTCAAAGCCATTGCACTAACCAGAGAGACAGAGAAAGTGAAAGAGTGTCAAAGCCAGTGCACTGACCAGAGAGTCAAAGCCAGTGAACTAACCAGAGAGTCAAAGCCAGTGCACAATCCAGAGAGAGTGAAAGACAGTGCACTAACCAGAGAGACAGCGAGAGTTAAAGACAATGCAGTAACCAGGAAGAGAGAGAGAGAGAGAGAGAGGCAAAGCCAATGCACTACCCAGAGAGAGTCACAGCCAGTGCACTATTCAGAGTGTCAAATCCAGTGCACTAACCAGAGAGTCAAAGCCAGTGCACTAACCAGAGAGTCAAAGCCAGTAAACTAACCAGAGAGTCAAAGCCAGTGCACTAACCAGAGAGTCAAAGCCAGTAAACTAACCAGAGCGTCAAAGTCTGGGCACTAACCAGAGAGTCAAAGCCAGTGCACTAACCAGAGAGTCAAAGCCAGTGCACTAACCAGAGAGTCAAAGCCAATGCACTAACCAGAGAGTCAAAGCCAGTGCACTAACCAGAGAGTCACAGCCAGTGCACTGACCAGAAAGTCAAAGCCAGTGCACTAACCAGAGTGACAAAGACAGTGCACTAACCAGAGAGTCAAAGCCAGTGCACTAACCAGAGAGTCACAGCCAGTGCAATAACCAGAGAGTCAAAGCCAGTGCACTAACCAGAGAGACAGACAAAGTGAGCGAAAGTCAAAGCCAGTGTACTATTCAGAGTGTCAAATCCAGTGCACTAACCAGAGAGTCAAAGCCAGTGCACTAACCAGAGAGTCAAAGCCAGTAAACTAACCAGAGCGTCAAAGTCTGGGCACTAACCAGAGAGTCAAAGCCAGTGAACTAACCAGAGAGTCAAAGCCCGTGCACTAACCAGAGAGTCAAACCAAGGGCACTAAACAGAGAGTCAAAGCCAGTGCACAATCCAGAGAGAGTGAAAGACAGTGCACTAACCAGAGAGACAGCGAGAGTCAAAGACAATGCAGTAACCAGGGAGAGAGAGAGAGGCAAAGCCAATGCACTAACCAAAGAGAGTCAAAGCCAGCGAACTAAACAGAGAGTCAAAGCCAGTGCACGAACCAGAGAGTCAAAGCCAGTGCACTAACCAGAGAGTCAAAGGCAGTGCACTAACCAGAGAGTCAAAGTCAATGCACTATGCAGAGAGTCAAAGCCAGTGCACTAACCAGAGTGTCAAAGCCAGTGCACTAACCAGAGAGTCAAAGCCAGTGCACTAACCAGAGAGTCACAGCCAGTGCACTAACCAGAAAGTGAAAGCCAGTGCACTAACCAGAGAGACAGAGAAAGTGAGAGAAAGTCAAAGCCAGTGTACTATTCAGAGAGTCAAAGCCAGTGAACTAACCAGAGAGTCAAAGCCAGTGCACAATCCAGAGAGAGTGAAAGACAGTGCACTAACCAGAGAGACAGCGAGAGTCAAAGACAATGCAGTAACCAGGAAGAGAGAGAGAGAGAGAGAGAGAGAGAGAGAGAGAGAGGCAAAGCCAATGCACTACCCAGAGAGAGTCACAGCCAGTGCACTAACCAGTGAGTCACAGCCAGTGCACTAACCAGAGAGTCAAAGCCAGTGCACTAACCAGAGAGTCAAAGCCAGTGCACTAACCAGAGAGTCAAAGCCAATGCACTAACCAGAGAGTCAAAGCCAGTGCACTAACCAGAGAGTCACAGCCAGTGCACTAACCAGAGAGTCAAAGCCAGTGCACTAACCAGAGAGACAGACAAAGTGAGCGAAAGTCAAAGCCAGTGTACTATTCAGAGTGTCAAATCCAGTGCACTAACCAGAGCGTCAAAGCCAGTGAACTAACCAGAGAGTCAAAGCCAGTGCACGAACCAGAAAGAAAAGGCCAATGCACAATCCAGAGAGAGTGAAAGACAGTGCACTAACCGAAGCATCAAAGCCAGTGCACTTACCAGAGAGCCAAAGCCAGTGCACCAACCAGAGAGTCAAAGCCAGTGCACTAACCAGAAAGTCAAAACCAGTGCACAATCCAGAGAGAGTGAAAGACAGTGCACTAACCAGAGAGTCAGCGAGAGTCAAAGACAATGCAGTAACCAGGGAGAGAGAGAGAGAGAGGCAAAGCCAGTGCACTAACCAGAGAGTCAAAGCCTGTGCACTAACCAGAGAATCAAAGCCATTGGACTAACCAGAGAGTCAAAGCCAGTGCGCTAACTAGAGAGTCAAATCCAGTGCACTAACCAGAGAGTCAAAGCCAGTGCACTAACCAGAGAGTCAAAGCCTGTGCACTGACCAAAGAGTCAAAGCCAGCGAACTAACCAGAGAGTCAAAGCCAGTGCACTAACCAGAGAGTCAAAGCCAGTGCACTAACCAGAGAGTCAAAGCCAGTGCACTAACCAGAGAGTCAAAGCCAGTGCACTAACCAGAGAGTCAAAGCCAGTGCACTAACCAGAGAGTCAAAGCCAGTGCACTAACCAGAGAGTCAAAGCCTGTGCACTAACCAGAGAGTCAAAGCCTGTGCACTAACCAGAGAGTCAAAGCGAGTGCGCAAACCAGATAGTCAAAGCCAGGGCAAAAACCAGAGAGTCAAAGCCCGGGCACTAACCAGAGAGTCAAAGCCCGGGCACTAACCAGAGAGTCAAAGCCCGGGCACTAACCAGAGAGTCAAAGCAAGGGCACTAACCAGAGAGTCAAAGCCAGTGCACTAACCAGAAAGTCTAAGCCAGTGCACAATCCAGAGAGCGTGAAAGACAGTGCACTAACCAGAGAGACAGCGAGAGTCAAAGACAATGCAGTAACCAGGGAGAGAGAGACAGGCAAAACCAATGCACTAACCAAAGAGAGTCAAAGCCAGTGCACTAACCAGAGCGTCAAAGCCTGGGCACTAACCAGAGAGTCAAAGCCAGTGAACTAACCAGAGAGTCAAAGCCAGTGCACGAACCACAAAGTCAAAGCCAGTGCACGAACCAGAGAGTCAAAGCCAGTGCACTAACCAGAGAGTCAAAGGCAGTGCACTAACCAGAGAGTCAAAGTCAATGCACTATGCAGAGAGTCAAAGCCATTGCACTAACCAGAGTATCAAAGCCAGTGAACAAACCAGAGAGTCAAAGCCAGTGCACTAACCAGAGAGTCACAACCAGTGCACTAACCAGAGAGTCAAAGCCATTGCACTAACCAGAGAGACAGAGAAAGTGAAAGAGTGTCAAAGCCAGTGCACTGACCAGAGAGTCAAAGCCAGTGAACTAACCAGAGAGTCAAAGCCAGTGCACAATCCAGAGAGAGTGAAAGACAGTGCACTAACCAGAGAGACAGCGAGAGTCAAAGACAATGCAGTAACCAGGAAGAGAGAGAGAGAGAGAGAGGCAAAGCCAATGCAGTACCCAGAGAGAGTCACAGCCAGTGCACTAACCAGAGAGTCAAAGCCAGTGCACTAACCAGAGAGTCAAAGCCAATGCACTAACCAGAGAGTCAAAGCCAGTGCACTAACCAGAGAGTCAAAGCCAGTAAACTAACCAGAGCGTCAAAGTCTGGGCACTAACCAGAGAGTCAAAGCCAGTGCACTAACCAGAGAGTCAAAGCCAGTGCACTAACCAGAGAGTCAAAGCCAATGCACTAACCAGAAAGTGAAAGCCAGTGCACTAACCAGAGAGACAGAGAAAGTGAGAGAAAGTCAAAGCCAGTGTACTATTCAGAGAGTCAAAGCCAGTGAACTAACCAGAGAGTCAAAGCCAGTGCACAATCCAGAGAGAGTGAAAGACAGTGCACTAACCAGAGAGACAGCGAGAGTCAAAGACAATGCAGTAACCAGGAAGAGAGAGAGAGAGAGAGAGAGAGAGAGAGAGAGAGAGGCAAAGCCAATGCACTACCCAGAGAGAGTCACAGCCAGTGCACTAACCAGTGAGTCACAGCCAGTGCACTAACCAGAGAGTCAAAGCCAGTGCACTAACCAGAGAGTCAAAGCCAGTGCACTAACCAGAGAGTCAAAGCCAATGCACTAACCAGAGAGTCAAAGCCAGTGCACTAACCAGAGAGTCACAGCCAGTGCACTAACCAGAGAGTCAAAGCCAGTGCACTAACCAGAGAGACAGACAAAGTGAGCGAAAGTCAAAGCCAGTGTACTATTCAGAGTGTCAAATCCAGTGCACTAACCAGAGCGTCAAAGCCAGTGAACTAACCAGAGAGTCAAAGCCAGTGCACGAACCAGAAAGAAAAGGCCAATGCACAATCCAGAGAGAGTGAAAGACAGTGCACTAACCGAAGCATCAAAGCCAGTGCACTTACCAGAGAGCCAAAGCCAGTGCACCAACCAGAGAGTCAAAGCCAGTGCACTAACCAGAAAGTCAAAACCAGTGCACAATCCAGAGAGAGTGAAAGACAGTGCACTAACCAGAGAGTCAGCGAGAGTCAAAGACAATGCAGTAACCAGGGAGAGAGAGAGAGAGAGGCAAAGCCAGTGCACTAACCAGAGAGTCAAAGCCTGTGCACTAACCAGAGAATCAAAGCCATTGGACTAACCAGAGAGTCAAAGCCAGTGCGCTAACTAGAGAGTCAAATCCAGTGCACTAACCAGAGAGTCAAAGCCAGTGCACTAACCAGAGAGTCAAAGCCTGTGCACTGACCAAAGAGTCAAAGCCAGCGAACTAACCAGAGAGTCAAAGCCAGTGCACTAACCAGAGAGTCAAAGCCAGTGCACTAACCAGAGAGTCAAAGCCAGTGCACTAACCAGAGAGTCAAAGCCAGTGCACTAACCAGAGAGTCAAAGCCAGTGCACTAACCAGAGAGTCAAAGCCAGTGCACTAACCAGAGAGTCAAAGCCTGTGCACTAACCAGAGAGTCAAAGCCTGTGCACTAACCAGAGAGTCAAAGCGAGTGCGCAAACCAGATAGTCAAAGCCAGGGCAAAAACCAGAGAGTCAAAGCCCGGGCACTAACCAGAGAGTCAAAGCCCGGGCACTAACCAGAGAGTCAAAGCCCGGGCACTAACCAGAGAGTCAAAGCAAGGGCACTAACCAGAGAGTCAAAGCCAGTGCACTAACCAGAAAGTCTAAGCCAGTGCACAATCCAGAGAGCGTGAAAGACAGTGCACTAACCAGAGAGACAGCGAGAGTCAAAGACAATGCAGTAACCAGGGAGAGAGAGACAGGCAAAACCAATGCACTAACCAAAGAGAGTCAAAGCCAGTGCACTAACCAGAGCGTCAAAGCCTGGGCACTAACCAGAGAGTCAAAGCCAGTGAACTAACCAGAGAGTCAAAGCCAGTGCACGAACCACAAAGTCAAAGCCAGTGCACGAACCAGAGAGTCAAAGCCAGTGCACTAACCAGAGAGTCAAAGGCAGTGCACTAACCAGAGAGTCAAAGTCAATGCACTATGCAGAGAGTCAAAGCCATTGCACTAACCAGAGTATCAAAGCCAGTGAACAAACCAGAGAGTCAAAGCCAGTGCACTAACCAGAGAGTCACAACCAGTGCACTAACCAGAGAGTCAAAGCCATTGCACTAACCAGAGAGACAGAGAAAGTGAAAGAGTGTCAAAGCCAGTGCACTGACCAGAGAGTCAAAGCCAGTGAACTAACCAGAGAGTCAAAGCCAGTGCACAATCCAGAGAGAGTGAAAGACAGTGCACTAACCAGAGAGACAGCGAGAGTCAAAGACAATGCAGTAACCAGGAAGAGAGAGAGAGAGAGAGAGGCAAAGCCAATGCAGTACCCAGAGAGAGTCACAGCCAGTGCACTAACCAGAGAGTCAAAGCCAGTGCACTAACCAGAGAGTCAAAGCCAATGCACTAACCAGAGAGTCAAAGCCAGTGCACTAACCAGAGAGTCAAAGCCAGTAAACTAACCAGAGCGTCAAAGTCTGGGCACTAACCAGAGAGTCAAAGCCAGTGCACTAACCAGAGAGTCAAAGCCAGTGCACTAACCAGAGAGTCAAAGCCAATGCACTAACCAGAGAGTCAAAGCCAGTGCACTAACCAGAGAGTCACAGCCAGTGCACTGACCAGAAAGTCAAAGCCAGTGCACTAACCAGAGTGTCAAAGACAGTGCACTAACCAGAGAGTCAAAGCCAGTGCACTAACCAGAGAGTCACAGCCAGTGCAATAACCAGAGAGTCAAAGCCAGTGCACTAACCAGAGAGACAGACAAAGTGAGCGAAAGTCAAAGCCAGTGTACTATTCAGAGTGTCAAATCCAGTGCAATAACCAGAGAGTCAAAGCCAGTGCACTAACCAGAGAGTCAAAGCCAGTAAACTAACCAGAGCGTCAAAGTCTGGGCACTAACGAGAGAGTCAAAGCCAGTGAACTAACCAGAGAGTCAAAGCCAGTGCACTAACCAGAGAGTCAAAACCCGTGCACTAACCAGAGAGTCAAACCAAGGGCACTAAACAGAGAGTCAAAGCCAGTGCACAATCCAGAGAGAGTGAAAGACAGTGCACTAACCAGAGAGACAGCGAGAGTCAAAGACAATGCAGTAACCAGGGAGAGAGAGAGAGGCAAAGCCAATGCACTAACCAAAGAGAGTCAAAGCTAGTGCACTAACCACAGTCATAGCCAGTGCACTAACCAGAGAGTCAAAGCCAGTGCACTAACCAGAGTCAAATCCTGTGCTCTGACCAAAGAGTCAAAGCCAGCGAACTAAACAGAGAGTCAAAGCCAGTGCACGAACCAGAGAGTCAAAGCCAGTGCACTAACCAGAGAGTCAAAGGCAGTGCACTAACCAGAGAGTCAAAGTCAATGCACTATGCAGAGAGTCAAAGCCAGTGCACTAACCAGAGTGTCAAAGCCAGTGCACTAACCAGAGAGTCACAGCCAGTGCACTAACCAGAAAGTGAAAGCCAGTGCACTAACCAGAGAGACAGAGAAAGTGAGAGAAAGTCAAAGCCAGTGTACTATTCAGAGAGTCAAAGCCAGTGAACTAACCAGAGAGTCAAAGCCAGTGCACAATCCAGAGAGAGTGAAAGACAGTGCACTAACCAGAGAGACAGCGAGAGTCAAAGACAATGCAGTAACCAGGAAGAGAGAGAGAGAGAGAGGCAAAGCCAATGCACTACCCAGAGAGAGTCACGGCCAGTGCACTAACCAGAGAGTCACAGCCAGTGCACTAACCAGAGAGTCAAAGCCAGTGCACTAACCAGAGAGTCAAAGCCAGTGCATTAACCAGAGAGTCAAAGCCAGTGCACTAACCAGAGAGTCACAGCCAGTGCACTAACCAGAGAGTCAAAGCCAGTGCACTAACCAGAGAGTCAAAGCCAGTGCATTAACCAGAGAGTCAAAGCCAGTGCACTAACCAGAGAGTCACAGCCAGTGCACTAACCAGAGAGTCACAGCCAGTGCACTAACCAGAGAGTCAAAGCCAGTGCACTAACCAGAGAGTCATAGCCTGTGCACTAACCAGAGAGTCAAAGCGAGTGCGCAAACCAGAGAGTCAAAGCCAGGGCAAAAACCAGAGAGTCAAAGCCCGGGCACTAACCAGAGAGTCAAAGCAAGGGCACTAACCAGAGAGTCAAAGCAAGGGCACTAACCAGAGAGTCAAAGCAAGGGCACTAACCAGAGAGTCAAAGCAAGGGCACTATGCAGAGAGAGTGAAAGACAGTGCACTAACCAGAGAGACAGCCAGAGTCAAAGACAATGCAGTAACCAGGAAGAGAGAGAGAGAGAGAGAGGCAAAGCCAATGCACTACCCAGAGAGAGTCACGGCCAGTGCACTAACCAGAGAGTCACAGCCAGTGCACTAACCAGAGAGTCAAAGCCAGTGCACTAACCAGAGAGTCAAAGCCAGTGCATTAACCAGAGAGTCAAAGCCAGTGCACTAACCAGAGAGTCACAGCCAGTGCACTAACCAGAGAGTCAAAGCCAGTGCACTAACCAGAGAGTCAAAGCCAGTGCATTAACCAGAGAGTCAAAGCCAGTGCACTAACCAGAGAGTCACAGCCAGTGCACTAACCAGAGAGTCACAGCCAGTGCACTAACCAGAGAGTCAAAGCCAGTGCACTAACCAGAGTGTCAAAGCCAGTGCACTAACCAGAGAGTCAAAGCCAGTGCACTAACCAGAGAGTCAAAGCCAGTGCACTAACCAGAGAGTCAAAGCAAGGGCACTAACCAGAGAGTCAAAGCAAGGGCACTATGCAGAGAGAGTGAAAGACAGTAAACTAACCAGAGAGACAGCGAGAGTCAAAGACAATGCAGTAACCAGGGGGACAGAGAGAGAGAGTCAAAGCCAATGCACTACCCAGAGAGAGTCAAAGCTATTGCACTAACCAGATTCAAAGCCAGTGCTCTAACCAGAGAGTCAAAGCCAGTACACTAACCAGAGAGTCAAAGCCAGTGCACTAACCAGAGAGTCACAGCCAGTGCACTAACCAGAGAGTCACAGCCAGTGCACTAACCAGAGAGTCAAAGCCAGTGCACTAACCAGAGTGTCAAAGCCAGTGCACTAACCAGAGAGTCACAGCCAGTGCACTAACCAGAGAGTCAAAGCAAGGGCACTAACCAGAGAGTCAAAGCAAGGGCACTAACCAGAGAGTCAAAGCAAGGGCACTATGCAGAGAGAGTGAAAGACAGTGCACTAACCAGAGAGACAGCGAGAGTCAAAGACAATGCAGTAACCAGGGAGATAGAGAGAGGCAAAGCCAATGCACTAACCAAAGAGAGTCAAAGCTAGTGCACTAACCACAGTCATAGCCAGTGCACTAACCAGAGAGTCAAATCCTGTGCTCTGACCAAAGAGTCAAAGCCAGTGTACTATTCATAGAGTCAAAGCCAGTGAACTAACCAGAGAGTCAAAGCCAGTGCACTAACCAGAGAGTCACAACCAGTGCACTAACCAGAGAGTCAAAGCCATTGCACTAACCAGAGAGACAGAGAAAGTGAAAGAGTGTCAAAGCCAGTGCACTGACCAGAGAGTCAAAGCCAGTGAACTAACCAGAGAGTCAAAGCCAGTGCACAATCCAGAGAGAGTGAAAGACAGTGCACTAACCAGAGAGACAGCGAGAGTTAAAGACAATGCAGTAACCAGGAAGAGAGAGAGAGAGAGAGAGAGGCAAAGCCAATGCACTACCCAGAGAGAGTCACAGCCAGTGCACTATTCAGAGTGTCAAATCCAGTGCACTAACCAGAGAGTCAAAGCCAGTGCACTAACCAGAGAGTCAAAGCCAGTAAACTAACCAGAGAGTCAAAGCCAGTGCACTAACCAGAGAGTCAAAGCCAGTAAACTAACCAGAGCGTCAAAGTCTGGGCACTAACCAGAGAGTCAAAGCCAGTGCACTAACCAGAGAGTCAAAGCCAGTGCACTAACCAGAGAGTCAAAGCCAATGCACTAACCAGAGAGTCAAAGCCAGTGCACTAACCAGAGAGTCACAGCCAGTGCACTGACCAGAAAGTCAAAGCCAGTGCACTAACCAGAGTGACAAAGACAGTGCACTAACCAGAGAGTCAAAGCCAGTGCACTAACCAGAGAGTCACAGCCAGTGCAATAACCAGAGAGTCAAAGCCAGTGCACTAACCAGAGAGACAGACAAAGTGAGCGAAAGTCAAAGCCAGTGTACTATTCAGAGTGTCAAATCCAGTGCACTAACCAGAGAGTCAAAGCCAGTGCACTAACCAGAGAGTCAAAGCCAGTAAACTAACCAGAGCGTCAAAGTCTGGGCACTAACCAGAGAGTCAAAGCCAGTGAACTAACCAGAGAGTCAAAGCCCGTGCACTAACCAGAGAGTCAAACCAAGGGCACTAAACAGAGAGTCAAAGCCAGTGCACAATCCAGAGAGAGTGAAAGACAGTGCACTAACCAGAGAGACAGCGAGAGTCAAAGACAATGCAGTAACCAGGGAGAGAGAGAGAGGCAAAGCCAATGCACTAACCAAAGAGAGTCAAAGCCAGCGAACTAAACAGAGAGTCAAAGCCAGTGCACGAACCAGAGAGTCAAAGCCAGTGCACTAACCAGAGAGTCAAAGGCAGTGCACTAACCAGAGAGTCAAAGTCAATGCACTATGCAGAGAGTCAAAGCCAGTGCACTAACCAGAGTGTCAAAGCCAGTGCACTAACCAGAGAGTCAAAGCCAGTGCACTAACCAGAGAGTCACAGCCAGTGCACTAACCAGAAAGTGAAAGCCAGTGCACTAACCAGAGAGACAGAGAAAGTGAGAGAAATTCAAAGCCAGTGTACTATTCAGAGAGTCAAAGCCAGTGAACTAACCAGAGAGTCAAAGCCAGTGCACAATCCAGAGAGAGTGATAGACAGTGCACTAACCAGAGAGACAGCGAGAGTAAAAGACAATGCAGTAACCAGGAAGAGAGAGAGAGAGAGAGAGAGAGAGAGAGAGAGGCAAAGCCAATGCACTACCCAGAGAGAGTCACAGCCAGTGCACTAACCAGTGAGTCACAGCCAGTGCACTAACCAGAGAGTCAAAGCCAGTGCACTAACCAGAGAGTCAAAGCCAGTGCACTAACCAGAGAGTCAAAGCCAATGCACTAACCAGAGAGTCAAAGCCAGTGCACTAACCAGAGAGTCACAGCCAGTGCACTAACCAGAGAGTCAAAGCCAGTGCACTAACCAGAGAGACAGACAAAGTGAGCGAAAGTCAAAGCCAGTGTACTATTCAGAGTGTCAAATCCAGTGCACTAACCAGAGCGTCAAAGCCAGTGAACTAACCAGAGAGTCAAAGCCAGTGCACGAACCAGAAAGAAAAGGCCAATGCACAATCCAGAGAGAGTGAAAGACAGTGCACTAACCGAAGCATCAAAGCCAGTGCACTTACCAGAGAGCCAAAGCCAGTGCACCAACCAGAGAGTCAAAGCCAGTGCACTAACCAGAAAGTCAAAACCAGTGCACAATCCAGAGAGAGTGAAAGACAGTGCACTAACCAGAGAGTCAGCGAGAGTCAAAGACAATGCAGTAACCAGGGAGAGAGAGAGAGAGAGGCAAAGCCAGTGCACTAACCAGAGAGTCAAAGCCTGTGCACTAACCAGAGAATCAAAGCCATTGGACTAACCAGAGAGTCAAAGCCAGTGCGCTAACTAGAGAGTCAAATCCAGTGCACTAACCAGAGAGTCAAAGCCAGTGCACTAACCAGAGAGTCAAAGCCTGTGCACTGACCAAAGAGTCAAAGCCAGCGAACTAACCAGAGAGTCAAAGCCAGTGCACTAACCAGAGAGTCAAAGCCAGTGCACTAACCAGAGAGTCAAAGCCAGTGCACTAACCAGAGAGTCAAAGCCAGTGCACTAACCAGAGAGTCAAAGCCAGTGCACTAACCAGAGAGTCAAAGCCAGTGCACTAACCAGAGAGTCAAAGCCTGTGCACTAACCAGAGAGTCAAAGCCTGTGCACTAACCAGAGAGTCAAAGCGAGTGCGCAAACCAGATAGTCAAAGCCAGGGCAAAAACCAGAGAGTCAAAGCCCGGGCACTAACCAGAGAGTCAAAGCCCGGGCACTAACCAGAGAGTCAAAGCCCGGGCACTAACCAGAGAGTCAAAGCAAGGGCACTAACCAGAGAGTCAAAGCCAGTGCACTAACCAGAAAGTCTAAGCCAGTGCACAATCCAGAGAGCGTGAAAGACAGTGCACTAACCAGAGAGACAGCGAGAGTCAAAGACAATGCAGTAACCAGGGAGAGAGAGACAGGCAAAACCAATGCACTAACCAAAGAGAGTCAAAGCCAGTGCACTAACCAGAGCGTCAAAGCCTGGGCACTAACCAGAGAGTCAAAGCCAGTGAACTAACCAGAGAGTCAAAGCCAGTGCACGAACCACAAAGTCAAAGCCAGTGCACGAACCAGAGAGTCAAAGCCAGTGCACTAACCAGAGAGTCAAAGGCAGTGCACTAACCAGAGAGTCAAAGTCAATGCACTATGCAGAGAGTCAAAGCCATTGCACTAACCAGAGTATCAAAGCCAGTGAACAAACCAGAGAGTCAAAGCCAGTGCACTAACCAGAGAGTCACAACCAGTGCACTAACCAGAGAGTCAAAGCCATTGCACTAACCAGAGAGACAGAGAAAGTGAAAGAGTGTCAAAGCCAGTGCACTGACCAGAGAGTCAAAGCCAGTGAACTAACCAGAGAGTCAAAGCCAGTGCACAATCCAGAGAGAGTGAAAGACAGTGCACTAACCAGAGAGACAGCGAGAGTCAAAGACAATGCAGTAACCAGGAAGAGAGAGAGAGAGAGAGAGAGGCAAAGCCAATGCAGTACCCAGAGAGAGTCACAGCCAGTGCACTAACCAGAGAGTCAAAGCCAGTGCACTAACCAGAGAGTCAAAGCCAATGCACTAACCAGAGAGTCAAAGCCAGTGCACTAACCAGAGAGTCAAAGCCAGTAAACTAACCAGAGCGTCAAAGTCTGGGCACTAACCAGAGAGTCAAAGCCAGTGCACTAACCAGAGAGTCAAAGCCAGTGCACTAACCAGAGAGTCAAAGCCAATGCACTAACCAGAGAGTCAAAGCCAGTGCACTAACCAGAGAGTCACAGCCAGTGCACTGACCAGAAAGTCAAAGCCAGTGCACTAACCAGAGTGTCAAAGACAGTGCACTAACCAGAGAGTCAAAGCCAGTGCACTAACCAGAGAGTCACAGCCAGTGCAATAACCAGAGAGTCAAAGCCAGTGCACTAACCAGAGAGACAGACAAAGTGAGCGAAAGTCAAAGCCAGTGTACTATTCAGAGTGTCAAATCCAGTGCACTAACCAGAGAGTCAAAGCCAGTAAACTAACCAGAGC
The DNA here is from genome assembly GCA_026770705.1 of Isurus oxyrinchus. NCBI lineage: Eukaryota > Metazoa > Chordata > Chondrichthyes > Lamniformes > Lamnidae > Isurus > Isurus oxyrinchus. The sequence continues at coordinate 1,294,271 of JANJGN010000057.1, read as the reverse complement.
GTCAAAGTCTGGGCACTAACCAGAGAGTCAAAGCCAGTGAACTAACCAGAGAGTCAAAGCCAGTGCACTAACCAGAGAGTCAAAACCCGTGCACTAACCAGAGAGTCAAACCAAGGGCACTAAACAGAGAGTCAAAGCCAGTGCACAATCCAGAGAGAGTGAAAGACAGTGCACTAACCAGAGAGACAGCGAGAGTCAAAGACAATGCAGTAACCAGGGAGAGAGAGAGAGGCAAAGCCAATGCACTAACCAAAGAGAGTCAAAGCTAGTGCACTAACCACAGTCATAGCCAGTGCACTAACCAGAGAGTCAAAGCCAGTGCACTAACCAGAGTCAAATCCTGTGCTCTGACCAAAGAGTCAAAGCCAGCGAACTAAACAGAGAGTCAAAGCCAGTGCACGAACCAGAGAGTCAAAGCCAGTGCACTAACCAGAGAGTCAAAGGCAGTGCACTAACCAGAGAGTCAAAGTCAATGCACTATGCAGAGAGTCAAAGCCAGTGCACTAACCAGAGTGTCAAAGCCAGTGCACTAACCAGAGAGTCACAGCCAGTGCACTAACCAGAAAGTGAAAGCCAGTGCACTAACCAGAGAGACAGAGAAAGTGAGAGAAAGTCAAAGCCAGTGTACTATTCAGAGAGTCAAAGCCAGTGAACTAACCAGAGAGTCAAAGCCAGTGCACAATCCAGAGAGAGTGAAAGACAGTGCACTAACCAGAGAGACAGCGAGAGTCAAAGACAATGCATTAACCAGGAAGAGAGAGAGAGAGAGAGGCAAAGCCAATGCACTACCCAGAGAGAGTCACAGCCAGTGCACTAATCAGTGAGTCACAGCCAGTGCACTAACCAGAGAGTCAAAGCCAGTGCACTAACCAGAGAGTCAAAGCCAGTGCACTAACCAGAGAGTCAAAGCCAATGCACTAACCAGAGAGTCAAAGCCAGTGCACTAACCAGAGAGTCACAGCCAGTGCACTAACCAGAGAGTCAAAGCCAGTGCACTAACCAGAGAGACAGACAAAGTGAGCGAAAGTCAAAGCCAGTGTACTATTCAGAGTGTCAAATCCAGTGCACTAACCAGAGTGTCAAAGCCAGTGAACTAACCAGAGAGTCAAAGCCAGTGCACGAACCAGAAAGAAAAGGCCAATGCACAATCCAGAGAGAGTGAAAGACAGTGCACTAACCGAAGCGTCAAAGCCAGTGCACTTACCAGAGAGCCAAAGCCAGTGCACCAACCAGAGAGTCAAAGCCAGTGCACTAACCAGAAAGTCAAAACCAGTGCACAATCCAGAGAGAGTGAAAGACAGTGCACTAACCAGAGAGTCAGCGAGAGTCAAAGACAATGCAGTAACCAGGGAGAGAGAGAGAGAGAGGCAAAGCCAGTGCACTAACCAGAGAGTCAAAGCCTGTGCACTAACCAGAGAATCAAAGCCATTGGACTAACCAGAGAGTCAAAGCCAGTACGCTAACTAGAGAGTCAAATCCAGTGCACTAACCAGAGAGTCAAAGCCAGTGCACTAACCAGAGAGTCAAAGCCTGTGCACTGACCAAAGAGTCAAAGCCAGCGAACTAACCAGAGAGTCAAAGCCAGTGCACTAACCAGAGAGTCAAAGCCAGTGCACTAACCAGAGAGTCAAAGCCAGTGCACTAACCAGAGAGTCAAAGCCAGTGCACTAACCAGAGAGTCAAAGCCAGTGCACTAACCAGAGAGTCAAAGCCAGTGCACTAACCAGAGAGTCAAAGCCTGTGCACTAACCAGAGAGTCAAAGCCTGTGCACTAACCAGAGAGTCAAAGCGAGTGCGCAAACCAGATAGTCAAAGCCAGGGCAAAAACCAGAGAGTCAAAGCCCGGGCACTAACCAGAGAGTCAAAGCAAGGGCACTAACCAGAGAGTCAAAGCAAGGGCACTAACCAGAGAGTCAAAGCCCGGGCACTAAACAGAGAGTCAAAGCCCGGGCACTAACCAGAGAGTCAAAGCAAGGGCACTAACCAGAGAGTCAAAGCCAGTGCACTAACCAGAAAGTCTAAGCCAGTGCACAATCCAGAGAGCGTGAAAGACAGTGCACTAACCAGAGAGACAGCGAGAGTCAAAGACAATGCAGTAACCAGGGAGAGAGAGACAGGCAAAACCAATGCACTAACCAAAGAGTGTCAAAGCCAGTGCACTAACCAGAGCGTCAAAGCCTGGGCACTAACCAGAGAGTCAAAGCCAGTGAACTAACCAGAGAGTCAAAGCCAGTGCACGAACCACAAAGTCAAAGCCAGTGCACGAACCAGAGAGTCAAAGCCAGTGCACTAACCAGAGAGTCAAAGGCAGTGCACTAACCAGAGAGTCAAAGTCAATGCACTATGCAGAGAGTCAAAGCCATTGCACTAACCAGAGTATCAAAGCCAGTGAACAAACCAGAGAGTCAAAGCCAGTGCACTAACCAGAGAGTCACAACCAGTGCACTAACCAGAGAGTCAAAGCCATTGCACTAACCAGAGAGACAGAGAAAGTGAAAGAGTGTCAAAGCCAGTGCACTGACCAGAGAGTCAAAGCCAGTGAACTAACCAGAGAGTCAAAGCCAGTGCACAATCCAGAGAGAGTCAAAGCCAGTGCACTAACCAGAGAGTCAAAGCCTGTGCACTGACCAAAGAGTCAAAGCCAGCGAACTAACCAGAGAGTCAAAGCCAGTGCACTAACCAGAGAGTCAAATCCAGTGCACTAACCAGAGAGTCAAAGGCAGTGCACTAACCAGAGAGTCAAAGCCATTGCACTAACCAGAGAGACAGAGAAAGTGAAAAAGTGTCAAAGCCAGTGCACTAACCAGCGAGTCAAAGCGAGTGCACTAACCAGAGAGTCAAATCCAGTGCACTAACCAGAGAGTCAAAGGCAGTGCACTAACCAGAGAGTCAAATCCAGTGCACTAACCAGAGAGTCAAAGGCAGTGCACTAACCAGAGAGTCAAAGCCAGTGCACTAACCAGAGAGTCAAAGCGAGTGCGCAAACCAGATAGTCAAAGACAGGGCAAAAACCACAGACTCAAAGCCCGGGCACTAACCAGAGAGTCAAAGCAAGGGCACTAACCAGAGAGTCAAAGCAAGGTCACTATGCAGAGAGAGTCAAAGCCAGTGCACTACCCAGAGAGAGTCACAGCCAGTGCACTAACCAGAGAGTCAAAGCCAGTGCACTAACCAGAGTGTCAAAGCCAGTGCACTAACCAGAGAGTCAAAGCCAGTGCACTAACCAGAGAGTCACAGCCAGTGCACTAACCAGAGAGTCAAAGCCAGTGCACTAACCAGAGAGACAGAGAAAGTGAGCGAAAGTCAAAGCCAGTGTACTATTCAGAGTGTCAAATCCAGTGCACTAACCAGAGAGTCAAAGCCAGTGCACTAACCAGAGAGTCAAAGCCAGTAAACTAACCAGAGCGTCAAAGTCTGGGCACTAACCAGAGAGTCAAAGCCAGTGAACTAACCAGAGAGTCAAAGCCAGTGCACGAACCAGAAACTCAAAGCCAATGCACAATCCAGAGAGAGTCAAAGCCAGTGCACTAACCAGAGAGTCAAAGCGAGTGCACTAACCAGAGAGTCAAAGCCAGTGCACTAACCAGAGAGTCAAAGCCAGTGCACTAACCAGAGAGTCAAAGCCAGTGCACTAACCAGAGAGTCAAAGCCTGTGCACTAACCAGAGAGTCAAAGCCTGTGCACTAACCAGAGAGTCAAAGCGAGTGCGCAAACCAGATAGTCAAAGCCAGGGCAAAAACCACAGACTCAAAGCCCGGGCACTAACCAGAGAGTCAAAGCAAGGGCACTAACCAGAGAGTCAAAGCAAGGGCACTATGCAGAGAGTCAAAGCAAGGGCACTAACCAGAGAGTCAAAGCAAGGTCACTATGCAGAGAGAGTCAAAGCCAATGCACTACCCAGAGAGAGTCACAGCCAGTGCACTAACCAGAAAGTCAAAGCCAGTGCACTAACCAGAGTGTCAAAGCCAGTGCACTAACCAGAGAGTCAAAGCCAGTGCACTAACCAGAGAGTCGCAGCCAGTGCACTAACCAGAGAGTCAAAGCCAGTGCACTAACCAGAGAGACAGAGAAAGTGAGCGAAAGTCAAAGCCAGTGTACTATTCAGAGTGTCAAATCCAGTGCACTAACCAGAGAGTCAAAGGCAGTGCACTAACCAGAGAGTCAAAGCCAGTGCACGAACCAGAAACTCAAAGCCAATGCACAATCCAGAGAGAGTGAAAGACAGTGCACTAACCAAAGCGTCAAAGCCAGTGCACTTACCAGAGAGCCAAAGCCAGTGCACCAACCAGAGAGTCAAAGCCAGTGCACTAACCAGAAAGTCAAAACCAGTGCACAATCCGGAGAGAGTGAAAGACAGTGCACTAACCAGACAGACAGCGAGAGTCAAAGACAATGCAGTAACCAGGGAGAGAGAGAGAGAGAGCGGCAAAGCCAATGCAAAATCCAGAGAGAGTCAAAGCCACTGCACTAACCAGATAGTCAAAGCCAGTGCACTAACCAGAGAGTCAAAGCCAGTGCACTAACCAGAGAGTCAAAGCCAGTGCACTAACCAGAGAGTCAAAGCCACTGCACTAACCAGATAGTCAAAGCCAGTGCACTAACCAGAGAGTCAAAGCCAGTGCACTAACCAGAGAGTCAAAGCCAGTGCACTAACCAGAGAGTCAAAGCCAGTGCACTAACCAGAGAGTCAAAGCCACTGCACTAACCAGATAGTCAAAGCCAGTGCACTAACCAGAGAGTCAAAGCCAGTGCACTAACCAGAGTGTCAAAGTCAGTGAACTAACCAGAAAGTCAAAGCCAGTGCACAATCCAGAGAGAGTGAAAGACAGTGCACTAACCAGAGAGACAGCGAGAGTCAAAGACAATGCAGTAACCAGGCAGAGAGAGAGAGGCAAAGCCAATGCACTAACCAAAGAGAGTCAAAGCTAGTGCACTAACCACAGTCAAAGCCAGTGCACCAACCAGAGAGTCAAAGCCAGTGCACTAACCAGAAAGTCAAAACCAGTGCACAATCCGGAGAGAGTGAAAGACAGTGCACTAACCAGAGAGACAGCGAGAGTCAAAGACAATGCAGTAACCAGGGAGAGAGAGAGAGAGAGCGGCAAAGCCAATGCACAATCCAGAGAGAGTGAAAGACAGTGCACTAACCAAAGCGTCAAAGCCAGTGCACTAACCAGAGAGTCAAAGCCAGTGCACTAACTAGAGAGTCAAAGCCAGTGCACTAACCAGAGAGTCAAAGCCACTGCACTAACCAGATAGTCAAAGCCAGTGCACTAACCAGAGAGTCAAAGCCAGTGCACTAACCAGAGTGTCAAAGTCAGTGAACTAACCAGAAAGTCAAAGCCAGTGCACAATCCAGAGAGAGTGAAAGACAGTGCACTAACCAGAGAGACAGCGAGAGTCAAAGACAATGCAGTAACCAGGGAGAGAGAGAGAGGCAAAGCCAATGCACTAACCAGAGAGTCAAAGCCAGTGCACTAACCAGAGAGTCAAAGTCTGTGCACTGACCAAAGAGTCAAAGCCAGCGAACTAAACAGAGAGTCAAAGCCATTGCACTAACCAGAGAGTCACAGCCAGTGCACTAACCAGAGAGTCAAAGCCATTGCACTAACCAGAGAGACAGAGAAAGTGAAAGAGTGTCAAAGCCAGTGCACTGACCAGAGAGTCAAAGCCAGTGAACTAACCAGAGAGTCAAAGCCAGTGCACTAAGCCGAGAGTCAAAGCCAGTGCACTAACCAGAGAGTCAAAGCCAGGGCACTAACCAGAGAGTCAAAGCCAGTGCACTAACCGGAGAGTCAAAGCCAGTGCACTAACCAGAGAGTCAAAGCCTGTGCACTGACCAAAGAGTCAAAGCCAGCGAACTAACCAGAGAGTCAAAGCCAGTGCACTAACCAGAGAGTCAAATCCAGTGCACTAACCAGAGAGTCAAAGGCAGTGCACTAACCAGAGAGTCAAAGCCATTGCACTAACCAGAGAGACAGAGAAAGTGAAAAAGTGTCAAAGCCAGTGCACTAACCAGCGAGTCAAAGCGAGTGCACTAACCAGAGAGTCAAAGCCAGTGCACTAACCAGAGAGTCAAAGCCAGTGCACTAACCAGAGAGTCAAAGCCAGTGCACTAACCAGAGAGTCAAAGCCTGTGCACTAACCAGAGAGTCAAAGCCTGTGCACTAACCAGAGAGTCAAAGCGAGTGCGCAAACCAGATAGTCAAAGCCAGGGCAAAAACCACAGACTCAAAGCCCGGGCACTAACCAGAGAGTCAAAGCAAGGGCACTAACCAGAGAGTCAAAGCAAGGTCACTATGCAGAGAGAGTCAAAGCCAATGCACTACCCAGAGAGAGTCACAGCCAGTGCACTAACCAGAGAGTCAAAGCCAGTGCACTAACCAGAGTGTCAAAGCCAGTGCACTAACCAGAGAGTCAAAGCCAGTGCACTAACCAGAGAGTCACAGCCAGTGCACTAACCAGAGAGTCAAAGCCAGTGCACTAACCAGAGAGACAGAGAAAGTGAGCGAAAGTCAAAGCCAGTGTACTATTCAGAGTGTCAAATCCAGTGCACTAACCAGAGAGTCAAAGCCAGTGCAGTAACCAGAGAGTCAAAGCCAGTAAACTAACCAGAGCGTCAAAGTCTGGGCACTAACCAGAGAGTCAAAGCCAGTGAACTAACCAGAGAGTCAAAGCCAGTGCACGAACCAGAAACTCAAAGCCAATGCACAATCCAGAGAGAGTCAAAGCCAGTGCACTAACCAGAGAGTCAAAGCCGTTGCACTAACCAGAGAGTCAAAGCCAGTGCACTAACCAGAGAGTCAAAGCCAGTGCACTAACCAGAGAGTCAAAGCCAATGCACTAACCAGAGAGTCAAAGCCAGTGCACTAACCAGAGAGTCAAAGCCAGTGCACTAACCAGAGAGTCAAAGCCAGTGCACTAACCAGAGAGTCAAAGCCTGTGCACTAACCAGAGAGTCAAAGCCTGTGCACTAACCAGAGAGTCAAAGCGAGTGCGCAAACCAGATAGTCAAAGCCAGGGCAAAAACCAGAGAGTCAAAGCCCGGGCACTAACCAGAGAGTCAAAGCCAGTGCACTAACCAGAGAGTCAAAGCCAGTGCACTAACCAGAGAGTCAAAGCCACTGCACTAACCAGAGAGTCAAAGCCAGTGCACTAACCAGAGTGTCAAAGCCAGTGCACTAACCAGAGAGTCAAATCCCGGGCACTAACCAGAGAGTCAAAGCAAGGGCACTAACCAGAGAGTCAAAGCCAGTGCACTAACCAGAAAGTCAAAGCCAGTGCACAATCCAGAGAGAGTGAAAGACAGTGCACTAACCAGAGAGACAGCGAGAGTCAAAGACAATGCAGTAACCAGGTAGAGAGAGAGAGTCAAAGCCAATGCACTAACCAAAGAGAGTCAAAGCTAGTGCACTAACCACAGTCAAAGCCAGTGCACTAACCAGAGAGTCAAAGCCAGTGCACTAACCAGAGAGTCAAAGTCAATGCACTACGCAGAGAGTCAAAGCCATTGCACTAACCAGAGAGACAGAGAAAGTGAAAAAGTGTCAAAGCCAGTGCACTAACCAGCGAGTCAAAGCGAGTGCACTAACCAGAGATTCAAAGCCAGTGCACTAACCAGAGAGTCAAAGCCAGTGCACTAACCAGAGAGTCAAAGCCAGTGCACTAACCAGAGAGTCAAAGCCAGTGCACGAACCAGAGAGTCAAAGCCAGTGCACTACCCAGAGAGAGTCACAGCCAGTGCACTAACCAGAGAGTCAAAGCCAGTGCACTAACCAGAGTGTCAAAGCCAGTGCACTAACCAGAGAGTCAAAGCCAGTGCACTAACCAGAGAGTCACAGCCAGTGCACTAACCAGAGAGTCAAAGCCAGTGCACTAACCAGAGAGACAGAGAAAGTGAGCGAAAGTCAAAGCCAGTGTACTATTCAGAATGTCAAATCCAGTGCACTAACCAGAGAGTCAAAGCCAGTGCACTAACCAGAGAGTCAAAGCCAGTAAACTAACCAGAGCGTCAAAGTCTGGGCACTAACCAGAGAGTCAAAGCCAGTGAACTAACCAGAGAGTCAAAGCCAGTGCACGAACCAGAAACTCAAAGCCAATGCACAATCCAGAGAGAGTCAAAGCCAGTAAACTAACCAGAGCGTCAAAGTCTGTGCACTAACCAGAGAGTCAAAGCCTGTGCACTAACCAGAGAGTCAAAGCCTGTGCACTAACCAGAGAGTCAAAGCGAGTGCGCAAACCAGATAGTCAAAGCCAGGGCAAAAACCAGAGAGTCAAAGCAAGGGCACTAACCATAGAGTCAAAGCAAGGGCACTAACCATAGAGTCAAAGCCCGGGCACTAACCAGAGAGTCAAAGCAAGGGCACTAACCAGAGAGTCAAAGCAAGGGCACTATGCAGAGAGAGTGAAAGACAGTAAACTAACCAGAGAGACAGCGAGAGTCAAAGACAATGCAGTAACCAGGGGGACAGAGAGAGAGAGTCAAAGCCAATGCACTACCCAGAGAAAGTCAAAGCCAGTGCACTAACCAGATTCAAAGCCAGTGCACTAACCAGAGAGTCAAAGCCAGTGCACTAACCAGAGAGTCAAAGCCAGTACACTAACCAGAGAGTCAAAGCCAGTGCACTAACCAGAGAGTCACAGCCAGTGCACTAACCAGAGAGTCACAGCCAGTGCACTAACCAGAGAGTCAAAGCCAGTGCACTAACCAGAGTGTCAAAGCCAGTGCACTAACCAGAGAGTCACAGCCAGTGCACTAACCAGAGAGTCAAAGCAAGGGCACTAACCAGAGAGTCACAGCAAGGGCACTAACCAGAGAGTCAAAGCAAGGGCACTATGCAGAGAGAATGAAAGACAGTAAACTAACCAGAGAGACAGCGAGAGTCAAAGATAATGCAGTAACCAGGGAGAGAGAGAGAGGCAAAGCTAATGCACTAACCAAGGAGAGTCAAAGCTAGTGCACTAACCACAGTCATAGCCAGTGCACTAACCAGAGAGACAGAGAAAGTGAAAGAGTGTCAAAGCCAGTGCACTAATCAGAGAGTCAAAGTCAATGCACTACGCAGAGAGTAAAAGCCAGTGCACTAACCAGAGCGTCAAAGCCAGTGCACTAACCAGAGAGTCACAGCCAGTGCACTAACCAGAGAGTCAAAGCCATTGCACTAACCAGAGAGACAGAGAAAGTGAAAGAGTTTCAAAGCCAGTGCACTAACCAGAGAGTCAATGCCAGTGCACTAACCAGAGAGACAGCGAGAGTCAAAGACAATGCAGTAACCAGGGAGAGAGTTAGAGTCAAAGCCAATGCACTAACCAAAGAGAGTCAAAGCTAGTGCACAAACCACAGTCTAAGCCAGTGCACTAACCAGAGAGTCAAAGCCAGTGCACTAACCAGAGAGTCAAAGCCAGTGCACTAACCAGAGAGTCAAAGCTAGTGCACTAACCAGAGAGTCAAAGCCTCTGCACTGACCAAAGAGTCAAAGCCAGCGAACTAACCAGAGAGTCAAATCCAGTGCACGAACCAGAGAGTCAAAGCCAGTGCACTAACCAGAGAGTCAAAGGCAGTGCACTAACCAGAGAGTCAAAGTCAATGACTCTCTGTGTAGTGCAAAGCCATGGCACTAACCAGAGAGACAGAGAAAGTGAAAGAGTGTCAAAGCCAGTGCACTAACCAGAGAGTCAAAGCCAGTGCACTAACCAGAGAGTCAAAGCCAGTGCATTAACCAGAGAGTCAAAGCCAATGCACTAACCAGAGAGTCAAAGCCAGTGCACTAACCAGAGAGTCACAGCCAGTGCACTAACCAGAGAGTCAAAGCCAGTGCACTAACCAGAGAGACAGACAAAGTGAGCGAAAGTCAAAGCCAGTGTACTATTCAGAGTGTCAAATCCAGTGCACTAACCAGAGCGTCAAAGCCAGTGAACTAACCAGAGAGTCAAAGCCAGTGCACGAACCAGAAAGAAAAGGCCAATGCACAATCCAGAGAGAGTGAAAGACAGTGCACTAACCGAAGCGTCAAAGCCAGTGCACTTACCAGAGAGCCAAAGCCAGTGCACCAACCAGAGAGTCAAAGCCAGTGCACTAACCAGAAAGTCAAAACCAGTGCACAATCCAGAGAGAGTGAAAGACAGTGCACTAACCAGAGAGACAGCGAGAGTCAAAGACAATGCAGTAACCAGGAAGAGAGAGAGAGAGAGAGAGGCAAAGCCAATGCAGTACCCAGAGAGAGTCACAGCCAGTGCACTAACCAGAGAGTCAAAGCCAGTGCACTAACCAGAGAGTCAAAGCCAATGCACTAACCAGAGAGTCAAAGCCAGTGCACTAACCAGAGAGTCACAGCCAGTGCACTGACCAGAGAGTCAAAGCCAGTGCACTAACCAGAGAGTCAAAGCCTGTGCACTAACCAGAGAGTCAAAGCGAGTGCGCAAACCAGATAGTCAAAGCCAGGGCAAAAACCAGAGAGTCAAAGCCCGGGCACTAACCAGAGAGTCAAAGCCAGTGCACTAACCAGAGAGTCAAAGCCAGTGCACTAACCAGAGAGTCAAAGCCACTGCACTAACCAGAGAGTCAAAGCCACTGCACTAACCAGAGAGTCAAAGCCACTGCACTAACCAGAGAGTCAAAGCCACTGCACTAACCAGAGAGTCAAAGCCAGTGCACTAACCAGAGTGTCAAAGCCAGTGCACTAACCAGAGAGTCAAATCCCGGGCACTAACCAGAGAGTCAAAGCAAGGGCACTAACCAGAGAGTCAAAGCCAGTGCACTAACCAGAAAGTCAAAGCCAGTGCACAATCCAGAGAGAGTGAAAGACAGTGCACTAACCAGAGAGACAGCGAGAGTCAAAGACAATGCAGTAACCAGGTAGAGAGAGAGAGTCAAAGCCAATGCACTAACCAAAGAGAGTCAAAGCTAGTGCACTAACCACAGTCAAAGCCAGTGCACTAACCAGAGAGTCAAAGCCAGTGCACTAACCAGAGAGTCAAAGTCAATGCACTACGCAGAGAGTCAAAGCCATTGCACTAACCAGAGAGACAGAGAAAGTGAAAAAGTGTCAAAGCCAGTGCACTAACCAGCGAGTCAAAGCAAGTGCACTAACCAGAGATTCAAAGCCTGTGCACTAACCAGAGAGTCAAAGCCTGTGCACTAACCAGAGAGTCAAAGCGAGTGCGCAAACCAGATAGTCAAAGCCAGGGCAAAAACCAGAGAGTCAAAGCAAGGGCACTAACCATAGAGTCAAAGCAAGGGCACTAACCATAGAGTCAAAGCCCGGGCACTAACCAGAGAGTCAAAGCAAGGGCACTAACCAGAGAGTCAAAGCAAGGGCACTATGCAGAGAGAGTGAAAGACAGTAAACTAACCAGAGAGACAGCGAGAGTCAAAGACAATGCACTAACCAGGGGGACAGAGAGAGAGAGTCAAAGCCAATGCACTACCCAGAGAAAGTCAAAGCCAGTGCACTAACCAGATTCAAAGCCAGTGCACTAACCAGAGAGTCAAAGCCAGTGCACTAACCAGAGAGTCAAAGCCAGTGCACTAACCAGAGAGTCAAAGCTAGTGCACTAACCAGAGAGTCAAAGCCTCTGCACTGACCAAAGAGTCAAAGCCAGCGAACTAACCAGAGAGTCAAATCCAGTGCACGAACCAGAGAGTCAAAGCCAGTGCACTAACCAGAGAGTCAAAGGCAGTGCACTAACCAGAGAGTCAAAGTCAATGACTCTCTGTGTAGTGCAAAGCCATGGCACTAACCAGAGAGACAGAGAAAGTGAAAGAGTGTCAAAGCCAGTGCACTAACCAGAGAGTCAAAGCCAGTGCACTAACCAGAGAGTCAAAGCCAGTGCATTAACCAGAGAGTCAAAGCCAATGCACTAACCAGAGAGTCAAAGCCAGTGCACTAACCAGAGAGTCACAGCCAGTGCACTAACCAGAGAGTCAAAGCCAGTGCACTAACCAGAGAGACAGACAAAGTGAGCGAAAGTCAAAGCCAGTGTACTATTCAGAGTGTCAAATCCAGTGCACTAACCAGAGCGTCAAAGCCAGTGAACTAACCAGAGAGTCAAAGCCAGTGCACGAACCAGAAAGAAAAGGCCAATGCACAATCCAGAGAGAGTGAAAGACAGTGCACTAACCGAAGCGTCAAAGCCAGTGCACTTACCAGAGAGCCAAAGCCAGTGCACCAACCAGAGAGTCAAAGCCAGTGCACTAACCAGAAAGTCAAAACCAGTGCACAATCCAGAGAGAGTGAAAGACAGTGCACTAACCAGAGAGACAGCGAGAGTCAAAGACAATGCAGTAACCAGGAAGAGAGAGAGAGAGAGAGAGGCAAAGCCAATGCAGTACCCAGAGAGAGTCACAGCCAGTGCACTAACCAGAGAGTCAAAGCCAGTGCACTAACCAGAGAGTCAAAGCCAATGCACTAACCAGAGAGTCAAAGCCAGTGCACTAACCAGAGAGTCACAGCCAGTGCACTAACCAGAGAGTCAAAGCCAGTGCACTAACCAGAGTGTCAAAGACAGTGCACTAACCAGAGAGTCAAAGCCAGTGCACTAACCAGAGAGTCACAGCCAGTGCACTAACCAGAGAGTCAAAGCCAGTGCACTAACCAGAAAGTCTAAGCCAGTGCACAATCCAGAGAGAGTGAAAGACAGTGCACTAACCAGAGAGACAGCGAGAGTCAAAGACAATGCAGTAACCAGGGAGAGAGAGACAGGCAAAAACAATGCACAAACCAAAGAGAGTCAAAGCTAGTGCACTAACCACAGTCAAAGCCTGTGCACTGACCAGAGAGTCAAAGCCAGTAAACTAACCAGAGAGTCAAAGCCAGTGCACGAACCACAAAGTCAAAGCCAATGCACAATCCAGAGAGAGTGAAAGACAGTGCACTAACCAAAGCGTCAAAGCCAGTGCACTAACCAGAGAGTCAAAGCCAGTGCACTAACCAGAGAGTCAAAGCCAGTGCACTAACCAGAGAGTCAAAGCAAGGGCACTATGCAGAGAGAGTGAAAGACAGTGCACTAACCAGAGAGACAGCGAGAGTCAAAGACAATGCAGTAACCAGGGGGAGAGAGAGAGAGAGTCAAAGCCAATGCACTACCCCAGAGAGAGTCAAAGCTATTGCACTAACCAGATTCAAAGCTATTGCACTAACCAGATTCAAAGCCATTGCACTAACCAGAGAGTCAAAGCCAGTGCACTAACCAGAGAGTCAAAGCCAGTGCACTAACCAGAGTGTCAAAGTCAGTGAACTAACCAGAAAGTCAAAGCCAGTGCACAATCCAGAGAGAGTGAAAGACAGTGCACTAACCAGAGAGACAGCGAGAGTCAAAGACAATGCAGTAACCAGGGAGAGAGAGAGAGGCAAAGCCAATGCACTAACCAAAGAGAGTCAAAGCTAGTGCACTAACCACAGTCATAGCCAGTGCACTAACCAGAGAGTCAAAGCCTGTGCACTGACCAAAGAGTCAAAGCCAGCGAACTAAACAGAGAGTCAAAGCCAGTGCACGAACCAGAGAGTCAAAGCCAGTGCACTAACAAGAGAGTCAAAGGCAGTGCACTAACCAGAGAGTCAAAGTCAATGCACTATGCAGAGAGTCAAAGCCATTGCACTAACCAGAGAGTCACAGCCAGTGCACTAACCAGAGAGTCAAAGCCATTGCACTAACCAGAGAGACAGAGAAAGTGAAAGAGTGTCAAAGCCAGTGAACTAACCAGAGAGTCAAAGCCAGTGCACTAAGCCGAGAGTCAAAGCCAGTGCACTAAGCCGAGAGTCAAAGCCAGTGCACTAACCAGAGAGTCAAAGCCAGTGCACTAACCGGAGAGTCAAAGCCAGTGCACTAACCAGAGAGTCAAAGCCAGTGCACTAACCAGAGAGTCAAAGCCTGTGCACTAACCAGAGAATCAAAGCGATTGGACTAACCAGAGAGTCAAAGCCAGTGCGATAACTAGACAGTCAAATCCAGTGCAATAACCAGAGAGTCAAAGCCAGTGCACTAACCAGAGAGTCAAAGCCAGTGCACTAACCAGAGAGTCAAAGCCTGTGCACTGACCAAAGAGTCAAAGCCAGCGAACTAACCAGAGAGTCAAAGCCAGTGCACTAACCAGGGAGTCAAATCCAGTGCACTAACCAGAGAGTCAAAGGCAGTGCACTAACCAGAGAGTCAAAGTCAATGCACTACGCAGAGAGTCAAAGCCATTGCACTAACCAGAGAGACAGAGAAAGTGAAAAAGTGTCAAAGCCAGTGCACTAACCAGCGAGTCAAAGCGAGTGCACTAACCAGAGAGTCAAAGCCAGTGCACTAACCAGAGAGTCAAAGCCAGTGCACTAACCAGAGAGTCAAAGCCAGTGCACTAACCAGAGAGTCAAAGCCTGTGCACTAACCAGAGAGTCAAAGCCTGTGCACTAACCAGAGAGTCAAAGCAAGGGCACTAACCAGAGAGTCAAAGCAAGGGCACTATGCAGAGAGTCAAAGCAAGGGCACTAACCAGAGAGTCAAAGCAAGGTCACTATGCAGAGAGAGTCAAAGCCAATGCACTACCCAGAGAGAGTCACAGCCAGTGCACTAACCAGAGAGTCAAAGCCAGTGCACTAACCAGAGTGTCAAAGCCAGTGCACTAACCAGAGAGTCAAAGCCAGTGCACTAACCAGAGAGTCACAGCCAGTGCACTAACCAGAGAGTCAAAGCCAGTGCACTAACCAGAGAGACAGAGAAAGTGAGCGAAAGTCAAAGCCAGTGTACTATTCAGAGTGTCAAATCCAGTGCACTAACCAGAGAGTCAAAGCCAGTGCACTAACCAGAGAGTCAAAGCCAGTAAACTAACCAGAGCGTCAAAGTCTGGGCACTAACCAGAGAGTCAAAGCCAGTGAACTAACCAGAGAGTCAAAGCCAGTGCACGAACCAGAAACTCAAAGCCAATGCACAATCCAGAGAGAGTGAAAGACAGTGCACTAACCAAAGCGTCAAAGCCAGTGCACTTACCAGAGAGCCAAAGCCAGTGCACCAACCAGAGAGTCAAAGCCAGTGCACTAACCAGAAAGTCAAAACCAGTGCACAATCCGGAGAGAGTGAAAGACAGTGCACTAACCAGACAGACAGCGAGAGTCAAAGACAATGCAGTAACCAGGGAGAGAGAGAGAGAGAGAGCGGCAAAGCCAATGCACAATCCAGAGAGAGTGAAAGACAGTGCACTAACCAGATAGTCAAAGCCAGTGCACTAACCAGAGAGTCAAAGCCAGTGCACTAACCAGAGAGTCAAAGCCAGTGCACTAACCAGAGAGTCAAAGCCACTGCACTAACCAGATAGTCAAAGCCAGTGCACTAACCAGAGAGTCAAAGCCAGTGCACTAACCAGAGAGTCAAAGCCAGTGCACTAACCAGAGAGTCAAAGCCAGTGCACTAACCAGAGAGTCAAAGCCACTGCACTAACCAGATAGTCAAAGCCAGTGCACTAACCAGAGAGTCAAAGCCAGTGCACTAACCAGAGTGTCAAAGTCAGTGAACTAACCAGAAAGTCAAAGCCAGTGCACAATCCAGAGAGAGTGAAAGACAGTGCACTAACCAGAGAGACAGCGAGAGTCAAAGACAATGCAGTAACCAGGCAGAGAGAGAGAGGCAAAGCCAATGCACTAACCAAAGAGAGTCAAAGCTAGTGCACTAACCACAGTCAAAGCCAGTGCACCAACCAGAGAGTCAAAGCCAGTGCACTAACCAGAAAGTCAAAACCAGTGCACAATCCGGAGAGAGTGAAAGACAGTGCACTAACCAGAGAGACAGCGAGAGTCAAAGACAATGCAGTAACCAGGGAGAGAGAGAGAGGCAAAGCCAATGCACTAACCAGAGAGTCAAAGCCAGTGCACTAACCAGAGAGTCAAAGTCTGTGCACTGACCAAAGAGTCAAAGCCAGCGAACTAAACAGAGAGTCAAAGCCAGTGCACGAACCAGAGAGTCAAAGCCAGTGCACTAACCAGAGAGTAAAAGGCAGTGCACTAACCAGAGAGTCAAAGTCAATGCACTATGCAGAGAGTCAAAGCCATTGCACTAACCAGAGTATCAAAGCCAGTGAACAAACCAGAGAGTCAAAGCCATTGCACTAACCAGAGAGTCACAGCCAGTGCACTAACCAGAGAGTCAAAGCCATTGCACTAACCAGAGAGACAGAGAAAGTGAAAGAGTGTCAAAGCCAGTGCACTGACCAGAGAGTCAAAGCCAGTGAACTAACCAGAGAGTCAAAGCCAGTGCACTAAGCCGAGAGTCAAAGCCAGTGCACTAACCAGAGAGTCAAAGCCAGGGCACTAACCAGAGAGTCAAAGCCAGTGCACTAACCGGAGAGTCAAAGCCAGTGCACTAACCAGAGAGTCAAAGCCAGTGCACTGACCAAAGAGTCAAAGCCAGCGAACTAACCAGAGAGTCAAAGCCAGTGCACTAACCAGAGAGTCAAATCCAGTGCACTAACCAGAGAGTCAAAGGCAGTGCACTAACCAGAGAGTCAAAGCCATTGCACTAACCAGAGAGACAGAGAAAGTGAAAAAGTGTCAAAGCCAGTGCACTAACCAGCGAGTCAAAGCGAGTGCACTAACCAGAGAGTCAAAGCCAGTGCACTAACCAGAGAGTCAAAGCCAGTGCACTAACCAGAGAGTCAAAGCCTGTGCACTAACCAGAGAGTCAAAGCCTGTGCACTAACCAGAGAGTCAAAGCGAGTGCGCAAACCAGATAGTCAAAGCCAGGGCAAAAACCACAGACTCAAAGCCCGGGCACTAACCAGAGAGTCAAAGCAAGGGCACTAACCAGAGAGACAGAGAAAGTGAGCGAAAGTCAAAGCCAGTGTACTATTCAGAGTGTCAAATCCAGTGCACTAACCAGAGAGTCAAAGCCAGTGCACTAACCAGAGTGTCAAAGCCAGTGCACTAACCAGAGAGTCAAAGCCAGTGCACTAACCAGAGAGTCACAGCCAGTGCACTAACCAGAGAGTCAAAGCCAGTGCACTAACCAGAGAGACAGAGAAAGTGAGCGAAAGTCAAAGCCAGTGTACTATTCAGAGTGTCAAATCCAGTGCACTAACCAGAGAGTCAAAGCCAGTGCACTAACCAGAGAGTCAAAGCCAGTAAACTAACCAGAGCGTCCAAGTCTGGGCACTAACCAGAGAGTCAAAGCCAGTGAACTAACCAGAGAGTCAAAGCCAGTGCACGAACCAGAAACTCAAAGCCAATGCACAATCCAGAGAGAGTCAAAGCCAGTGCACTAACCAGAGAGTCAAAGCCGTTGCACTAACCAGAGAGTCAAAGCCAGTGCACTAACCAGAGAGTCAAAGCCAGTGCACTAACCAGAGAGTCAAAGCCAGTGCACTAACCAGAGAGTCAAAGCCTGTGCACTAACCAGAGAGTCAAAGCCTGTGCACTAACCAGAGAGTCAAAGCGAGTGCGCAAACCAGATAGTCAAAGCCAGGGCAAAAACCAGAGAGTCAAAGCCCGGGCACTAACCAGAGAGTCAAAGCCAGTGCACTAACCAGAGAGTCAAAGCCAGTGCACTAACCAGAGAGTCAAAGCCACTGCACTAACCAGAGAGTCAAAGCCACTGCACTAACCAGAGAGTCAAAGCCACTGCACTAACCAGAGAGTCAAAGCCACTGCACTAACCAGAGAGTCAAAGCCAGTGCACTAACCAGTGTGTCAAAGCCAGTGCACTAACCAGAGAGTCAAATCCCGGGCACTAACCAGAGAGTCAAAGCAAGGGCACTAACCAGAGAGTCAAAGCCAGTGCACTAACCAGAAAGTCAAAGCCAGTGCACAATCCAGAGAGAGTGAAAGACAGTGCACTAACCAGAGAGACAGCGAGAGTCAAAGACAATGCAGTAACCAGGTAGAGAGAGAGAGTCAAAGCCAATGCACTAACCAAAGAGAGTCAAAGCTAGTGCACTAACCACAGTCAAAGCCAGTGCACTAACCAGAGAGTCAAAGCCAGTGCACTAACCAGAGAGTCAAAGTCAATGCACTACGCAGAGAGTCAAAGCCATTGCACTAACCAGAGAGACAGAGAAAGTGAAAAAGTGTCAAAGCCAGTGCACTAACCAGCGAGTCAAAGCGAGTGCACTAACCAGAGATTCAAAGCCAGTGCACTAACCAGAGAGTCAAAGCCAGTGCACTAACCAGAGAGTCAAAGCCAGTGCACTACCCAGAGAGAGTCACAGCCAGTGCACTAACCAGAGAGTCAAAGCCAGTGCACTAACCAGAGTGTCAAAGCCAGTGCACTAACCAGAGAGTCAAAGCCAGTGCACTAACCAGAGAGTCACAGCCAGTGCACTAACCAGAGAGTCAAAGCCAGTGCACTAACCAGAGAGACAGAGAAAGTGAGCGAAAGTCAAAGCCAGTGTACTATTCAGAGTGTCAAATCCAGTGCACTAACCAGAGAGTCAAAGCCAGTGCACTAACCAGAGAGTCAAAGCCAGTAAACTAACCAGAGCGTCAAAGTCTGGGCACTAACCAGAGAGTCAAAGCCAGTGAACTAACCAGAGAGTCAAAGCCAGTGCACGAACCAGAAACTCAAAGCCAATGCACAATCCAGAGAGAGTCAAAGCCTGTGCACTAACCAGAGAGTCAAAGCCTGTGCACTAACCAGAGAGTCAAAGCGAGTGCGCAAACCAGAGAGTCAAAGCCAGTGCACTAAACAGAGAGTCAAAGGCAGTGCACTAACCAGAGAGTCAAAGTCAATGCACTACACAGAGAGTCAAAGCCATTGCACTCTACCGGAGAGACAGAGAAAGTGAAAGAGTGTCAAAGCCAGTGCACTAACCAGAGAGTCAAAGCCAGTGCACTAACCAGAGAGTCAAAACCAGTGCACTAACCAGAGAGTCAAAGCCAGTGCACTAACCAGAGAGTCAAAGCCAGTGCACTAACCAGAGAGTCAAAGCCAGTACACTAACCAGAGAGTCAAAGCCAGTGCACTAACCAGAGAGTCACAGCCAGTGCACTAACCAGAGAGTCACAGCCAGTGCACAAACCAGAGAGTCACAGCCAGTGCACTAACCAGAGAGTCAAAGCAAGGGCACTAACCAGAGAGTCAAAGCAAGGGCACTATGCAGAGAGAATGAAAGACAGTAAACTAACCAGAGAGACAGCGAGAGTCAAAGATAATGCAGTAACCAGGGAGAGAGAGAGAGGCAAAGCTAATGCACTAACCAAAGAGAGTCAAAGCTAGTGCACTAACCACAGTCATAGCCAGTGCACTAACCAGAGAGACAGAGAAAGTGAAAGAGTGTCAAAGCCAGTGCACTAATCAGAGAGTCAAAGTCAATGCACTACGCAGAGAGTAAAAGCCAGTGCACTAACCAGAGCGTCAAAGCCAGTGCACTAACCAGAGAGTCACAGCCAGTGCACTAACCAGAGAGTCAAAGCCATTGCACTAACCAGAGAGACAGAGAAAGTGAAAGAGTTTCAAAGCCAGTGCACTAACCAGAGAGTCAAAGCCTCTGCACTGACCAAAGAGTCAAAGCCAGCGAACTAACCAGAGAGTCAAAGCCAGTGCACTAACCAGAGAGTCAAAGCCAGTGCACGAACCAGAGAGTCAAAGCCAGTGCACTACCCAGAGAGAGTCACAGCCAGTGCACTAACCAGAGAGTCAAAGCCAGTGCACTAACCAGAGTGTCAAAGCCAGTGCACTAACCAGAGAGTCAAAGCCAGTGCACTAACCAGAGAGTCACAGCCAGTGCACTAACCAGAGAGTCAAAGCCAGTGCACTAACCAGAGAGACAGAGAAAGTGAGCGAAAGTCAAAGCCAGTGTACTATTCAGAGTGTCAAATCCAGTGCACTAACCAGAGAGTCAAAGCCAGTGCACTAACCAGAGAGTCAAAGCCAGTAAACTAACCAGAGCGTCAAAGTCTGGGCACTAACCAGAGAGTCAAAGCCAGTGAACTAACCAGAGAGTCAAAGCCAGTGCACGAACCAGAAACTCAAAGCCAATGCAAAATCCAGAGAGAGTCAAAGCCTGTGCACTAACCAGAGAGTCAAAGCCTGTGCACTAACCAGAGAGTCAAAGCGAGTGCGCAAACCAGAGAGTCAAAGCCAGTGCACTAAACAGAGAGTCAAAGGCAGTGCACTAACCAGAGAGTCAAAGTCAATGCACTACACAGAGAGTCAAAGCCATTGCACTCTACCGGAGAGACAGAGAAAGTGAAAGAGTGTCAAAGCCAGTGCACTAACCAGAGTGTCAAAGCCAGTGCACTAACCAGAGAGTCAAAACCAGTGCACTAACCAGAGAGTCAAAGCCAGTGCACTAACCAGAGAGTCAAAGCCAGTGCACTAACCAGAGAGTCAAAGCCAGTGCACTAACCAGAGAGTCAAAGCCAGTGCACTAACCAGAGAGTCACAGCCAGTGCACTAACCAGAGAGTCACAGCCAGTGCACTAACCAGAGAGTCACAGCCAGTGCACTAACCAGAGAGTCAAAGCCAGTGCACTAACCAGAGTGTCAAAGCCAGTGCACTAACCAGAGAGTCACAGCCAGTGCACTAACCAGAGAGTCAAAGCAAGGGCACTAACCAGAGAGTCACAGCAAGGGCACTAACCAGAGAGTCAAAGCAAGGGCACTATGCAGAGAGAATGAAAGACAGTAAACTAACCAGAGAGACAGCGAGAGTCAAAGATAATGCAGTAACCAGGGAGAGAGAGAGAGGCAAAGCTAATGCACTAACCAAAGAGAGTCAAAGCTAGTGCACTAACCACAGTCATAGCCAGTGCACTAACCAGAGTGTCAAAGCCATTGCACTAACCAGAGAGACAGAGAAAGTGAAAGAGTGTCAAAGCCAGTGCACTAATCAGAGAGTCAAAGTCAATGCACTACGCAGAGAGTAAAAGCCAGTGCACTAACCAGAGCGTCAAAGCCAGTGCACTAACCAGAGAGTCACAGCCAGTGCACTAACCAGAGAGTCAAAGCCATTGCACTAACCAGAGAGACAGAGAAAGTGAAAGAGTTTCAAAGCCAGTGCACTAACCAGAGAGTCAAAGCCTCTGCACTGACCAAAGAGTCAAAGCCAGCGAACTAACCAGAGAGTCAAATCCAGTGCACGAACCAGAGAGTCAAAGCCAGTGCACTAACCAGAGAGTCAAAGGCAGTGCACTAACAAGAGAGTCAAAGTCAATGACTCTCTGTGTAGTGCAAAGCCATGGCACTAACCAGAGAGACAGAGAAAGTGAAAGAGTGTCAAAGCCAGTGCACTAACCAGAGAGTCAAAGCCAGTGCACTAACCAGAGAGTCAAAGCCAGTGCATTAACCAGAGAGTCAAAGCCAGTGCACTAACCAGAGAGTCAAAGCCAGTGCACTAACCAGAGAGTCAAAGCCAGTGCACTAACCAGAGAGTCAAAGCCAGTGCACTTACCAGAGAGTCAAAGCCAGTGCACTAACCAGAGAGTCAAAGCCTGTGCACTAACCAGAGAGTCAAAGCCTGTGCACTAACCAGAGAGTCAAAGCGAGTGCGCAAACCAGATAGTCAAAGCCAGGGCAAAAACCAGAGAGTCAAAGCCCGGGCACTAACCAGAGAGTCAAAGCAAGGGCACTAACCAGAGAGTCAAAGCAAGGGCACTAACCAGAGAGTCAAAGCAAGGGCACTAACCAGAGAGTCAAAGCAAGGGCACTATGCAGAGAGAGTGAAAGACAGTAAACTAACCAGAGAGACAGCGAGAGTCAAAGACAATGCAGTAACCAGGGGGACAGAGAGGGAGAGTCAAAGCCAATGCACTACCCAGAGAGAGTCAAAGCTATTGCACTAACCAGATTCAAAGCCAGTGCACTAACCAGAAAGTCAAAGCCAGTGCACTAACCAGAGAGTCAAAGCCAGTACACTAACCAGAGAGTCACAGCCAGTGCACTAACCAGAGAGTCACAGCCAGTGCACTAACCAGAGAGTCACAGCCAGTGCACTAACCAGAGAGTCAAAGCCAGTGCACTAACCAGAGTGTCAAAGCCAGTGCACTATCCAGAGAGTCACAGCCAGTGCACTAACCAGAGAGTCAAAGCCAGTGCACTAACCAGAGAGTCAAAGCCAGTGCACTAACCAGAAAGTCAAAGCCAGTGCACAATCCAGAGAGAGAGACAGCAAGAGTCAAAGACAATGCAGTAACCAGGGAGAGAGAGAGAGGCAAAGCCAATGCACTAACCAAAGAGAGTCAAAGCCAGTGCACTAACCAGAGAGTCAAAGCCTGTGCACTAACCAGAGAGTCAAAGCGAGTGCACAAACCAGATAGTCAAAGCCAGGGCAAAAACCACAGACTCAAAGCCCGGGCACTAACCAGAGAGTCAAAGCAAGGGCACTAACCAGAGAGTCAAAGCAAGGGCACTAACCAGAGAGTCAAAGCAAGGGCACTAACCAGAGAGTCAAAGCAAGGTCACTATGCAGAGAGAGTCAAAGCCAATGCACTACGCAGAGAGAGTCAAAGCCAGTGCACTAACCAGAGAGTCAAAGCCAGTGCACTAACCAGAGTGTCAAAGCCAGTGCACTAACCAGAGAGTCAAAGCCAGTGCACAAACCAGAGAGTCACAGCCAGTGCACTAACCAGAGAGTCAAAGCCAGTGCACTAACCAGAGAGACAGAGAAAGTGAGCGAATGTCAAAGCCAGTGTACTATTCAGAGTGTCAAATCCAGTGCACTAACCAGAGAGTCAAAGCCAGTGCACTAACCAGAGAGTCAAAGCCAGTAAACTAACCAGAGCGTCAAAGTCTGGGCACTAACCAGAGAGTCAAAGCCAGTGAACTAACCAGAGAGTCAAAGCCAGTGCACGAACCAGAAACTCAAAGCCAATGCACAATCCAGAGAGAGTGAAAGACAGTGCACTAACCAGAAAGTCAGCGAGAGTCAAAGACAAAGCAGTAAACAGGGAGAGAGAGAGAGAGAGAGGCAAAGCCAATGCACTACCCAGAGAGAGTCAAAGCTAGCACACTAACCAGAGTCAAAGCCATTGCAGTAACCAGAGAGTCAAAGCCTGTGCACTAACCAGAGAATCAAAGCCATTGGACTAACCAGAGAGTCAAAGCCAGTGCGCTAACTAGAGAGTCAAATCCAGGGCACTAACCAGAGAGTCAAAGCCAGTGCACTAACCAGAGAGTCAAATCCAGGGCACTAACCAGAGAGTCAAAGCCAGTGCACTAACCAGAGAGTCAAAGCCAGTGCACTAACCAGAGAGTCAAAGCCAGTGCACTAACCAGAGAGTCAAAGCCAGTGCACTAACCAGAGAGTCAAAGCCTGTGCACTGACCAAAGAGTCAAAGCCAGTGAACTAAACAGAGTGTCAAAGCCAGTGCACGAACCAGAGAGTCAAAGCCAGTGTACTATTCAGAGAGTCAAAGCCAGTGAACTAACCAGAGAGTCAAAGCCAGTGCACTAACCAGAGAGTCACAGCCAGTGCACTAACCAGAGAGTCAAAGCCATTGCACTAACCAGAGAGACAGAGAAAGTGAAAGAGTGTCAAAGCCAGTGCACTGACCAGAGAGTCAAAGCCAGTGAACTAACCAGAGAGTCAAAACCAGTGCACTAACCAGAGAGTCAAAGCCAGTGCACTAACCCGAGAGTCAAAGCCATGGCAAAAACCAGAGAGTCAAGGCCGGGCACTAACCAGAGAGTCAAAGCCAGTGCACTAACCAGAGAGTCAAAGCCAGTGCACTAACCAGAGAGTCAAAGCCAGTGCACTAACCAGAGAGTCAAAGCCAGTGCACTAACCAGAGAGTCAAAGCCAGTGCACTAACCAGAGAGTCAAAGCAAGGGCACTAACCAGAGAGTCAAAGCAAGGGCACTAACCAGAGAGTCAAAGCAAGGGCACTATGCAGAGAGAGTGAAAGACAGTAAACTAACCAGAGAGATAGCGAGAGTCAAAGACAATGCAGTAACCAGGGAGAGAGAGAGAGAGAGTCAAAGCCAATGCAGTAACCAGGGAGAGAGAGAGAGAGAGTCAAAGCCAATGCACTACCCAGAGAGAGTCAAAGCTATTGCACTAACCAGATTCAAAGCCAGTGCACTAACCAGAGAGTCAAAGCCAGTGCTCTAACCAGAGAGTCAAAGCCAGTACACTAACCAGAGAGTCAAAGCCAGTGCACTAACCAGAGAGTCACAGCCAGTGCACTAACCAGAGAGTCACAGCCAGTGCACTAACCAGAGAGTCAAAGCCAGTGCACTAACCAGAGTGTCAAAGCCAGTGCACTAACCAGAGAGTCACAGCCAGTGCACTAACCAGAGAGTCAAAGCAAGGGCACTAACCAGAGAGTCAAAGCAAGGGCACTAACCAGAGAGTCAAAGCAAGGGCACTATGCAGAGAGAGTGAAAGACAGTGCACTAACCAGAGAGACAGCGAGAGTCAAAGACAATGCAGTAACCAGGGAGAGAGAGAGAGGCAAAGCCAATGCACTAACCAAAGAGAGTCAAAGCCAATGCACTAACCAGAGAGACAGACAAAGTGAGAGAAAGTCAAAGCCAGTGTACTATTCAGAGTGTCAAAGCAAGTGCACTAACCAGAGTGTCAATTCCAGTGCACTAATCAGAGAGTCAAAGCCAGTGCACTAACCACAGTGTCAAAGCCATTGCACAAAGCAGAGATACAGAGAAAGTGAAAGAGTGTCAAAGCCAGTGCACTAACCAGAGAGTCAAAGCCAGTGAACTAACCAGAGAGTCAAAGCCAGTGCACTAACCAGAGAGTCAAAGCCAGTGCACTAACCAGAGAGTCAAAGCCAGTGCACTAACCAGAGAGTCAAAGCCAGTGCACTAACCAGAGTGTCAAAGCCAGTGCACTAACCAGAGAGACAAATCCCGGGCACTAACCAGAGAGTCAAAGCCTGGGCCCTAACCAGAGAGTCAAAGCCAGTGAACTAACCAGAGAGTCAAAGCCAGTGCAAGAACCAGAAAGTCAAAGCCAATGCACAATCCAGAGAGAGTGAAAGACAGTGCACTAACCAAAGCGTCAAAGCCAGTGCACTTACCAGAGAGCCAAAGCCAGTGCACCAGAGAGTCAAAGCCTGTGCACTAACCAGAAAGTCAAAACCAGTGCACCAACCAAAGAGAGTCAAAGCCAGTGCACTAACCAGAGAGTCAAAGCCTGTGCACTGACCAGAGTGTCAAAGCCAGTGCACTAACCAGAGTGTCAAAGCCAGTGCACTAACCAGAGTGTCACAGCCAGTGCACTAACCAGAGAGTCAAAGCAAGGGCACTAACCAGAGAGTCAAAGCAAGGGCACTAACCAGAGAGTCAAAGCAAGGGCACTATGCAGAGAGAGTGAAAGACAGTGCACTAACCAGAGAGACAGCGAGAGTCAAAGACAATGCAGTAACCAGGGAGAGAGAGAGAGGCAAAGCCAATGCACTAACCAAAGAGAGTCAAAGCCAGTGCACTAACCAGAGAGACAGACAAAGTGAGAGAAAGTCAAAGCCAGTGTACTATTCAGAGTGTCAAAGCCAGTGCACTAACCAGAGTGTCAATTCCAGTGCACTAATCAGAGAGTCAAAGCCAGTGCACTAACCAGAGAGTCAAAGCCAGTGCACTAACCAGAGATTCCAAGCCAGTGCACTAACCAGAGAGTCAAAGCCAGTGCACTAACCAGGGAGTCAAAGCCCGGGCACTAACCAGAGAGTCAAAGCCAGTGCACTAACCAGAGAGTCAAAGCCAGTGCACTAACCAGAGAGTCAAAGCCAGTGCACTAACCAGAGAGTCAAAGCACGGGCACTAACGAGAGAGTCAAAGCAAGGGCACTAACCAGAGTGTCAAATCCAGTGCACTAACCAGAGAGTCAAAGCCAGTGCCCTAACCAGAGAGTCAAAGCCTGGGCACTAACCAGAGCATCAAAGCCTGGGCACTAACCAGAGAGTCAAAGCCAGTGCACTAACCAGAGAGTCAAAGCCTGTGCACTAACCAGAGAGTCAAAGCAGGGCACTAACCAAAGAGTCAAAGCAGGGCACTAACCAGAGAGTCAAAGCAAGGGCTCTAACCAGAGAGTCAAAGCAAGGGCACTATGCAGAGAGAGTCAAAGCCAGTGCACTAACCAGAGAGTCAAAGCCAGTGCCCTAACAAGAGAGTCAAAGCCCGGGCAAAAACCAGAGAGTCAAAGCCCGGGCACTAACCAGAGAGTCAAAGCCAGTGCACTAACCAGAGAGTCAAAGCCAGTGCACTAACCAGAGAGTCAAAGGCAGTGCACTAACCAGAGAGTCAAAGTCAATGCACTATGCAGAGAGTCAAAGCCATTGCACTAATCAGAGAGACAGAGAAAGTGAAAGAGTGTCAAAGCCAGTGCACTAACCAGAGAGTCAAAGCCAGTGCACTAACCAGAGAGTCAAAGCCAGTGCACTAACCAGAGAGTCAAAGCCAGTGCACTAAACAGAGAGTCAAAGCCAGTTCACTAACCAGAGAGTCACAGCCAGTGCACTAACCAGAGAGTCACAGCCAGTGCACGAACCAGAGAGTCACAGCCAGTGCACTAACCAGAGAGTCAAAGCCAGTGCACTAACCAGAGAGTCAAAGCCTGTGCACTAACCAGAGAGTCAAAGCGAGTGCGCAAACCAGATAGTCAAAGCCAGGGCAAAAACCAGAGAGTCAAAGCCCGGGCACTAACCAGAGAGTCAAAGCAAGGGCACTAACCAGAGAGTCAAAGCAAGGGCACTAACCAGAGAGTCAAAGCAAGGGCACTAACCAGAGAGTCAAAGCAAGGGCACTATGCAGAGAGAGTGAAAGACAGTGCACTAACCAGAGAGACAGCGAGAGTCAAAGACAATGCAGTAACCAGGGGGAGAGAGAGAGAGAGTCAAAGCCAATGCACTACCCAGAGAGAGTCAAAGCTATTGCACTAACCAGCTTCAAAGCCAGTGCACTAACCAGAGAGTCAAAACCAGTGCACTAACCAGAGAGTCACAGCCAGTGCACTAACCAGAGAGTCACAGCCAGTGCACTAACCAGAGAGTCAAAGCCAGTGCACTAACCAGAGAGTCACAGCCAGTGCACTAACCAGAGAGTCAAAGCCAGTGCACTAACCAGAGTGTCAAAGCCAGTGCACTAACCAGAGAGTCAAAGCCAGTGCACTAACCAGAGAGTCACAGCTAGTGCACTAACCAGAGAGTCAAAGCCAGTGCACTAACCAGAGAGTCAAAGCCAGTGCACTAACCAGAGAGTCAAAGCCATTGGACTAACCAGAGAGTCAAAGCCTGTGCACTAACCAGAGAGTCAAAGCCATTGGACTAACCAGAGAGTCAAAGCCAGTGCGCTAACTAGAGAGTCAAAGCCAGTGCACTAACCAGAGAGTCAAAGCCAGTGCACTAATCAGAGATTCAAAGCCAGTGCACTAACCAGAGAGTCAAAGCCAGTGCACTAACCAGAGATTCCAAGCCAGTGCACTAACCAGAGAGTCAAAGCCAGTGCACTAACCAGGGAGTCAAAGCCCGGGCACTAACCAGAGAGTCAAAGCCAGTGCACTAACCAGAGAGTCAAAGCCAGTGCACTAACCAGAGAGTCAAAGCCAGTGCACTAACCAGAGAGTCAAAGGCAGTGCACTAACCAGAGAGTCAAAGTCAATGCACTATGCAGAGAGTCAAAGCCATTGCACTAATCAGAGAGACAGAGAAAGTGAAAGAGTGTCAAAGCCAGTGCACTAACCAGAGAGTCAAAGCCAGTGCACTAACCAGAGAGTCAAAGCCAGTGCACTAACCAGAGAGTCAAAGCCAGTGCACTAAACGGAGAGTCAAAGCCAGTTCACTAACCAGAGAGTCACAGCCAGTGCACTAACCAGAGAGTCACAGCCAGTGCACGAACCAGAGAGTCACAGCCAGTGCACTAACCAGAGAGTCAAAGCGAGTGCGCAAACCAGATAGTCAAAGCCAGGGCAAAAACCAGAGAGTCAAAGCCCGGGCACTAACCAGAGAGTCAAAGCAAGGGCACTAACCAGAGAGTCAAAGCAAGGGCACTAACCAGAGAGTCAAAGCAAGGGCACTAACCAGAGAGTCAAAGCAAGGGCACTATGCAGAGAGAGTGAAAGACAGTGCACTAACCAGAGAGACAGCGAGAGTCAAAGACAATGCAGTAACCAGGGGGAGAGAGAGAGAGAGTCAAAGCCAATGCACTACCCAGAGAGAGTCAAAGCTATTGCACTAACCAGCTTCAAAGCCAGTGCACTAACCAGAGAGTCAAAACCAGTGCACTAACCAGAGAGTCACAGCCAGTGCACTAACCAGAGAGTCACAGCCAGTGCACTAACCAGAGAGTCAAAGCCAGTGCACTAACCAGAGAGTCACAGCCAGTGCACTAACCAGAGAGTCAAAGCCAGTGCACTAACCAGAGTGTCAAAGCCAGTGCACTAACCAGAGAACAAAGCCAAAGCACTAACCAGAGAGTCAAAGCCAGTGCACTAAACAGAGAGTCACAGCCAGTGCACTAACCAGAGAGTCAAAGCCAGTGCACTAACCAGAGTGTCAAAGCCAGTGCACTAACCAGAGAGTCAAAGCCAGTGCACTAACCAGAGAGTCACAGCCAGTGCACTAACCAGAGAGTCAGCGAGAGTCAAAGACAATGCAGTAACCAGGGAGAGAGACAGAGAGAGTCAAAGCCAAGCACTACCCAGAGAGAGTCAAAGATATTGCACTAACCAGAGTCAAAGCCAGTGCACTAACGAGAGAATCAAATCCAGTGCACTAACCAGAGCGTCAAAGCCAGTGCACTAACCAGAGAGACAGAGAAAGTGAGAGAAAGTCAAAGCCAGTGTACTATTCAGAGTGTCAAAGCCTGTGCACTAACCAGAGAGTCAAAGCCTGTGCACTAACCAGAGAGTCAAAGCCAGTGCACTAACCAGAGAGTCAAAGCCCGGGCACTAACCAGAGAGTCAAAGCCAGTGCAATAACCAGAGAGTCAAAGCCAGTGCAATAACCAGAGAGTCAAAGCCAGTGCACTAACCAGAGAGTCAAAGCGAGTGCGCAAACCAGATAGTCAAAGCCAGGGCAAAAACCAGAGAGTCAAAGCCCGGGCACTAACCAGAGAGTCAAAGCAAGGGCACTAACCAGAGTGTCAAAGCCAGTGCACTAACCAGAGAGTCAAAGCCAGTGCACTAACCAGAGAGTCAAAGCCAGTGCACCAACCAGAGAGTCAAAGCCAGTGCACTAACCAGAAATTCAAAACCAGTGCACAATCCAGAGAGAGTGAAAGACAGTGCACTAACCAGAGAGACAGCGAGAGTCAAAGACAATGCAGTAACCAGGGAGAGAGAGAGAGAGAGAGGCAAAGCCAATGCACTACCCAGAGAGAGTCAAAGCTAGCGCACTAACCAGAGTCAAAGCCATTGCACTAACCAGAGAGACAGAGAAAGTGAAGGAGTGTCAAAGCCAGTGCACTAACCAGAGAGTCAAAGACAGTGCACTAACCAGAGAGTCAAAGCAAGGGCACTAACCAGAGAGTCAAAGCCAGTGCACTAACCAGAGAGTCAAAGCCAGTGCCGTAACAAGAGAGTCAAAGCCCGGGCAAAAACCAGAGAGTCAAAGCCCGGGCACTAACCAGAGAGTCAAAGCCAGTGCACTAACCAGAGAGTCAAAGCGAGTGCGCAAACCAGATAGTCAAAGCCAGGGCAAAAACCAGAGAGTCAAAGCCCGGGCACTAACCAGAGAGTCAAAGCAAGGGCACTAACCAGAGAGTCAAAGCAAGGGCACTAACCAGAGAGTCAAAGCAAGGGCACTAACCAGAGAGTCAAAGCAAGGGCACTATGCAGAGAGAGTGAAAGACAGTGCACTAACCAGAGAGACAGCGAGAGTCAAAGACAATGCAGTAACCAGGGGGAGAGAGAGAGAGAGTCAAAGCCAATGCACTACCCAGAGAGAGTCAAAGCTATTGCACTAACCAGCTTCAAAGCCAGTGCACTAACCAGAGAGTCAAAGCCAGTGCACTAACCAGAGAGTCAAAGCCAGTGCACTAACCAGAGAGTCAAAGCCAGTGCACTAACCAGAGAGTCACAGCCAGTGCACTAACCAGAGAGTCAAAGCCAGTGCACTAACCAGAGTGTCAAAGCCAGTGCACTAACCAGAGAGTCAAAGCCAGTGCACTAACCAGAGAGACAGAGAAAGTGAGAGAAAGTCAAAGCCAGTGTACTATTCAGAGTGTCAAAGCCTGTGCACTAACCAGAGAGTCAAAGCATGGGCTCTAACCAGAGAGTCAAAGCCAGTGCACTAACCAGAGAGTCAAAGCCTGTGCACTAACCAGAGAGTCAAAGCGCGTGCGCAAACCAGAGTGTCAAAGCGAGTGCAAAAACCAGAGAGTCAAAGCCCGGGCACTAACCAGAGAGTCAAAGCCAGTGCACTAACCAGAGAGTCAAAGCCTGTGCACTAACCAGAGAGTCAAAGCGAGTGCGCAAACCAGATAGTCAAAGCAAGGGCACTAACCAGAGAGTCAAAGCAAGGGCACTAACCAGAGAGTCAAAGCAAGGGCACTATGCAGAGAGAGTGAAAGACAGTGCACTAACCAGAGAGACAGCGAGAGTCAAAGACAATGCAGTAACCAGGGGGAGAGAGAGAGAGAGAGTCAAAGCCAATGCACTACCCAGAGAGAGTCAAAGCTATTGCACTAACCAGCTTCAAAGCCAGTGCACTAACCAGAGAGTCAAAACCAGTGCACTAACCAGAGAGTCACAGCCAGTGCACTAACCAGAGAGTCACAGCCAGTGCACTAACCAGAGAGTCAAAGCCAGTGCACTAACCAGAGAGTCAAAGCCAGTGCACTAACCAGAGAGTCACAGCCAGTGCACTAACCAGAGAGTCAAAGCCAGTGCACTAACCAGAGTGTCAAAGCCAGTGCACTAACCAGAGAGTCAAAGCCAGTGCACTAACCAGAGAGTCACAGCTAGTGCACTAACCAGAGAGTCAAAGCCAGTGCACTAACCAGAGAGACAGAGAAAGTTAGAGAAAGTCAAAGCCAGTGTACTATTCAGAGTGTCAAATCCAGTGCGCTAACCAGAGAGTCAAAGCCAGTGCACTAACCAGAGAGTCAAAGCCAGTAAACTAACCAGAGCGTCAAAGCCTGGGCACTAACCAGAGAGTCAAACCAGTGAACTAACCAGAGAGTCAAAGCCAGTGCACGAACCAGAAAGTCAAAGCCAATGCACAATCCAGAGAGTGTGAAAGACAGTGCACTAACCAAAGCGTCAAAGCCAGTGCACTTACCAGAGAGCCAAAGCCAGTGCACCAACCAGAGAGTCAAAGCCAGTGCACTAACCAGAAATTCAAAACCAGTGCACAATCCAGAGAGAGTGAAAGACAGTGCACTAACCAGAGAGACAGCGAGAGTCAAAGATAATGCAGTAACCAGGGAGAGAGAGAGAGAGAGAGGCAAAGCCAATGCACTACCCAGAGAGAGTCAAAGCTAGCGCACTAACCAGAGTCAAAGCCATTGGACTAACCAGAGAGTCAAAGCCTGTGCGCTAACTAGAGAGTCAAAGCCAGTGCACTAACCAGAGAGTCAAAGCCAGTGCACTAACCAGAGAACAAAGCCAAAGCACTAACCAGAGAGTCAAAGCCTGTGCACTAACCAGAGAGTCAAAGCCTGTGCACTAACCAGAGAGTCAAAGCAGGGCACTAACCAGAGAGTCAAAGCAGGGCACTAACCAGAGAGTCAAAGCCAGTGCCCTAACAAGAGAGTCAAAGCCCGGGCAAAAACCAGAGAGTCAAAGCCCGGGCACTAACCAGAGAGTCAAAGCCAGTGCACTAACCAGAGAGTCAAAGCCAGTGCACTAACCAGAGAGTCAAAGGCAGTGCACTAACCAGAGAGTCAAAGTCAATGCACTATGCAGAGAGTCAAAGCCATTGCACTAATCAGAGAGACAGAGAAAGTGAAAGAGTGTCAAAGCCAGTGCACTAACCAGAGAGTCAAAGCCAGTGCACTAACCAGAGAGTCAAAGCCAGTGCACTAACCAGAGAGTCAAAGCCAGTGCACTAAACGGAGAGTCAAAGCCAGTTCACTAACCAGAGAGTCACAGCCAGTGCACTAACCAGAGAGTCACAGCCAGTGCACGAACCAGAGAGTCACAGCCAGTGCACTAACCAGAGAGTCAAAGCCAGTGCACTAACCAGAGAGTCAAAGCCTGTGCACTAACCAGAGAGTCAAAGCGAGTGCGCAAACCAGATAGTCAAAGCCAGGGCAAAAACCAGAGAGTCAAAGCCCGGGCACTAACCAGAGAGTCAAAGCAAGGGCACTAACCAGAGAGTCAAAGCAAGGGCACTAACCAGAGAGTCAAAGCAAGGGCACTAACCAGAGAGTCAAAGCAAGGGCACTATGCAGAGAGAGTGAAAGACAGTGCACTAACCAGAGAGACAGCGAGAGTCAAAGACAATGCAGTAACCAGGGGGAGAGAGAGAGAGAGTCAAAGCCAATGCACTACCCAGAGAGAGTCAAAGCTATTGCACTAACCAGCTTCAAAGCCAGTGCACTAACCAGAGAGTCAAAACCAGTGCACTAACCAGAGAGTCACAGCCAGTGCACTAACCAGAGAGTCACAGCCAGTGCACTAACCAGAGAGTCAAAGCCAGTGCACTAACCAGAGAGTCAAAGCCAGTGCACTAACCAGAGAGTCACAGCCAGTGCACTAACCAGAGAGTCAAAGCCAGTGCACTAACCAGAGTGTCAAAGCCAGTGCACTAACCAGAGAGTCAAAGCCAGTGCACTAACCAGAGAGTCAAAGCCAGTGCACCAACCAGAGAGTCAAAGCCAGTGCACTAACCAGAAATTCAAAACCAGTGCACAATCCAGAGAGAGTGAAAGACAGTGCACTAACCAGAGAGACAGCGAGAGTCAAAGACAATGCAGTAACCAGGGAGAGAGAGAGAGAGAGAGGCAAAGCCAATGCACTACCCAGAGAGAGTCAAAGCTAGCGCACTAACCAGAGTCAAAGCCAGTGCACTAACCAGAGAGTCAAAGCCTGTGCACTAACCAGAGAGTCAAAGCCATTGGACTAACCAGAGAGTCAAAGCCTGTGCACTAACCAGAGAGTCAAAGCCATTGGACTAACCAGAGAGTCAAAGCCAGTGCGCTAACTAGAGAGTCAAAGCCAGTGCACTAACCAGAGAGTCAAAGCCAGTGCACTAACCAGAGAACAAAGCCAAAGCACTAACCAGAGAGTCAAAGCCAGTGCACTAAACAGAGAGTCACAGCCAGTGCACTAACCAGAGAGTCAAAGCCAGTGCACTAACCAGAGTGTCAAAGCCAGTGCACTAACCAGAGAGTCAAAGCCAGTGCACTAACCAGAGAGTCACAGCCAGTGCACTAACCAGAGAGTCAGCGAGAGTCAAAGACAATGCAGTAACCAGGGAGAGAGACAGAGAGAGTCAAAGCCAAGCACTACCCAGAGAGAGTCAAAGATATTGCACTAACCAGAGTCAAAGCCAGTGCACTAACGAGAGAGTCAAATCCAGTGCACTAACCAGAGCGTCAAAGCCAGTGCACTAACCAGAGAGACAGAGAAAGTGAGAGAAAGTCAAAGCCAGTGTACTATTCAGAGTGTCAAAGCCTGTGCACTAACCAGAGAGTCAAAGCCTGTGCACTAACCAGAGAGTCAAAGCCAGTGCACTAACCAGAGAGTCAAAGCCCGGGCACTAACCAGAGAGTCAAAGCCAGTGCAATAACCAGAGAGTCAAAGCCAGTGCAATAACCAGAGAGTCAAAGCCAGTGCACTAACCAGAGTGTCAAAGCCATTGCACTAACCAGAGAGACAGAGAAAGTGAAGGAGTGTCAAAGCCAGTGCACTAACCAGAGAGTCAAAGACAGTGCACTAACCAGAGAGTCAAAGCAAGGGCACTAACCAGAGAGTCAAAGCCAGTGCACTAACCAGAGAGTCAAAGCCAGTGCCGTAACAAGAGAGTCAAAGCCCGGGCAAAAACCAGAGAGTCAAAGCCCGGGCACTAACCAGAGAGTCAAAGCCAGTGCACTAACCAGAGAGTCAAAGCGAGTGCGCAAACCAGATAGTCAAAGCCAGGGCAAAAACCAGAGAGTCAAAGCCCGGGCACTAACCAGAGAGTCAAAGCAAGGGCACTAACCAGAGAGTCAAAGCAAGGGCACTAACCAGAGAGTCAAAGCAAGGGCACTAACCAGAGAGTCAAAGCAAGGGCACTATGCAGAGAGAGTGAAAGACAGTGCACTAACCAGAGAGACAGCGAGAGTCAAAGACAATGCAGTAACCAGGGGGAGAGAGAGAGAGAGTCAAAGCCAATGCACTACCCAGAGAGAGTCAAAGCTATTGCACTAACCAGCTTCAAAGCCAGTGCACTAACCAGAGAGTCAAAGCCAGTGCACTAACCAGAGAGTCAAAGCCAGTGCACTAACCAGAGAGTCAAAGCCAGTGCACTAACCAGAGAGTCACAGCCAGTGCACTAACCAGAGAGTCAAAGCCAGTGCACTAACCAGAGTGTCAAAGCCAGTGCACTAACCAGAGAGTCAAAGCCAGTGCACTAACCAGAGAGACAGAGAAAGTGAGAGAAAGTCAAAGCCAGTGTACTATTCAGAGTGTCAAAGCCTGTGCACTAACCAGAGAGTCAAAGCATGGGCTCTAACCAGAGAGTCAAAGCCAGTGCACTAACCAGAGAGTCAAAGCCTGTGCACTAACCAGAGAGTCAAAGCGCGTGCGCAAACCAGAGTGTCAAAGCGAGTGCAAAAACCAGAGAGTCAAAGCCCGGGCACTAACCAGAGAGTCAAAGCCAGTGCACTAACCAGAGAGTCAAAGCCTGTGCACTAACCAGAGAGTCAAAGCGAGTGCGCAAACCAGATAGTCAAAGCAAGGGCACTAACCAGAGAGTCAAAGCAAGGGCACTAACCAGAGAGTCAAAGCAAGGGCACTATGCAGAGAGAGTGAAAGACAGTGCACTAACCAGAGAGACAGCGAGAGTCAAAGACAATGCAGTAACCAGGGGGAGAGAGAGAGAGAGAGTCAAAGCCAATGCACTACCCAGAGAGAGTCAAAGCTATTGCACTAACCAGCTTCAAAGCCAGTGCACTAACCAGAGAGTCAAAACCAGTGCACTAACCAGAGAGTCACAGCCAGTGCACTAACCAGAGAGTCAAAGCCAGTGCACTAACCAGAGAGTCAAAGCCAGTGCACTAACCAGAGAGTCACAGCCAGTGCACTAACCAGAGAGTCAAAGCCAGTGCACTAACCAGAGTGTCAAAGCCAGTGCACTAACCAGAGAGTCAAAGCCAGTGCACTAACCAGAGAGTCACAGCTAGTGCACTAACCAGAGAGTCAAAGCCAGTGCACTAACCAGAGAGACAGAGAAAGTTAGAGAAAGTCAAAGCCAGTGTACTATTCAGAGTGTCAAATCCAGTGCGCTAACCAGAGAGTCAAAGCCAGTGCACTAACCAGAGAGTCAAAGCCAGTAAACTAACCAGAGCGTCAAAGCCTGGGCACTAACCAGAGAGTCAAACCAGTGAACTAACCAGAGAGTCAAAGCCAGTGCACGAACCAGAAAGTCAAAGCCAATGCACAATCCAGAGAGTGTGAAAGACAGTGCACTAACCAAAGCGTCAAAGCCAGTGCACTTACCAGAGAGCCAAAGCCAGTGCACCAACCAGAGAGTCAAAGCCAGTGCACTAACCAGAAATTCAAAACCAGTGCACAATCCAGAGAGAGTGAAAGACAGTGCACTAACCAGAGAGACAGCGAGAGTCAAAGATAATGCAGTAACCAGGGAGAGAGAGAGAGAGAGAGGCAAAGCCAATGCACTACCCAGAGAGAGTCAAAGCTAGCGCACTAACCAGAGTCAAAGCCATTGGACTAACCAGAGAGTCAAAGCCTGTGCGCTAACTAGAGAGTCAAAGCCAGTGCACTAACCAGAGAGTCAAAGCCAGTGCACTAACCAGAGAACAAAGCCAAAGCACTAACCAGAGAGTCAAAGCCATTGGACTAACCAGAGAGTCAAAGCCAGTGCGCTAACTAGAGAGTCAAAGCCAGTGCACTAATCAGAGAGTCAAAGCCAGTGCACTAACCAGACAGTCAAAGCCAGTGCACTAACCAGAGAATCAAAGCCTGTGCACTGACCAAAGAGTCAAAGCCAGCGAACTAACCAGAGAGTCAAAGCCAGTGCACTAACCAGAGAGTCAAAGCCAGTGCACTAACCAGAGAGTCAAAGCCAGTGCACTAACCAGAGAGTCAAAGCCAGTGCACTAACCAGAGAGTCAAAGCCAGTGCACTAACTAGAGAGTCAAAGCCAGTGCACTAACCAGAGAGTCACAGCCAGTGCACTAACCAGAGAGTCACAGCCAGTGCTCTAACCAGAGAGTCAAAGCCAGTGCACTAACCAGAGAGTCAAAGCCTGTGCACTAACCAGAGAGTCAAAGCGAGCGCGCAAACCAGATAGTCAAAGCCAGGGCAAAAACCAGAGAGTCAAAGCCCGGGCACTAACCAGAGAGTCAAAGCAAGGGCACTAACCAGAGAGTCAAAGCAAGGGCACTAACCAGAGAGTCACAGCTAGTGCACTAACCAGAGAGTCAAAGCCAGTGCACTAACCAGAGAGACAGAGAAAGTTAGAGAAAGTCAAAGCCAGTGTACTATTCAGAGTGTCAAATCCAGTGCGCTAACCAGAGAGTCAAAGCCAGTGCACTAACCAGAGAGTCAAAGCCAGTAAACTAACCAGAGCGTCAAAGCCTGGGCACTAACCAGAGAGTCAAAGCCAGTGCACCAACCAGAAAGTCAAAGCCAGTGCACTAACCAGAAATTCAAAACCAGTGCACAATCCAGACAGAGTGAAAGACAGTGCACTAACCAGAGAGACAGCGAGAGTCAAAGACAATGCAGTAACCAGGGGGAGAGAGAGATAGAGAGTCAAAGCCAGTGCACTAACCAGAGAGTCAAAGCCAGTGCACTAACCAGAGAGTCAAAGCCAGTGCACTAACCAGAGAGTCAAAGCCTGTGCACTGACCAAAGAGTCAAAGCCAGCGAACTAACCAGAGAGTCAAAGCCAGTGCACTAACTAGAGAGTCAAAGCCAGTGCACTAACCAGATAGTCAAAGCCAGGGCAAACACCAGAGAGTCAAAGCCAGTGCACTAACCAGAGAGTCACAGCCAGTGCACTAACCAGAGAGTCACAGCCAGTGCACTAACCAGAGAGTCAAAGCCAGTGCACTAACCAGAGAGTCAAAGCCAGTGCACTAACCAGAGAGTCAAAGCCAGTGCACTAACCAGAGAGTCAAAGCCAGTGCACTAACCAGAGAGTCACAGCCAGTGCACTAACCAGAGAGTCAAAGCCAGTGCACTAACCAGAGAGTCAATGCCAGTGCACTAACCGGAGAGTCAAAGCCAGTGCACTAACCGGAGCGTCAAAGCCTGGGCACTAACCAGAGAGTCAAAGCCAGTGCACTAACCAGAGAGTCAAAGCCTGTGCACTAACCAGAGAGTCAAAGCCTGCGCGCTAACCAGAGAGTCAAAGCAAGGGCACTAACCAGAGAGTCAAAGCAAGGGCACTAACCAGAGAGTCAAAGCAAGGGCACTATCCAGAAAGAGTGAAAGCCAGTGCACTAACCAGAGAGACAGAGAAAGTGAGAGAAAGTCAAAGCCAGTGTACTATTCAGAGAGTCAAAGCCAGTGAACTAACCAGAGAGTCAAAGCCAGTGCACTAACCAGAGAGTCACAGCCAGTGCACTAACCAGAGAGTCAAAGCCAGTAATCTAACCAGAGAGGCAGAGAAAGTGAGAGAAAGTCAAAGCCAGTGTACTATTCAGAGTGTCAAATCCAGTGCTCTAACCAGAGAGTCAAAGCCAGTGCACTAACCAGAGAGTCAAAGCCAGTAAACTAACCAGAGCGTCAAAGCCTGGGCACTAACCAGAGAGTCAAAGCCAGTGCACCAACCAGAGAGTCAAAGCCAGTGCACTAACCAGAAATTCAAAACCAGTGCACAATCCAGAGAGAGTGAAAGACAGTGCACTAACCAGACAGACAGCGAGAGTCAAAGACAATGCAGTAACCAGGGGGAGAGAGAGATAGAGAGTCAAAGCCAGTGCACTAACCAGAGAGTCAAAGCCAGTGCACTAACCAGAGAGTCAAAGCCAGTGCACTAACCGGAGAGTCAAAGCCTGTGCACTGACGAAAGAGTCAAAGCCAGCGAACTAACCAGAGAGTCAAAGCCAGTGCACTAACTAGAGAGTCAAAGCCAGTGCACTAACCAGATAGTCAAAGCCAGGGCAAACACCAGAGAGTCAAAGCCAGTGCACTAACCAGAGAGTCACAGCCAGTGCACTAACCAGAGAGTCACAGCCAGTGCACTAACCAGAGAGTCAAAGCCAGTGCACTAACCAGAGAGTCAAAGCCAGTGCACTAACCAGAGAGTCAAAGCCAGTGCACTAACCAGAGAGTCAAAGCCAGTGCACTAACCAGAGAGTCACAGCCAGTGCACTAACCAGAGAGTCACAGCCAGTGCACTAACCAGAGAGTCAAAGCCAGTGCACTAACCAGAGAGTCAAAGCCAGTGCACTAACCAGAGAGTCAAAGCCAGTGCACTAACCAGAGAGTCACAGCCAGTGCACTAACCAGAGAGTCAAAGCCAGTGCACTAACCAGAGAGTCAAAGCCCGGGCACTAACCAGGAGTCAAAGCAAGGGCACTAAGCAGAGAGTCAAAGCAAGGGCACTAACCAGAGAGTCAAAGCCAAGCGACTATCCAGAAAGAGTGAAAGACAGTGCACTAACCAGAGAGACAGCGAGAGTCAAAAACAATGCAGTAACCAGGGGGAGAGAGATTGAGAGTCAAAGCCAGTGCACTAACCAGAGAGTCAAAGCCAGGGCACTAACCAGAGAGTCAAAGCCAGGGCACTAAGCAGAGAGTCAAAGCCAGGGCACTAACCAGAGAGTCAAAGCCAGGGCACTAAGCAGAGTGTCAAAGCCAGTGCTCTAAGCAGAGTGTCAAAGCCATTGCACTAACCAGAGAGACAGAGAAAGTGAAAGAGTGTCAAAGCCAGTGCTCTAACCAGAGAGTCAAAGCCAGTGCACTAACCAGAGTGTCAAAGCCAGTGCACTAACCAGAGAGTCAAAGCCAGTGCACTAACCAGAGAGTCAAAGCCAGAGCACTAACCAGAGAGTCAAAGCCAGTGCACTAACCAGAGAGTCAAAGCCAGTGCACTAACCAGAGAGTCAAAGCCAGTGCACTAACCAGAGAGTCAAAGCCCGGGCACTAACCAGAGAGTCAAAGCCAGTGCACTAACCAGAGAGTCAAAGCCAGTGCACTAACCAGAGAGTCAAAGCCCGGGCACTAACCAGAGAGTCAAAGCAAGGGCACTAACCAGAGAGTCAAAGCCAGTGCACTAACCAGAGAGTCAAAGCCAGTGCACTAGACAGAGAGTCAAAGCCAGTGCACTAACCAGAGAAAGAGAAAGTGTGAGAAAGTCAAAGCCAGTTTACAATTCAGAGTGTCAAAGCCAGTGCACTAACCAGAGAGTTGCAGCCAGTGCACTAACCAGAGAGTCACAGCCAGTGCACTAACCAGAGAGTCAAAGCCAGTGCACTAACCAGAGAGTCAAAGCCAGTGCACTAACCAGAGAGTCAAAGCATGGGCACTAACCAGAGAGTCAAAGCCAGTGCACTAACCAGAGAGTCACAGCCAGTGCATTAACCAGAGAGTCAAAGCCAGTGCCCTAACCAGAGAGTCAAAGCCAGTGCACTAACCAGAGAGTCAAAGCCTGTGCACTAACCAGAGAGTCAAAGCCTGCGCGCTAACCAGAGAGTCAAAGCAAGGGCACTAACCAGAGAGTCAAAGCAAGGGCACTAACCAGAGAGTCAAAGCAGGGGCACTATCCAGAAAGAGTGAAAGCCAGTGCACTAACCAGAGAGACAGAGAAAGTGAGAGAAAGTCAAAGCCAGTGTACTATTCAGAGAGTCAAAGCCAGTGAACTAACCAGAGAGTCAAAGCCAGTGCACTAACCAGAGAGTCACAGCCAGTGCACTAACCAGAGTGTCAAAGCCAGTGCACTAACCAGTGAGTCAAAGCCAGTGCACTAACCAGAGAGTCACAGCCAGTGCACTAACCAGAGAGTCAAAGCCAGTGCACTAACCAGAGAGGCAGAGAAAGTGAGAGAAAGTCAAAGCCAGTGTACTATTCAGAGTGTCTAGTCCAGTGCACTAACCAGAGAGTCAAAGCCAGTGCACTAACCAGAGAGTCAAAACCAGTAAACTAACCAGAGCGTCAAAGCCTGGGCACTAACCAGAGAGTCAAAGCCAGTGCACCAACCAGAGAGTCAAAGCCAGTGCACTAACCAGAAATTCAAAACCAGTGCACAATCCAGAGAGAGTGAAAGACAGTGCACTAACCAGAGAGACAGCGAGAGTCAAAGACAATGCAGTAACCAGGGGGAGAGAGAGATAGAGAGTCAAAGCCAGTGCACTAACCAGAAAGTCAAAGCCAGTGCACTAACCAGAGAGTCAAAGCCAGTGCACTAACCGGAGAGTCAAAGCCTGTGCACTTACCAAAGAGTCAAAGCCAGCGAACTAACCAGAGAGTCAAAGCCAGTGCACTAACTAGAGAGTCAAAGCCAGTGCACTAACCAGATAGTCAAAGCCAGGGCAAACACCAGAGAGTCAAAGCCAGTGCACTAACCAGAGAGTCACAGCCAGTGCACTAACCAGAGAGTCACAGCCAGTGCACTAACCAGAGAGTCAAAGCCAGTGCACTAACCAGAGAGTCAAAGCCAGTGCACTAACCAGAGAGTCAAAGCCAGTGCACTAACCAGAGAGTCACAGCCAGTGCACTAACCAGAGAGTCAAAGCCAGTGCACTAACCAGAGAGTCAAAGCCAGTGCACTAACCAGAGAGTCAAAGCCAGTGCACTAACCAGAGAGTCACAGCCAGTGCACTAACCAGAGAGTCAAAGCCAGTGCACTAACCAGAGAGTCAAAGCCCGGGCACTAACCAGGAGTCAAAGCAAGGGCACTAAGCAGAGAGTCAAAGCAAGGGCACTAACCAGAGAGTCAAAGCCAAGCCACTATCCAGAAAGAGTGAAAGACAGTGCACTAACCAGAGAGACAGCGAGAGTCAAAAACAATGCAGTAACCAGGGGGAGAGAGATTGAGAGTCAAAGCCAGTGCACTAACCAGAGAGTCAAAGCCAGGGCACTAACCAGAGAGTCAAAGCCAGGGCACTAAGCAGAGAGTCAAAGCCAGGGCACTAACCAGAGAGTCAAAGCCAGGGCACTAAGCAGAGTGTCAAAGCCAGTGCTCTAACCAGAGTGTCAAAGCCATTGCACTAACCAGAGAGACAGAGAAAGTGAAAGAGTGTCAAAGCCAGTGCTCTAACCAGAGAGTCAAAGCCAGTGCACTAACCAGAGTGTCAAAGCCAGTGCACTAACCAGAGAGTCAAAGCCAGTGCACTAACCAGAGAGTCAAAGCCAGTGCACTAACCAGAGAGTCAAAGCCAGTGCACTAACCAGAGAGTCAAAGCCAGTGCACTAACCAGAGAGTCAAAGCCAGTGCACTAACCAGAGAGTCAAAGCCCGGGCACTAACCAGAGAGTCAAAGCCAGTGCACTAACCAGAGAGTCAAAGCCAGTGCACTAACCAGAGAGTCAAAGCCGTGGCACTAACCAGAGAGTCAAAGCAAGGGCACTAACCAGAGAGTCAAAGCCAGTGCACTAACCAGAGAGTCAAAGCCAGTGCACTAGACAGAGAGTCAAAGCCAGTGCACTAACCAGAGAAAGAGAAAGTGTGAGAAAGTCAAAGCCAGTTTACAATTCAGAGTGTCAAAGCCAGTGCACTAACCAGAGAGTTGCAGCCAGTGCACTAACCAGAGAGTCACAGCCAGTGCACTAACCAGAGAGTCAAAGCCAGTGCACTAACCAGAGAGTCAAAGCCAGTGCACTAACCAGAGAGTCAAAGCAAGGGCACTAACCAGAGAGTCAAAGCCAGTGCACTAACCAGAGAGTCACAGCCAGTGCCCTAACCAGAGAGTCAAAGCCAGTGCACTAACCAGAGCATCAAAGCCTGGGCACTAACCAGAGAGTCAAAGCCAGTGCACTAACCAGAGAGTCAAAGCCTGTGAACTAAGCAGAGAGTCAAAGCCTGTGCACTAACCAGAGAGTCAAAGCCCGGGCACTAACCAGAGAGTCAAAGCAAGGGCACTAACCAGAGAGTCAAAGCCAGTGCACTAACCAGAGAGTCAAAGCCAGTGCACTAACCAGAGAGTCAAAGCCAGTGCACTAACCAGAGAGTCAAAGCCCGGGCACTAACCAGAGAGTCAAAGCCAGTGCACTAACCAGAGAGTCAAAGCCAGTGCACTAACCAGAGAGTCAAAGCCCGGGCACTAACCAGAGAGTCAAAGCAAGGGCACTAACCAGAGAGTCAAAGCCAGTGCACTAACCAGAGAGTCAAAGCCAGTGCACTAGACAGAGAGTCAAAGCCAGTGCACTAACCAGAGAAAGAGAAAGTGTGAGAAAGTCAAAGCCAGTTTACAATTCAGAGTGTCAAAGCCAGTGCACTAACCAGAGAGTTGCAGCCAGTGCACTAACCAGAGAGTCAAAGCAAGGGCACTAACCAGAGAGTCAAAGCCAGTGCACTAACCAGAGAGTCACAGCCAGTGCATTAACCAGAGAGTCAAAGCCAGTGCCCTAACCAGAGAGTCAAAGCCAGTGCACTAACCAGAGCATCAAAGCCTGTGCACTAACCAGAGAGTCAAAGCCAGTGCACTAACCAGAGAGTCAAATCGAGTGCGCAAGCCAGATAGTCAAAGCCAGGGCAAAAACCAGAGAGTCAAAGCCCGGGCAAAAACCAGAGAGTCAAAGCCCGGGCACTAACCAGAGAGTCAAAGCAAGGGCACTAACCAGAGAGTCAAAGCAAGGGCACTAACCAGAGAGTCAAAACCAGTGCACAATCCAGAGAGAGTGAAAGACAGTGCACTAACCAGAGAGACAGCGAGAGTCAAAGACAATGCAGTAACCACGGAGAGAGAGAGAGAGAGAGAGGCAAAGCCAGTGCAATAACCAGTGAGTCAAAGCCAGTACACTAACCAGAGAGTCAAAGCCAGTGCACTAACCAGAGAGTCAAAGCCAGTGCACTAACCAGAGATTCAAAGCCATTGCACTAACCAGAGAGACAGAGAAAGTGAAAGAGTGTCAAAGCAAGGGCACTAACCGGAGCGTCAAAGCCTGGGCACTAACCAGAGAGTCAAAGCCAGTGCACTAACCAGAGAGTCAAAGCCTGTGCACTAACCAGAGAGTCAAAGCCTGCGCGCTAACCAGAGTGTCAAAGCCAGGGCACTAAGCAGAGTGTCAAAGCCAGTGCTCTAACCAGAGTGTCAAAGCCAGTGCACTAACCAGAGAGTCAAAGCCAGTGCACTAACCAGAGAGTCAAAGCCAGTGCACTAACCAGAGAGTCAAAGCCAGTGCATTAACCAGAGAGTCAAAGCCAGTGCACTAACCAGAGAGTCAAAGCCAGTGCACTAACCAGAGAGTCAAAGCCCGGGCACTAACCAGAGAGTCAAAGCAAGGGCACTAACCAGAGAGTCAAAGCCAGTGCACTAACCAGAGAGTCAAAGCCAGTGCACTAGACAGAGAGTCAAAGCCAGTGCACTAACCAGAGAAAGAGAAAGTGTGAGAAAGTCAAAGCCAGTTTACAATTCAGAGTGTCAAAGCCAGTGCACTAACCAGAGAGTTGCAGCCAGTGCACTAACCAGAGAGTCACAGCCAGTGCACTAACCAGAGAGTCAAAGCCAGTGCACTAACTAGAGAGTCAAAGCCAGTGCACTAACCAGAGAGTCAAAGCAAGGGCACTAACCAGAGAGTCAAAGCCAGTGCCCTAACCAGAGAGTCAAAGCCAGTGCACTAACCAGAGCATCAAAGCCTGGGCACTAACCAGAGAGTCAAAGCCAGTGCACTAACCAGAGAGTCAAAGCCTGTGAACTAACCAGAGAGTCAAAGCCTGTGCACTAACCAGAGAGTCAAATCGAGTGCGCAAGCCAGATAGTCAAAGCCAGGGCAAAAACCAGAGAGTCAAAGCCCGGGCAAAAACCAGAGAGTCAAAGCCCGGGCACTAACCAGAGAGTCAAAGCAAGGGCACTAACCAGAGAGTCAAAGCAAGGGCACTAACCAGAGAGTCAAAACCAGTGCACTAACCAGAGAGTCAAAACCAGTGCACAATCCAGAGAGAGTGAAAGACAGTGCACTAACCAGAGAGACAGCGAGAGTCAAAGACAATGCAGTAACCAGGGAGAGAGAGAGAGAGA
This sequence comes from Isurus oxyrinchus, assembly GCA_026770705.1. NCBI lineage: Eukaryota > Metazoa > Chordata > Chondrichthyes > Lamniformes > Lamnidae > Isurus > Isurus oxyrinchus. The sequence goes on along the minus strand of JANJGN010000057.1, from coordinate 1,250,125 downwards.
GAGAGAGGCAAAGCCAGTGCACTAACCAGAGAGTCAAAGCCAATGCACTACCCAGAGAGAGTCACAGCTATTGCACTAACCAGAGTCAAAGCCAGTGCACTAACCAGTGAATCAAAGCCAGTGCACTAACCAGAGAGTCAAAGCCAGTGCACTAACCAGAGAGTCAAAGCCAGTGCACTAACCAGAGAGTCAAATCCAGTGCCCTAACCAGAGTGTCAAAGCCCGGGCACTAACCAGAGAGTCAATGCCAGTGCACTAACCGGAGAGTCAAAGCCAGTGCACTAACCGGAGCGTCAAAGCCTGGGCACTAACCAGAGAGTCAAAGCCAGTGCACTAACCAGAGAATCAAAGCCCGGGCAATAACCAGAGAGTCAAAGCAAGGGCACTAAGCAGAGAGTCAAAGCCAGTGCACTAACCAGAGAGTCAAAGCCAGTGCACTAACCAGGGAGTCAAAGCCAGTGCACTAACCAGAGAGTCAAAGCCAGTGCACTAACCAGAGAGTCAAAGCCAGTGCACGAACCATAGAGTCAAAGCCAGTGCACTAACCAGGGAGTCAAAGCCAGTGCACTAGCCAGAGAGTCAAAGTCAATGCACTACGCAGAGAGTCAAAGCCAGTGCACTAACCAGAGTGTCAAAGCCAGTGCACTAACCAGAGTGTCAAAGCCAGTGCACTAACCAGAGAGTCACAGCCAGTGCACTAACCAGAGAGTCACAGCCAGTGCACTAACCAGATAGTCAAAGCCAGTGCACTAACCAGAGAGACAGAGAAAGTGAGAGAAAGTCAAAGCCAGTGTACTATTCAGAGAGTCAAAGCCAGTGAACTAAACAGAGAGTCAAAGCCAGTGCACTAACCAGAGAGTCACAGCCAGTGCACTAACCAGAGAGTCAAAGCCAGTGCACTAACCAGAGAGTCAAAGCCAGTGCACTAACCAGAGTGTCAAAGCCAGTGCACTAACCAGTGAGTCAAACCAGTGCACTAACCAGAGAGTCACAGCCAGTGCACCAACCAGAGAGTCAAAGCCAGTGCACTAACCAGAGAGGCAGAGAAAGTGAGAGAAAGTCAAAGCCAGTGTACTATTCAGAGTGTCAAATCCAGTGCACTGACCAGAGAGTCAAAGCCAGTGCACTAACCAGAGAGTCAAAGCCAGTAAACTAACCAGAGCGTCAAAGCCTGGGCACTAACCAGAGAGTCAAAGCCAGTGAACAAACCAGAGAGTCAAAGCCAGTGCACTTACCAGAGAGCCAAAGCCAGTGCACCAACCAGAGAGTCAAAGCCAGTGCACTAACCAGAAATTCAAAACCAGTGCACAATCCAGACAGAGTGAAAGACAGTGCACTAACCAGAGAGACAGCGAGAGTCAAAGACAATGCAGTAACCAGGGGGAGAGAGAGAGATAGAGAGTCAAAGCCAGTGCACTAACCAGAGAGTCAAAGCCAGTGCACTAACCAGAGAGTCAAAGCCAGTGCACTAACCAGAGAGTCAAAGCCTGTGCACTGACCAAAGAGTCAAAGCCAGCGAACTAACCAGAGAGTCAAAGCCAGTGCACTAACTAGAGAGTCAAAGCCAGTGCACTAACCAGATAGTCAAAGCCAGGGCAAACACCAGAAAGTCAAAGCCAGTGCACTAACCAGAGAGTCAAAGCCAGTGCACTAACCAGAGAGTCAAAGCCAGTGCACTAACCAGAGAGTCACAGCCAGTGCACTAACCAGATAGTCAAAGCCAGGGCAAAAACCAGAGAGTCAAAGCCCGGGCACTAACCAGGAGTCAAAGCAAGGGCACTAACCAGAGAGCCAAAGCAAGGGCACTAATCAGAGAGTCAAAGCCCGCGCACTAACCAGAGAGTCAAAGCCCGGGCACTAACCAGAGAGTCAAAGCAAGGTCACTAACCAGAGAGTCAAAGCAAGGGCACTAACCAGAGAGTCAAAGCCAAGCCACTATCCAGAAAGAGTGAAAGACAGTGCACTAACCAGAGAGACAGCGAGAGTCAAAAACAATGCAGTAACCAGGGGGAGAGAGATTGAGAGTCAAAGCCAGTGCACTAACCAGATAGTCAAAGCCAGGGCAAACACCAGAGAGTCAAAGCCAGTGCACTAACCAGAGAGTAACAGCCAGTGCACTAACCAGAGAGTCACAGCCAGTGCACTAACCAGAGAGTCAAAGCCAGTGCACTAACCAGAGAGTCAAAGCCAGTGCACTAACCAGAGAGTCAAAGCCAGTGCACTAACCAGAGAGTCAAAGCCAGTGCACTAACCAGAGAGTCACAGCCAGTGCACTAACCAGAGAGTCAAAGCCAGTGCACTAACCAGAGAGTCAAAGCCAGTGCACTAACCAGAGAGTCACAGCCAGTGCACTAACCAGAGAGTCAAAGCCAGTGCACTAACCAGAGAGTCAAAGCCTGTGCACTAACCAGAGAGTCAAAGCGAGTGCGCAAACCAGATAGTCAAAGCCAGGGCACTAATCAGAGAGTCAAAGCCCGGGCACTAACCAGAGAGTCAAAGCCCGGGCACTAACCAGAGAGTCAAAGCAAGGTCACTAACCAGAGAGTCAAAGCAAGGGCACTAACCAGAGAGCCAAAGCAAGGGCACTAATCAGAGAGTCAAAGCCCGGGCACTAACCAGAGAGTCAAAGCCCGGGCACTAACCAGAGAGTCAAAGCAAGGTCACTAACCAGAGAGTCAAAGCAAGGGCACTAACCAGAGAGTCAAAGCCAGGGCACTAACCAGAGAGTCAAAGCCAGGGCACTAAGCAGAGAGTCAAAGCCAGGGCACTAAGCAGAGTGTCAAAGCCAGGGCACTAAGCAGAGTGTCAAAGCCAGTGCTCTAACCAGAGTGTCAAAGCCATTGCACTAACCAGAGAGACAGAGAAAGTGAAAGAGTGTCAAAGCCAGTGCTCTAACCAGAGAGTCAAAGCCAGTGCACTAACCAGAGTGTCAAAGCCAGTGCACTAACCAGAGAGTCAAAGCCAGTGCACTAACCAGAGAGTCAAAGCCAGTGCACTAACCAGAGAGTCAAAGCCAGTGCACTAACCAGAGAGTCAAAGCCAGTGCTCCAACCAAAGAGTCAAAGCCAGTGCACTAACCAGAGAGTCAAAGCCCGGGCACTAACCAGAGAGTCAAAGCAAGGGCACTAACCAGAGAGTCAAAGCCAGTGCACTAACCAGAGAGTCAAAGCCAGTGCACTAGACAGAGAGTCAAAGCCAGTGCACTAGACAGAGAGTCAAAGACAGTGCACTAACCAGAGAAAGAGAAAGTGTGAGAAGGTCAAAGCCAGTTTACAATTCAGAGTGTCAAAGCCAGTGCACTAACCAGAGAGTTGCAGCCAGTGCACTAACCAGAGAGTCACAGCCAGTGCACTAACCAGAGAGTCAAAGCCAGTGCACTAACCAGAGAGTCAAAGCCAGTGCACTAACCAGAGAGTCAAAGCAAGGGCACTAACCAGAGAGTCAAAGCCAGTGCACTAACCAGAGAGTCACAGCCAGTGCATTAACCAGAGAGTCAAAGCCAGTGCCCTAACCAGATAGTCAAAGCCAGTGCACTAACCAGAGCATCAAAGCCTGGGCACTAACCAGAGAGTCAAAGCCAGTGCACTAACCAGAGAGTCAAAGCCTGTGAACTAAGCAGAGAGTCAAAGCCTGTGCACTAACCAGAGAGTCAAATCGAGTGCGCAAGCCAGATAGTCAAAGCCAGGGCAAAAACCAGAGAGTCAAAGCCCGGGCACTAACCAGAGAGTCAAAGCAAGGGCACTAACCAGAGAGTCAAAGCAAGGGCACTAACCAGAGAGTCAAAACCAGTGCACTACCCAGAGAGAATCAAAGCTATTGCACTAACCAGAGTCAAAGCCAGTGTACTATTCAGCGTGTCAAAGCCAGTGCACTAACCAGAGTGTCAAAGCCATTGCACTAACCAGAGAGACAGAGAAAGTGAAAGAGTGTCAAAGCCAGTGCACTAACCAGAGAGTCAAAGCCAGTGCACTAACCAGAGAGTCAAAGCCAGTGCACTAACCAGAGAGTCAAATCCAGTGCACTAACCAGAGAGTCAAAGCCCGGGCACTAACCAGAGAATCAAAGCAAGGGCACTAACCGGAGCCTCAAAGCCTGGGCACTAACCAGAGAGTCAAAGCCAGTGCACTAACCAGAGAGTCAAAGCCTGTGCACTAACCAGAGAGTCAAAGCCTGCGCGCTAACCAGAGAGTCAAAGCTAGGGCACTAACCAGAGAGTCAAAGCAAGGGCACTAACCAGAGATTCAAAGCAAGGGCACTAACCAGAGTGTCAAAGCCAGTGCACTAACCAGAGAGTCAAAGCCCGGGCACTAACCAGAGAGTCAAAGCAAGGGCACTAACCAGAGAGTCAAAGCCAGTGCACTAACCAGAGAGTCAAAGCCAGTGCACTAGACAGAGAGTCAAAGCCAGTGCACTAACCAGAGAAAGAGAAAGTGTGAGAAAGTCAAAGCCAGTTTACAATTCAGAGTGTCAAAGCCAGTGCACTAACCAGAGAGTTGCAGCCAGTGCACTAACCAGAGAGTCACAGCCAGTGCACTAACCAGAGAGTCAAAGCCAGTGCACTAACTAGAGAGTCAAAGCCAGTGCACTAACCAGAGAGTCAAAGCAAGGGCACTAACCAGAGAGTCAAAGCCAGTGCCCTAACCAGAGAGTCAAAGCCAGTGCACTAACCAGAGCATCAAAGCCTGGGCACTAACCAGAGAGTCAAAGCCAGTGCACTAACCAGAGAGTCAAAGCCTGTGAACTAACCAGAGAGTCAAAGCCTGTGCACTAACCAGAGAGTCAAATCGAGTGCGCAAGCCAGATAGTCAAAGCCAGGGCAAAAACCAGAGAGTCAAAGCCCGGGCAAAAACCAGAGAGTCAAAGCAAGGGCACTAACCAGAGAGTCAAAACCAGTGCACTAACCAGAGAGTCAAAACCAGTGCACAATCCAGAGAGAGTGAAAGACAGTGCACTAACCAGAGAGACAGCGAGAGTCAAAGACAATGCAGTAACCAGGGAGAGAGAGAGAGAGAGAGAGGCAAAGCCAATGCACTACCCAGAGAGAGTCAAAGCTAGTGCACTAACCAGAGTCAAAGCCAGTGCACTAACCAGAGAGACAGCGAGAGTCAAAGACAATGCAGTAACCAGGGAGAGAGAGAGAGAGAGAGAGGCAAAGCCAGTGCACTAACCAGAGAGTCAAAGCCAATGCACTACCCAGAGAGAGTCACAGCTATTGCACTAACCAGAGTCAAAGCCAGTGCACTAACCAGTGAATCAAAGCCAGTGTACTATTCAGCGTGTCAAAGCCAGTGCACTAACCAGAATGTAAAAGCCATTGCACTAACCACAGAGACAGAGAAAGTGAAAGAGTGTCAAAGCCAGTGCACTAACCAGAGAGTCAAAGCCAGTGCACTAACCAGAGAGTCAAAGCCAGTGCACTAACCAGAGAGTCAAATCCAGTGCCCTAACCAGAGAGTCAAAGCCCGGGCACTAACCAGAGAATCAAAGCAAGGGCACTAACCAGAGAGTAAAAGCCAGTGCACTAACCAGAGAGTCAATGCCAGTGCACTAACCGGAGAGTCAAAGCCAGTGCACTAACCGGAGCGTCAAAGCCTGGGCACTAACCAGAGAGTCAAAGCCAGTGCACTAACCAGAGAATCAAAGCCCGGGCAATAACCAGAGAGTCAAAGCAAGGGCACTAAGCAGAGAGTCAAAGCCAGTGCACTAACCAGAGAGTCAAAGCCAGTGCACTAACCAGGGAGTCAAAGCCAGTGCACTAACCAGAGAGTCAAAGCCAGTGCACTAACCAGAGAGTCAAAGCCAGTGCACGAACCATAGAGTCAAAGCCAGTGCACTAACCAGGGAGTCAAAGCCAGTGCACTAGCCAGAGAGTCAAAGTCAATGCACTACGCAGAGAGTCAAAGCCAGTGCACTAACCAGAGTGTCAAAGCCAGTGCACTAACCAGAGTGTCAAAGCCAGTGCACTAACCAGAGAGTCACAGCCAGTGCACTAACCAGAGAGTCACAGCCAGTGCACTAACCAGATAGTCAAAGCCAGTGCACTAACCAGAGAGACAGAGAAAGTGAGAGAAAGTCAAAGCCAGTGTACTATTCAGAGAGTCAAAGCCAGTGAACTAAACAGAGAGTCAAAGCCAGTGCACTAACCAGAGAGTCACAGCCAGTGCACTAACCAGAGAGTCAAAGCCAGTGCACTAACCAGAGAGTCAAAGCCAGTGCACTAACCAGAGTGTCAAAGCCAGTGCACTAACCAGTGAGTCAAACCAGTGCACTAACCAGAGAGTCACAGCCAGTGCACCAACCAGAGAGTCAAAGCCAGTGCACTAACCAGAGAGGCAGAGAAAGTGAGAGAAAGTCAAAGCCAGTGTACTATTCAGAGTGTCAAATCCAGTGCACTGACCAGAGAGTCAAAGCCAGTGCACTAACCAGAGAGTCAAAGCCAGTAAACTAACCAGAGCGTCAAAGCCTGGGCACTAACCAGAGAGTCAAAGCCAGTGAACAAACCAGAGAGTCAAAGCCAGTGCACTTACCAGAGAGCCAAAGCCAGTGCACCAACCAGAGAGTCAAAGCCAGTGCACTAACCAGAAATTCAAAACCAGTGCACAATCCAGACAGAGTGAAAGACAGTGCACTAACCAGAGAGACAGCGAGAGTCAAAGACAATGCAGTAACCAGGGGGAGAGAGAGATAGAGAGTCAAAGCCAGTGCACTAACCAGAGAGTCAAAGCCAGTGCACTAACCAGAGAGTCAAAGCCAGTGCACTAACCAGAGAGTCAAAGCCTGTGCACTGACCAAAGAGTCAAAGCCAGCGAACTAACCAGAGAGTCAAAGCCAGTGCACTAACTAGAGAGTCAAAGCCAGTGCACTAACCAGATAGTCAAAGCCAGGGCAAACACCAGAAAGTCAAAGCCAGTGCACTAACCAGAGAGTCATAGCCAGTGCACTAACCAGAGAGTCAAAGCCAGTGCACTAACCAGAGAGTCACAGCCATTGCACTAACCAGATAGTCAAAGCCAGGGCAAAAACCAGAGAGTCAAAGCCCGGGCACTAACCAGGAGTCAAAGCAAGGGCACTAACCAGAGAGCCAAAGCAAGGGCACTAATCAGAGAGTCAAAGCCCGCGCACTAACCAGAGAGTCAAAGCCCGGGCACTAACCAGAGAGTCAAAGCAAGGTCACTAACCAGAGAGTCAAAGCAAGGGCACTAACCAGAGAGTCAAAGCCAAGCCACTATCCAGAAAGAGTGAAAGACAGTGCACTAACCAGAGAGACAGCGAGAGTCAAAAACAATGCAGTAACCAGGGGGAGAGAGATTGAGAGTCAAAGCCAGTGCACTAACCAGATAGTCAAAGCCAGGGCAAACACCAGAGAGTCAAAGCCAGTGCACTAACCAGAGAGTAACAGCCAGTGCACTAACCAGAGAGTCACAGCCAGTGCACTAACCAGAGAGTCAAAGCCAGTGCACTAACCAGAGAGTCAAAGCCAGTGCACTAACCAGAGAGTCAAAGCCAGTGCACTAACCAGAGAGTCAAAGCCAGTGCACTAACCAGAGAGTCACAGCCAGTGCACTAACCAGAGAGTCAAAGCCAGTGCACTAACCAGAGAGTCAAAGCCTGTGCACTAACCAGAGAGTCAAAGCGAGTGCGCAAACCAGATAGTCAAAGCCAGGGCACTAATCAGAGAGTCAAAGCCCGGGCACTAACCAGAGAGTCAAAGCCCGGGCACTAACCAGAGAGTCAAAGCAAGGTCACTAACCAGAGAGTCAAAGCAAGGGCACTAACCAGAGAGCCAAAGCAAGGGCACTAATCAGAGAGTCAAAGCCCGGGCACTAACCAGAGAGTCAAAGCCCGGGCACTAACCAGAGAGTCAAAGCAAGGTCACTAACCAGAGAGTCAAAGCAAGGGCACTAACCAGAGAGTCAAAGCCAGGGCACTAACCAGAGAGTCAAAGCCAGGGCACTAAGCAGAGAGTCAAAGCCAGGGCACTAAGCAGAGTGTCAAAGCCAGGGCACTAAGCAGAGTGTCAAAGCCAGTGCTCTAACCAGAGTGTCAAAGCCATTGCACTAACCAGAGAGACAGAGAAAGTGAAAGAGTGTCAAAGCCAGTGCTCTAACCAGAGAGTCAAAGCCAGTGCACTAACCAGAGTGTCAAAGCCAGTGCACTAACCAGAGAGTCAAAGCCAGTGCACTAACCAGAGAGTCAAAGCCAGTGCACTAACCAGAGAGTCAAAGCCAGTGCACTAACCAGAGAGTCAAAGCCAGTGCTCCAACCAAAGAGTCAAAGCCAGTGCACTAACCAGAGAGTCAAAGCCCGGGCACTAACCAGAGAGTCAAAGCAAGGGCACTAACCAGAGAGTCAAAGCCAGTGCACTAACCAGAGAGTCAAAGCCAGTGCACTAGACAGAGAGTCAAAGCCAGTGCACTAGACAGAGAGTCAAAGACAGTGCACTAACCAGAGAAAGAGAAAGTGTGAGAAAGTCAAAGCCAGTTTACAATTCAGAGTGTCAAAGCCAGTGCACTAACCAGAGAGTTGCAGCCAGTGCACTAACCAGAGAGTCACAGCCAGTGCACTAACCAGAGAGTCAAAGCCAGTGCACTAACCAGAGAGTCAAAGCCAGTGCACTAACCAGAGAGTCAAAGCAAGGGCACTAACCAGAGAGTCAAAGCCAGTGCACTAACCAGAGAGTCACAGCCAGTGCATTAACCAGAGAGTCAAAGCCAGTGCCCTAACCAGAGAGTCAAAGCCAGTGCACTAACCAGAGCATCAAAGCCTGGGCACTAACCAGAGAGTCAAAGCCAGTGCACTAACCAGAGAGTCAAAGCCTGTGAACTAAGCAGAGAGTCAAAGCCTGTGCACTAACCAGAGAGTCAAATCGAGTGCGCAAGCCAGATAGTCAAAGCCAGGGCAAAAACCAGAGAGTCAAAGCCCGGGCACTAACCAGAGAGTCAAAGCAAGGGCACTAACCAGAGAGTCAAAGCAAGGGCACTAACCAGAGAGTCAAAACCAGTGCACTACCCAGAGAGAATCAAAGCTATTGCACTAACCAGAGTCAAAGCCAGTGTACTATTCAGCGTGTCAAAGCCAGTGCACTAACCAGAGTGTCAAAGCCATTGCACTAACCAGAGAGACAGAGAAAGTGAAAGAGTGTCAAAGCCAGTGCACTAACCAGAGAGTCAAAGCCAGTGCACTAACCAGAGAGTCAAAGCCAGTGCACTAACCAGAGAGTCAAATCCAGTGCACTAACCAGAGAGTCAAAGCCCGGGCACTAACCAGAGAATCAAAGCAAGGGCACTAACCGGAGCCTCAAAGCCTGGGCACTAACCAGAGAGTCAAAGCCAGTGCACTAACCAGAGAGTCAAAGCCTGTGCACTAACCAGAGAGTCAAAGCCTGCGCGCTAACCAGAGAGTCAAAGCTAGGGCACTAACCAGAGAGTCAAAGCAAGGGCACTAACCAGAGATTCAAAGCAAGGGCACTAACCAGAGTGTCAAAGCCAGTGCACTAACCAGAGAGTTGCAGCCAGTGCACTAACCAGAGAGTCACAGCCAGTGCACTAACCAGAGAGTCAAAGCCAGTGCACTAACCAGAGAGTCAAAGCCAGTGCACTAACCAGAGAGTCAAAGCAAGGGCACTAACCAGAGAGTCAAAGCCAGTGCACTAACCAGAGTGTCAAAGCCAGTGCACTAACCAGAGTGTCAAAGCCAGTGCACTAACCAGAGAGTCACAGCCAGTGCACTAACCAGAGAGTCACAGCCAGTGCACTAACCAGATAGTCAAAGCCAGTGCACTAACCAGAGAGACAGAGAAAGTGAGAGAAAGTCAAAGCCAGTGCACTAACCAGAGAGTCAAAGCCAGTGAACTAACCAGAGAGTCAAAGCCAGTGCACTAACCAGAGAGTCACAGCCAGTGCACTAACCAGAGAGTCACAGCCAGTGCACTAACCAGAGAGTCAAAGCCAGTGCACTAACCAGAGAGTCAAAGCCAGTGCACTAACCAGAGTGTCAAAGCCAGTGCACTAACCAGTGAGTCAAAGCCAGTGCACTAACCAGAGAGTCACAGCCAGTGCACTAACCAGAGAGTCAAAGCCAGTGCACTAACCAGAGAGGCAGAGAAAGTGAGAGAAAGTCAAAGCCAGTGTACTATTCAGAGTGTCAAATCCAGTGCACTAACCAGAGAGTCAAAACCAGTGCACTAACCAGAGAGTCAAAGCCAGTAATCTAACCAGAGCGTCAAAGCCTGGGCACTAACCAGAGAGTCAAAGCCAGTGAACAAACCAGAGAGTCAAAGCCAGTGCACTAGACAGAGAGTCAAAGCCAGTGCACTAGACAGAGAGTCAAAGACAGTGCACTAACCAGAGAAAGAGAAAGTGTGAGAAAGTCAAAGCCAGTTTACAATTCAGAGTGTCAAAGCCAGTGCACTAACCAGAGAGTTGCAGCCAGTGCACTAACCAGAGAGTCACAGCCAGTGCACTAACCAGAGAGTCAAAGCCAGTGCACTAACCAGAGAGTCAAAGCCAGTGCACTAACCAGAGAGTCAAAGCAAGGGCACTAACCAGAGAGTCAAAGCCAGTGCACTAACCAGAGAGTCACAGCCAGTGCATTAACCAGAGAGTCAAAGCCAGTGCCCTAACCAGAGAGTCAAAGCCAGTGCACTAACCAGAGCATCAAAGCCTGGGCACTAACCAGAGAGTCAAAGCCAGTGCACTAACCAGAGAGTCAAAGCCTGTGAACTAAGCAGAGAGTCAAAGCCTGTGCACTAACCAGAGAGTCAAATCGAGTGCGCAAGCCAGATAGTCAAAGCCAGGGCAAAAACCAGAGAGTCAAAGCCCGGGCACTAACCAGAGAGTCAAAGCAAGGGCACTAACCAGAGAGTCAAAGCAAGGGCACTAACCAGAGAGTCAAAACCAGTGCACTACCCAGAGAGAATCAAAGCTATTGCACTAACCAGAGTCAAAGCCAGTGTACTATTCAGCGTGTCAAAGCCAGTGCACTAACCAGAGTGTCAAAGCCATTGCACTAACCAGAGAGACAGAGAAAGTGAAAGAGTGTCAAAGCCATTGCACTAACCAGAGAGACAGAGAAAGTGAAAGAGTGTCAAAGCCAGTGCACTAACCAGAGAGTCAAAGCCAGTGCACTAACCAGAGAGTCAAATCCAGTGCACTAACCAGAGAGTCAAAGCCCGGGCACTAACCAGAGAATCAAAGCAAGGGCACTAACCGGAGCCTCAAAGCCTGGGCACTAACCAGAGAGTCAAAGCCAGTGCACTAACCAGAGAGTCAAAGCCTGTGCACTAACCAGAGAGTCAAAGCCTGCGCGCTAACCAGAGAGTCAAAGCTAGGGCACTAACCAGAGAGTCAAAGCAAGGGCACTAACCAGAGATTCAAAGCAAGGGCACTAACCAGAGTGTCAAAGCCAGTGCACTAACCAGAGAGTTGCAGCCAGTGCACTAACCAGAGAGTCACAGCCAGTGCACTAACCAGAGAGTCAAAGCCAGTGCACTAACCAGAGAGTCAAAGCCAGTGCACTAACCAGAGAGTCAAAGCAAGGGCACTAACCAGAGAGTCAAAGCCAGTGCACTAACCAGAGTGTCAAAGCCAGTGCACTAACCAGAGTGTCAAAGCCAGTGCACTAACCAGAGAGTCACAGCCAGTGCACTAACCAGAGAGTCACAGCCAGTGCACTAACCAGATAGTCAAAGCCAGTGCACTAACCAGAGAGACAGAGAAAGTGAGAGAAAGTCAAAGCCAGTGCACTAACCAGAGAGTCACAGCCAGTGCACTAACCAGAGAGTCACAGCCAGTGCACTAACCAGAGAGTCAAAGCCAGTGCACTAACCAGAGAGTCAAAGCCAGTGCACTAACCAGAGTGTCAAAGCCAGTGCACTAACCAGTGAGTCAAAGCCAGTGCACTAACCAGAGAGTCACAGCCAGTGCACTAACCAGAGAGTCAAAGCCAGTGCACTAACCAGAGAGGCAGAGAAAGTGAGAGAAAGTCAAAGCCAGTGTACTATTCAGAGTGTCAAATCCAGTGCACTAACCAGAGAGTCAAAGCCAGTGCACTAACCAGAGAGTCAAAGCCAGTAATCTAACCAGAGCGTCAAAGCCTGGGCACTAACCAGAGAGTCAAAGCCAGTGAACAAACCAGAGAGTCAAAGCCAGTGCACGAACCAGAAAGTCAAAGCCAATGCACAATCCAGAGAGAGTGAAAGACAGTGCACTAACCAAAGCGTCAAAGCCAGTGCACTTACCAGAGAGCCAAAGCCAGTGCACCAACCAGAGAGTCAAAGCCAGTGCACTAACCAGAAATTCAAAACCAGTGCACAATCCAGACAGAGTGAAAGACAGTGCACTAACCAGAGAGACAGCGAGAGTCAAAGACAATGCAGTAACCAGGGGGAGAGAGAGATAGAGAGTCAAAGCCAGTGCACTAACCAGAGAGTCAAAGCCAGTGCACTAACCAGAGAGTCAAAGCCAGTGCACTAACCAGAGAGTCAAAGCCTGTGCACTGACCAAAGAGTCAAAGCCAGCGAACTAACCAGAGAGTCAAAGCCAGTGCACTAACTAGAGAGTCAAAGCCAGTGCACTAACCAGATAGTCAAAGCCAGGGCAAACACCAGAGAGTCAAAGCCAGTGCACTAACCAGAGAGTCAAAGCCAGTGCACTAACCAGAGAGTCAAAGCCAGTGCACTAACCAGAGAGTCAAAGCCAGTGCACTAACCAGAGAGTCACAGCCAGTGCACTAACCAGAGAGTCAAAGCCAGTGCACTAACCAGAGAGTCAAAGCCTGTGCACTAACCAGAGAGTCAAAGCGAGTGCGCAAACCAGATAGTCAAAGCCAGGGCAAAAACCAGAGAGTCAAAGCCCGGGCACTAACCAGGAGTCAAAGCAAGGGCACTAACCAGAGAGCCAAAGCAAGGGCACTAATCAGAGAGTCAAAGCCCGCGCACTAACCAGAGAGTCAAAGCCCGGGCACTAACCAGAGAGTCAAAGCAAGGGCACTAACCAGAGAGTCAAAGCAAGGGCACTATGCAGAGAGAGTGAAAGACAGTGCACTAACTAGAGAGACAGCGAGAGTCAAAAACAATGCAGTAACCAGGGGGAGAGAGATTGAGATTCAAAGCCAGTGCACTAACCAGATAGTCAAAGCCAGGGCAAACACCAGAGAGTCAAAGCCAGTGCACTAACCAGAGAGTAACAGCCAGTGCACTAACCAGAGAGTCACAGCCAGTGCACTAACCAGAGAGTCAAAGCCAGTGCACTAACCAGAGAGTCAAAGCCAGTGCACTAACCAGAGAGTCAAAGCCAGTGCACTAACCAGAGAGTCAAAGCCAATGCACTAACCAGAGAGTCACAGCCAGTGCACTAACCAGAGAGTCAAAGCCAGTGCACTAACCAGAGAGTCAAAGCCTGTGCACTAACCAGAGAGTCAAAGCGAGTGCGCAAACCAGATAGTCAAAGCCAGGGCAAAAACCAGAGAGTCAAAGCCCGGGCACTAACCAGAGAGTCAAAGCAAGGGCACTAACCAGAGAGCCAAAGCAAGGGCACTAATCAGAGAGTCAAAGCAAGGTCACTAACCAGAGAGTCAAAGCAAGGGCACTAACCAGAGAGTCAAAGCCAGGGCACTAACCAGAGAGTCAAAGCCAGGGCACTAAGCAGAGAGTCAAAGCCAGGGCACTAAGCAGAGTGTCAAAGCCAGGGCACTAAGCAGAGTGTCAAAGCCAGTGCTCTAACCAGAGTGTCAAAGCCATTGCACTAACCAGAGAGACAGAGAAAGTGAAAGAGTGTCAAAGCCAGTGCTCTAACCAGAGAGTCAAAGCCAGTGCACTAACCAGAGTGTCAAAGCCAGTGCACTAACCAGAGAGTCAAAGCCAGTGCACTAACCAGAGAGTCAAAGCCAGTGCACTAACCAGAGAGTCAAAGCCAGTGCACTAACCAGAGAGTCAAAGCCAGTGCTCCAACCAAAGAGTCAAAGCCAGTGCACTAACCAGAGAGTCAAAGCCCGGGCACTAACCAGAGAGTCAAAGCAAGGGCACTAACCAGAGAGTCAAAGCCAGTGCACTAACCAGAGAGTCAAAGCCAGTGCACTAGACAGAGAGTCAAAGCCAGTGCACTAGACAGAGAGTCAAAGCCAGTGCACTAACCAGAGAAAGAGAAAGTGTGAGAAAGTCAAAGCCAGTTTACAATTCAGAGTGTCAAAGCCAGTGCACTAACCAGAGAGTTGCAGCCAGTGCACTAACCAGAGAGTCACAGCCAGTGCACTAACCAGAGAGTCAAAGCCAGTGCACTAACCAGAGAGTCAAAGCCAGTGCACTAACCAGAGAGTCAAAGCAAGGGCACTAACCAGAGAGTCAAAGCCAGTGCACTAACCAGAGAGTCACAGCCAGTGCATTAACCAGAGAGTCAAAGCCAGTGCCCTAACCAGAGAGTCAAAGCCAGTGCACTAACCAGAGCATCAAAGCCTGGGCACTAACCAGAGAGTCAAAGCCAGTGCACTAACCAGAGAGTCAAAGCCTGTGAACTAAGCAGAGAGTCAAAGCCTGTGCACTAACCAGAGAGTCAAATCGAGTGCGCAAGCCAGATAGTCAAAGCCAGGGCAAAAACCAGAGAGTCAAAGCCCGGGCACTAACCAGAGAGTCAAAGCAAGGGCACTAACCAGAGAGTCAAAGCAAGGGCACTAACCAGAGAGTCAAAACCAGTGCACTACCCAGAGAGAATCAAAGCTATTGCACTAACCAGAGTCAAAGCCAGTGTACTATTCAGCGTGTCAAAGCCAGTGCACTAACCAGAGTGTCAAAGCCATTGCACTAACCAGAGAGTCAAAGCCAGTGCACTAACCAGAGAGTCAAATCCAGTGCACTAACCAGAGAGTCAAAGCCCGGGCACTAACCAGAGAATCAAAGCAAGGGCACTAACCGGAGCCTCAAAGCCTGGGCACTAACCAGAGAGTCAAAGCCAGTGCACTAACCAGAGAGTCAAAGCCTGTGCACTAACCAGAGAGTCAAAGCCTGCGCGCTAACCAGAGAGTCAAAGCTAGGGCACTAACCAGAGAGTCAAAGCAAGGGCACTAACCAGAGATTCAAAGCAAGGGCACTAACCAGAGTGTCAAAGCCAGTGCACTAACCAGAGAGTTGCAGCCAGTGCACTAACCAGAGAGTCACAGCCAGTGCACTAACCAGAGAGTCAAAGCCAGTGCACTAACCAGAGAGTCAAAGCCAGTGCACTAACCAGAGAGTCAAAGCAAGGGCACTAACCAGAGAGTCAAAGCCAGTGCACTAACCAGAGAGTCACAGCCAGTGCATTAACCAGAGAGTCAAAGCCAGTGCCCTAACCAGAGAGTCAAAGCCAGTGCACGAACCAGAGAGTCAAAGCCAGTGCACTAACCAGGGAGTCAAAGCCAGTGCACTAACCAGAGAGTCAAAGTCAATGCACTACGCAGAGAGTCAAAGCCAGTGCACTAACCAGAGTGTCAAAGCCAGTGCACTAACCAGAGTGTCAAAGCCAGTGCACTAACCAGAGAGTCACAGCCAGTGCACTAACCAGAGAGTCACAGCCAGTGCACTAACCAGATAGTCAAAGCCAGTGCACTAACCAGAGAGACAGAGAAAGTGAGAGAAAGTCAAAGCCAGTGCACTAACCAGAGAGTCAAAGCCAGTGAACTAACCAGAGAGTCAAAGCCAGTGCACTAACCAGAGAGTCACAGCCAGTGCACTAACCAGAGAGTCAAAGCCAGTGCACTAACCAGAGAGTCAAAGCCAGTGCACTAACCAGAGTGTCAAAGCCAGTGCACTAACCAGTGAGTCAAAGCCAGTGCACTAACCAGAGAGTCACAGCCAGTGCACTAACCAGAGAATCAAAGCCAGTGCACTAACCAGAGAGGCAGAGAAAGTGAGAGAAAGTCAAAGCCAGTGTACTATTCAGAGTGTCAAATCCAGTGCACTAACCAGAGAGTCAAAGCCAGTGCACTAACCAGAGAGTCAACGCCAGTAATCTAACCAGAGCGTCAAAGCCTGGGCACTAACCAGAGAGTCAAAGACAGTGCACGAACCAGAAAGTCAAAGCCAATGCACTATCCAGAGAGAGTGAAAGACAGTGCACTAACCAAAGCGTCAAAGCCAGTGCACTTACCAGAGAGCCAAAGCCAGTGCACCAACCAGAGAGTCAAAGCCAGTGCACTAACCAGAAATTCAAAACCAGTGCACAATCCAGACAGAGTGAAAGACAGTGCACTAACCAGAGAGACAGCGAGAGTCAAAGACAATGCAGTAACCAGGGGGAGAGAGAGATAGAGAGTCAAAGCCAGTGCACTAACCAGAGAGTCAAAGCCAGTGCACTAACCAGAGAGTCAAAGCCAGTGCACTAACCAGAGAGTCAAAGCCAGCGAACTAACCAGAGAGTCACAGCCAGTGCACTAACCAGAGAGTCAAAGCCAGTGCACTAACCAGAGAGTCAAAGCCAGTGCACTAACCAGAGAGTCAAAGCCAGTGCACTAACCAGAGAGTCACAGCCAGTGCACTAACCAGAGAGTCACAGCCAGTGCACTAACCAGAGAGTCAAAGCCAGTGCACTAACCAGAGTGTCAAAGCCAGTGCACTAACCAGAGAGTCAAAGCCAGTGCACTAACCAGAGAGTCAAAGCCAGTGCACTAACCAGAGAGTCAAAGCCAGTGCACTAACCAGAGAGTCAAAGCCAGTGAACTAACCAGAGAGTCAAAGCCAGTGCACGAACCAGAGAGTCAAAGCCAGTGCACTAACCAGACAGTCAAAGCCAGTGCACTAACCAGACAGTCAAAGCCAGTGCACTAACGAGAGAGTCAAAGCCAGTGCACTAACCAGAGAGTCAAAGCCACTGCACTAACCAGAGAGTCAAAGCCACTGCACTAACCAGAGAGTCAAAGCCAGTGCACTAACCAGAGAGTCGAAGCCAGTGCACTAACCAGAGAGTCAAAGCCAGTGCACTAACCAGACAGTCAAAGCCAGTGCACTAACCAGACAGTCAAAGCCAGTGCACTAACCAGACAGTCAAAGCCAGTGCGCAAACCAGATAGTCAAAGCCAGGGCAAAAACCAGAGAGTCAAAGCCCGGGCACTAACCAGAGAGTCAAAGCAAGGTCACTATGCAGAGAGAGTCAAAGCCAATGCACTACCCAGAGAGATTCAAAGCCAGTGCACTAACCAGAGAGTCAAAGCCAGTGAACTAACCAGAGAGTCAAAGCCAGTGCACAAACCAGAGAGTCAAAGCCAGTGCACTAACCAGAGAGTCAAAGCCAGTGCACTAACCAGACAGTCAAAGCCAGTGCACTAACGAGAGAGTCAAAGCCAGTGCACTAACCAGAGAGTCAAAGCCACTGCACTAACCAGAGAGTCAAAGCCACTGCACTAACCAGAGAGTCAAAGCCACTGCACTAACCAGAGAGTCAAAGCCAGTGCACTAACCAGAGAGTCAAAGCCAGTGCAGTAACCAGAGAGACAGAGAAAGTGAGAAATAGTCAAAGCCAGTGTACTATTCAGAGTGTCAAAGCCAGTGCACTAACCAGAGTGTCAATTCCAGTGCACTAACCAGAGAGTCAAAGCCAGTGCACTAACCAGAGAGTCAAAGCCTGTGCACTGACCAAAGAGTCAAAGCCAGCGAAGTAACCAGAGAGTCAAAGCCAGTGCACCAACCAGAGAGTCAAAGCCAGTGCACTAACCAGAAATTCAAAACCAGTGCACAATCCAGAGAGAGTGAAAGACAGTGCACTAACCAGAGAGACAGCGAGAGTCAAAGACAATGCAGTAACCAGGGAGAGACAGAGTGGCAAAGCCAATGCACTAACCAAAGAGAGTCAATGCCAGTGCACTAACCACAGTCAAAGCCAGTGCACTAACCAGAGAGTCAAAGCCAGTGCACTAACCAGAGAGTCAAAGCCAGTGCACTAACCAGAGAGTCAAAGCCTGTGCACTGACCAAAGAGTCAAAGCCAGCGAACTAACCAGAGAGTCAAAGCCAGTGCACGAACCAGAGAGTCAAAGCCAGTGCACTAACCAGGGAGTCAAAGGCAATGCACTAACCAGAGAGTCAAAGTCAATGCACTATGCAGAGAGTCAAAGCCAGTGCACTAACCAGAGAGTCACAGCCAGTGCACTAACTAGATAGTCAATTCCAGTGCACTAACCAGAGAGACAGAGAAAGTGAGAGAAAGTCAAAGCCAGTGTACTGTTCAGAGAGTCAAAGCCTGTGCACTAATCAGAGAGTCAAAGCCAGTGCACTAACCAGAGAGTCAAAGCCAGTGCACTAACCAGAGAGTCAAAGCCAGTGCACTAACCAGAGAGTCAAAGCCAGTGCACTAACCAGAGAGACAGAGAAAGTGAGAGAAAGTCAAAGCCAGTGTACTATTCAGAGTGTCAAAGCCAGTGCACTAACCAGAGTGTCAATTCCAGTGCACTAATCAGAGAGTTAAGCCAGTGCACTAACCAGAGAGTCAAAACCAGTGCACTAACCAGAGAGTCACAGCCAGTGCACTAACCAGAGAGTCACAGCCAGTGCACTAACCATAGAGTCAAAGCCAGTGCACTAACCAGAGAGTCACAGCCAGTGCACTAACCAGAGAGTCAAAGCCAGGGCACTAACCATAGAGTCAAAGCAAGGGCACTAACCAGAGAGTCAAAGCAAGGGCACTAACCAGAGAGTCAAAGCAAGGGCACTATGCAGAGAGAGTGAAAGACAGTGCACTAACCAGAGAGTCAAAGCCAGTGCACTAACCAGAGAGTCACAGACAGTGCACTAACCAGAGAGTCAAAGCCAGTGCACTAACCAGAGAGACAGAGAAAGTGAGAGAAAGTCAAAGCCAGTGTACTATTCAGAGTGTCAAAGCCAGTGCACTAACCAGAGTGTCAATTCCAATGCACTAACCAGAGAGTCAAAGCCAGTGCACTAACCAGAGAGTCAAAGCCAGTGCACTAATCAGAGTGTCAAAGCCAGTGCACTAACCAGAGAGTCAATTCCCGGGCACTAACCAGAGAGTCAAAGCAAGGGCACTAACCAGAGAGTCAAAGCCAGTGCACTAACCAGAGAGTCAAAGCCTGTGCACTAACCAGAGAGTCAAAGCCTGTGCACTAACCAGAGAGTCAAAGCGAGTGCGCAAACCAGATAGTCAAAGCCAGGGCAAAAACCAGAGAGTCAAAGCCCGGGCACTAACCAGAGAGTCAAAGCAAGGGCACTAACCAGAGAGTCAAAGCCAGTGCACTAACCAGAGAGTCACAGCCAGTGCACTAACTAGATAGTCAATTCCAGTGCACTAACCAGAGAGACAGAGAAAGTGAGAGAAAGTCAAAGCCAGTGTACTATTCAGAGAGTCAAAGCCTGTGCACTAACCAGAGAGTCAAAGCCAGTGCACTAACCAGAGAGTCAAAGCCAGTGCACTAACCAGAGAGTCAAAGCCAGTGCACTAACCAGAGAGTCAAAGCCAGTGCACTAACCAGAGAGTCAAAGCCAGTGCACTAACCAGAGAGTCAAAGCCTGTGCACTAACCAGAGAGTCAAAGCCAGTGCACTAACCAGAGAGTCAAAGCCAGTGCACTAACCAGAGAGTCAAAGCCAGTGCACTAACCAGAGAGTCAAAGCCAGTGCACTAACCAGAGAGTCACAGCCAGTGCACTAACCAGAGAGTCAAAGCCAGTGCACTAACCAGAGTGTCAAATCCAGTGCACTAACCAGAGAGTCAAAGCCAGTGCACTAACCAGAGAGTCACAGCCAGTGCACTAACCAGAGAGTCAAAGCCAGTGCACTAACCAGAGAGACAGAGAAAGTGAGAGAAAGTCAAAGCCAGTGTACTATTCAGAGTGTCAAATCCAGTGCACTAACCAGAGAGTCAAAGCCAGTGCACTAACCAGAGAGTCAAAGCCAGTAAACTAACCAGAGCGTCAAAGCCTGGGCACTAACCAGAGAGTCAAAGCCAGTGAACTAACCCGAGAGTCAAAGCCAGTGCACGAACCAGAAAGTCAAAGCCAATGCACAATCCAGAGAGAGTGAAAGACAGTGCACTAACCAAAGCGTCAAAGCCAGTGCACTTACCAGCGAGCCAAAGCCAGTGCACTAACCAGAGAGTCAAAGCCAGTGCACTAACCAGAGAGTCAAAGCCTGTGCACTGACCAAAGAGTCAAAGCCAGCGAACTAACCAGAGAGTCAAAGCCAGTGCACTAACCAGAGAGTCAAAGCCAGTGCACTAACCAGAGAGTCAAAGGCAGTGCACTAACCAGAGAGTCAAAGTCAATGCACTACGCAGAGAGTCAAAGCCATTGCACTAACCAGAGAGACAGAGAAAGTGAAAGACTGTCAAAGACAGTGCACTAACCAGAGAGTCAAAGCCAGTGCACTAACCAGAGAGTCAAAGCCAGTGCACTAACCAGAGAGTCAAAGCCAGTGCACTAACCAGAGAGTCAAAGCCAGTGCACTAACCAGAGAGTCAAAGCCAGTGCACTAACCAGAGAGTCAAAGCCAGTGCACTAACCAGAGAGTCAAAGCCAGTGCACTAACCAGAGAGTCAAAGCCAGTGCACTAACCAGAGAGTCAAAGCCTGTGCACTAACCAGAGAGTCAAAGCCAGTGCACTAACCAGAGAGTCAAAGCCAGTGCACTAACCAGAGAGTCAAAGCCAGTGCACTAACCAGAGAGTCAAAGCCAGTGCACTAACCAGAGAGTCACAGCCAGTGCACTAACCAGAGAGTCAAAGCCAGTGCACTAACCAGAGTGTCAAATCCAGTGCACTAACCAGAGAGTCAAAGCCAGTGCACTAACCAGAGAGTCACAGCCAGTGCACTAACCAGAGAGTCAAAGCCAGTGCACTAACCAGAGAGACAGAGAAAGTGAGAGAAAGTCAAAGCGAGTGTACTATTCAGAGTGTCAAATCCAGTGCACTAACCAGAGTGTCAAAGCCAGTGCACTAACCAGAGAGTCAAAGCCAGTGCACTAACCAGAGAGTCAAAGCCAGTGCACTAACCAGAGAGTCAAAGCCAGTGCACTAACCAGAGAGTCAAAGCCATTGCACTAACCAGAGAGACAGAGAAAGTGAAAGACTGTCAAAGACAGTACACTAACCAGAGAGTCAAAGCCAGTGCACTAACCAGAGAGTCAAAGCCTGTGCACTAACCAGAGAGTCAAAGCCAGTGCACTAACCAGAGAGTCAAAGCCAGTGCACTAACCAGAGAGTCAAAGCCAGTGCACTAACCAGAGAGTCAAAGCCTGTGCACTAACCAGAGAGTCAAAGCCTGTGCACTAACCAGAGAGTCAAAGCCTGTGCACTAACCAGAGAGTCAAAGCGAGTGCGCAAACCAGATAGTCAAAGCCAGGGCAAAAACCAGAGAGTCAAAGCCCGGGCACTAACCAGAGAGTCAAAGCAAGGGCACTAACCAGAGAGTCAAAGCAAGGGCACTAACCAGAGAGTCAAAGCAAGGGCACTATGCAGAGAGAGTGAAAGACAGTGCACTAACCAGAGAGACAGCGAGAGTCAAAGACAATGCAGTAACCAGGGGGAGAGAGAGAGAGGGTCAAAGCCAGTGCACTACCCAGAGAGAGTCAAAGCTATTGCACTAACCAGATTCAAAGCCAGTGCACTAACCAGAGAGTCAAATCCATTGCACTAACCAGCGAGTCAAAGCCAGTACACTAACCAGAGAGTCAAAACCAGTGCACTAACCAGAGGCTCACAGCCAGTGCACTAACCAGAGAGTCACAGCCAGTGCACTAACCAGAGAGTCAAAGCCAGTGCACTAACCAGAGAGTCACAGCCAGTGCACTAACCAGAGAGTCAAAGCCAATGCACTAACCAGAGAGTCAAAGCAAGGGCACTAACCAGAGAGTCAAAGCAAGGGCACTAACCAGAGAGTCAAAGCAAGGGCACTATGCAGAGAGAGTGAAAGACAGTGCACTAACCAGAGAGTCAAAGCCAGTGCACTAACCAGAGAGTCACAGCCAGTGCACTAACCAGAGAGTCAAAGCCAGTGCACTAACCAGAGAGACAGAGAAAGTGAGAGAAAGTCAAAGCCAGTGTACTATTCAGAGTGTCAAAGCCAGTGCACTAACCAGAGTGTCAATTCCAGTGCACTAATCAGAGAGTTAAGCCAGTGCACTAACCAGAGAGTCAAAACCAGTGCACTAACCAGAGAGTCACAGCCAGTGCACTAACCAGAGAGTCACAGCCAGTGCACTAACCATAGAGTCAAAGCCAGTGCACTAACCAGAGAGTCACAGCCAGTGCACTAACCAGAGAGTCAAAGCAAGGGCACTAACCATAGAGTCAAAGCAAGGGCACTAACCAGAGAGTCAAAGCAAGGGCACTATGCAGAGAGAGTGAAAGACAGTGCACTAACCAGAGAGTCAAAGCCAGTGCACTAACCAGAGAGTCACAGACAGTGCACTAACCAGAGAGACAGAGAAAGTGAGAGAAAGTCAAAGCCAGTGTACTATTCAGAGTGTCAAAGCCAGTGCACTAACCAGAGTGTCAATTCCAATGCACTAACCAGAGAGTCAAAGCCAGTGCACTAACCAGAGAGTCAAAGCCAGTGCACTAATCAGAGTGTCAAAGCCAGTGCACTAACCAGAGAGTCAATTCCCGGGCACTAACCAGAGAGTCAAAGCAAGGGCACTAACCAGAGAGTCAAAGCCAGTGCACTAACCAGAGAGTCAAAGCCTGTGCACTAACCAGAGAGTCAAAGCCTGTGCACTAACCAGAGAGTCAAAGCGAGTGCGCAAACCAGATAGTCAAAGCCAGGGCAAAAACCAGAGAGTCAAAGCCCGGGCACTTACCAGAGAGTCAAAGCAAGGGCACTAACCAGAGAGTCAAAGCAAGGGCACTATGCAGAGAGAGTCAAAGCCAATGCACTACCCAGAGAGATTCAAAGCCAGTGCACTAACCAGAGAGTCAAAGCCAGTGAACTAACCAGAGAGTCAAAGCCAGTGCACAAACCAGAGAGTCAAAGCCAGTGCACTAACCAGAGAGTCAAAGCCAGTGCACTAACCAGACAGTCAAAGCCAGTGCACTAACCAGACAGTCAAAGCCAGTGCACTAACCAGAGAGTCAAAGCCACTGCACTAACCAGAGAGTCAAAGCCACTGCACTAACCAGAGAGTCAAAGCCACTGCACTAACCAGAGAGTCAAAGCCAGTGCACTAACCAGAGAGTCAAAGCCAGTGCAGTAACCAGAGAGACAGAGAAAGTGAGAGAAAGTCAAAGCCAGTGTACTGTTCAGAGAGTCAAAGCCTGTGCACTAATCAGAGAGTCAAAGCCAGTGCACTAACCAGAGAGTCAAAGCCAGTGCACTAACCAGAGAGTCAAAGCCAGTGCACTAACCAGAGAGTCAAAGCCAGTGCACTAACCAGAGAGTCAAAGCCAGTGCACTAACCAGAGAGTCAAAGCCTGTGCACTAACCAGAGAGTCAAAGCCAGTGCACTAACCAGAGAGTCAAAGCGAGTGCGCAAACCAGATAGTCAAAGCCAGGGCAAAAACCAGAGAGTCAAAGCCCGGGCACTAACCAGAGAGTCAAAGCAAGGGCACTAACCAGAGAGTCAAAGCAAGGGCACTAACCAGAGAGTCAAAGCCAGTGCACTAACCAGAGAGTCACAGCCAGTGCACTAACCAGAGAGTCAAAGCCAGTGCACTAACCAGAGAGTCAAAGCCAGTGCACTAACCAGAGAGTCAAAGCCAGTGCACTAACCAGAGAGTCAAAGCCAGTGCACTAACCAGAGAGTCAAAGCCAGTGCACTAACCAGAGAGTCAAAGCCAGTGAACTAACCAGAGAGTCAAAGCCAGTGCACTAACCAGAGAGTCAAAGCCAATGCACTACCCAGAGATAGTCAAAGCTATTGCACTAACCAGAGTCAAAGCCAGTGCACTAACCAGTGAGTCAAAGCCAGTACACTAACCAGAGAGTCAAAGCCAGTGCACTAACCAGAGAGACAGAGCAAGTGAGAGAAAGTCAAAGCCAGTGTACTATTCAGCGTGTCAAAGCCAGTGCACTAACCAGAGTGTCAAAGCCATTGCACTAACCAGAGAGACAGAGAAAGTGAAAGAGTGTCAAAGCCAGTGCACTAACCAGAGAGTCAAAGCCAGTGCGCTAACCAGAGAGTCAAAGCCAGTGCACTAACCAGAGAGTCAAAGCCAGTGCACTAACCAGAGAGTCAAATCCAGTGCACTAACCAGAGAGTCAAAGCCCTGGCACTAACCAGAGAATCAAAGCAAGGGCACTAACCAGAGAGACAGAGAAAGTGAGAGAAAGTCAAAGCCAGTGTACTATTCAGAGAGTCAAAGCCAGTGAACTAACCAGAGAGTCAAAGCCAGTGCACTAACCAGAGAGTCACAGCCAGTGCACTAACCAGAGAGTCAAAGCCAGTGCACTAACCAGAGAGTCAAAGCCAGTGCACTAACCAGAGTGTCAAAGCCAGTGCACTAACCAGTGAGTCAAAGCAAGGGCACTATCCAGAAAGAGTGAAAGACAGTGCACTAACCAGAGAGACAGAGAAAGTCAGAGAAAGTCAAAGCCAGTGTACTATTCAGCGTGTCAAAGCCAATGCACTAACCAGAGTGTCAAAGCCAGTGCACTAACCAGAGAGTCAAAGCCAGTGCACTAACCAGAGAGTCAAAGCCAGTGCACTAACCAGAGAGTCAAAGGCAGTGCACTAACCAGAGAGTCAAAGGCAGTGCACTAACCAGAGAGTCAAAGCCCGGGCACTAACCAGAGAGTCAAAGCAAGGGCACGAACCAGAGAGTCAAAGCCAGTGCACTAACCAGAGAGTCAAAGCCAGTGCACTAACCAGGGAGTCAAAGCCAGTGCACTAACCAGAGAGTCAAAGCCAGTGCACTAACCAGAGAGTCAAAGCCAGTGCACGAACCAGAGAGTCAAAGCCAGTGCACTAACCAGGGAGTCAAAGCCAGTGCACTAACCAGAAAGTCAAAGTCAATGCACTACGCAGAGAGTCAAAGCCAGTGCACTAACCAGAGTGCCAAAGCCAGTGCACTAACCAGAGTGTCAAAGCCAGTGCACTAACCAGAGAGTCACAGCAAGTGCACTAACCAGAGAGTCACAGCCAGTGCACTAACCAGAGAGTCACAGCCAGTGCACTAACCAGATAGTCAAAGCCAGTGCACTAACCAGAGAGACAGAGAAAGTGAGAGAAAGTCAAAGCCAGTGTACTATTCAGAGAGTCAAAGCCAGTGAACTAACCAGAGAGTCAAAGCCAGTGCACTAACCAGAGAGTCACAGCCAGTGCACTAACCAGAGAGTCAAAACCAGTGCACTAACCAGAGAGTCAAAGCCAGTGCACTAACCAGAGTGTCAAAGCCAGTGCACTAACCAGAGAGTCACAGCCAGTGCACTAACCAGAGAGTCACAGCCAGTGCACTAACCAGATAGTCAAAGCCAGTGCACTAACCAGAGAGACAGAGAAAGTGAGAGAAAGTCAAAGCCAGTGTACTATTCAGAGAGTCAAAGCCAGTGAACTAACCAGAGAGTCAAAGCCAGTGCACTAACCAGAGAGTCACAGCCAGTGCACTAACCAGAGAGTCAAAGCCAGTGCACTAACCAGAGAGTCAAAGCCAGTGCACTAACCAGAGTGTCAAAGCCAGTGCACTAACGAGTGAGTCAAAGCCAGTGCACTAACCAGAGAGTCACAGCCAGTGCACTAACCAGAGAGTCAAAGCCAGTGCACTAACCAGACAGTCAAAGCCAGTAAACTAACCAGAGCGTCAAAGCCTGGGCACTAACCAGAGAGTCAAAGCCAGTGAACAAACCAGAGAGTCACAGCCAGTGCACGAACCAGAAAGTCAAAGCCAATGCACAATCCAGAGAGAGTGAAAGACAGTGCACTAACCAAAGCGTCAAAGCCAGTGCACTTACCAGAGAGCCAAAGCCAGTGCACCAACCAGAGAGTCAAAGCCAGTGCACTAACCAGAAATTCAAAACCAGTGCACAATCCAGACAGAGTGAAAGACAGTGCACTAACCAGAGAGACAGCGAGAGTCAAAGACAATGCAGTAACCAGGGGGAGAGAGAGATAGAGAGTCAAAGCCAGTGCACTAACCAGAGAGTCAAAGCCAGTGCACTAACCAGAGAGTCAAAGCCAGTGCACTAACCAGAGAGTCAAAGCCTGAGCACTGACCAAAGAGTCAAAGCCAGCGAACTAACCAGAGAGTCAAAGCCAGTGCACTAACTAGAGAGTCAAAGCCAGTGCACTAACCAGATAGTCAAAGCCAGGGCAAACACCAGAGAGTCAAAGCCAGTGCACTAACCAGAGAAAGAGAAAGTGTGAGAAAGTCAAAGCCAGTTTACAATTCAGAGTGTCAAAGCCAGTGCACTAACCAGAGAGTTGCAGCCAGTGCACTAACCAGAGAGTCACAGCCAGTGCACTAACCAGAGAGTCAAAGCCAGTGCACTAACCAGAGAGTCAAAGCAAGGGCACTAACCAGAGAGTCAAAGCCAGTGCACTAACCAGAGAGTCACAGCCAGTGCATTAACCAGAGAGTCAAAGCCAGTGCCCTAACCGGAGAGTCAAAGCCAGTGCACTAACCAGAGCATCAAAGCCTGGGCACTAACCAGAGAGTCAAAGCCAGTGCACTAACAAGAGAGTCAAACCTGTGAACTAAGCAGAGAGTCAAAGCCTGTGCACTAACCAGAGAGTCAAATCGAGTGCGCAAGCCAGATAGTCAAAGCCAGGGCAAAAACCAGAGAGTCAAAGCCCGGGCAAAAACCAGAGAGTCAAAGCCCGGGCACTAACCAGAGAGTCAAAGCAAGGGCACTAACCAGAGAGTCAAAGCAAGGGCACTAACCAGAGAGTCAAAACCAGTGCACAATCCAGAGAGAGTGAAAGACAGTGCACTAACCAGAGAGACAGCGAGAGTCAAAGACAATGCAGTAACCAGGGAGAGAGAGAGAGAGAGAGAGGCAAAGCCAGTGCACTAACCAGAGAGTCAAAGCCAATGCACTACCCAGAGAGAGTCAAAGCTATTGCACTAACCAGAGTCAAAGCCAGTGCACTAACCAGTGAGTCAAAGCCAGTACACTAACCAGAGAGTCAAAGCCAGTGCACTAACCAGAGAGACAGAGAAAGTGAGAGAAAGTCAAAGCCAGTGTACTATTCAGCGTTCAAAGCCAGTGCACTAACCAGAGTGTCAAAGCCATTGCACTAACCAGAGAGACAGAGAAAGTGAAAGAGTGTCAAAGCCAGTGCACTAACCAGAGAGTCAAAGCCAGTGCACTAACCAGAGAGTCAAAGCCAGTGCACTAACCAGAGAGTCAAAGCCAGTGCACTAACCAGAGAGTCAAAGCCCGGGAACTAACCAGAGAATCAAAGCAAGGGCACTAACCAGAGAGTAAAAGCCAGTGCACTAACCAGAGAGTCAATGCCAGTGCACTAACCGGAGAGTCAAAGCCAGTGCACTAACCGGAGCGTCAAATCCTGGGCACTAACCAGAGAGTCAAAGCCAGTGCACTAACCAGAGAGTCAAAGCCTGTGCACTAACCAGAGAGTCAAAGCCTGCGCGCTAACCAGAGAGTCAAAGCAAGGGCACTAACCAGAGAGTCAAAGCAAGGGCACTAACCAGAGAGTCAAAGCAAGGGCACTATCCAGAAAGAGTGAAAGACAGTGCACTAACCAGAGAGACAGCGAGAGTCAAAGACAATGCAGTAACCAAGGGGAGAGAGAGAGAGAGTCAAAGCCAGTGCACTAACCAGGGAGTCAAAGCCAGTGCACTAACCAGAGAGTCAAAGCCAGTGCACTAACCAGAGAGTCAAAGCCTGTGCACTGACCAAAGAGTCAAAGCCAGCGAAGTAACCAGAGAGTCAAAGCCAGTGCACCAACCAGAGAGTCAAAGCCAGTGCACTAACCAGAAATTCAAAACCAGTGCACAATCCAGAGAGAGTGAAAGACAGTGCACTAACCAGAGAGACAGCGAGAGTCAAAGACAATGCAGTAACCAGGGAGAGACAGAGTGGCAAAGCCAATGCACTAACCAAAGAGAGTCAAAGCTAGTGCACTAACCACAGTCAAAGCCAGTGCACTAACCAGAGAGTCAAAGCCAGTGCACTAACCAGAGAGTCAAAGCCAGTGCACTAACCAGAGAGTCAAAGCCTGTGCACTGACCAAAGAGTCAAAGCCAGCGAACTAACCAGAGAGTCAAAGCCAGTGCACGAACCAGAGAGTCAAAGCCAGTGCACTAACCAGGGAGTCAAAGGCAGTGCACTAACCAGAGAGTCAAAGTCAATGCACTAACCAGAGAGTCAAAGCCAGTGCACTAACCAGAGTGTCAAATCCAGTGCACTAACCAGAGAGTCAAAGCCAGTGCACTAACCAGAGAGTCACAGCCAGTGCACTAACCAGAGAGTCAAAGCCAGTGCACTAACCAGAGAGACAGAGAAAGTGAGAGAAAGTCAAAGCCAGTGTACTATTCAGAGTGTCAAATCCAGTGCACTAACCAGAGAGTCAAAGCCAGTGCACTAACCAGAGAGTCAAAGCCAGTAAACTAACCAGAGCGTCAAAGCCTGGGCACTAACCAGAGAGTCAAAGCCAGTGAACTAACCCGAGAGTCAAAGCCAGTGCACGAACCAGAAAGTCAAAGCCAATGCACAATCCAGAGAGAGTGAAAGCCAGTGCACTAACCAGAGAGTCAAAGCCAGTGCACTAACCAGAGAGTCAAAGCCTGTGCACTGACCAAAGAGTCAAAGCCAGCGAACTAACCAGAGAGTCAAAGCCAGTGCACTAACCAGAGAGTCAAAGCCAGTGCACTAACCAGAGAGTCAAAGGCAGTGCACTAACCAGAGAGTCAAAGTCAATGCACTACGCAGAGAGTCAAAGCCATTGCACTAACCAGAGAGACAGAGAAAGTGAAAGACTGTCAAAGACAGTGCACTAACCAGAGAGTAAAAGCCAATGCACAATCCAGACAGAGTGAAAGACAGTGCACTAACCAAAGCGTCAAAGCCAGTGCACTTACCAGCGAGCCAAAGCCAGTGCACTAACCAGAGAGTCAAAGCCAGTGCACTAACCAGAGAGTCAAAGCCTGTGCACTGACCAAAGAGTCAAAGCCAGCGAACTAACCAGAGAGTCAAAGCCAGTGCACTAACCAGAGAGTCAAAGCCAGTGCACTAACCAGAGAGTCAAAGGCAGTGCACTAACCAGAGAGTCAAAGTCAATGCACTACGCAGAGAGTCAAAGCCATTGCACTAACCAGAGAGACAGAGAAAGTGAAAGACTGTCAAAGACAGTGCACTAACCAGAGAGTCAAAGCCAGTGCACTAACCAGAGAGTCAAAGCCAGTGCACTAACCAGAGAGTCAAAGCCAGTGCACTAACCAGAGAGTCAAAGCCAGTGCACTAACCAGAGAGTCAAAGCCTGTGCACTAACCAGAGAGTCAAAGCCAGTGCACTAACCAGAGAGTCAAAGCCAGTGCACTAACCAGAGAGTCAAAGCCAGTGCACTAACCAGAGAGTCAAAGTCAATGCTCTACGCAGAGAGTCAAAGCCATTGCACTAACCAGAGAGACAGAGAAAGTGAAAGACTGTCAAAGACAGTACACTAACCAGAGAGTCAAAGCCAGTGCACTAACCAGAGAGTCAAAGCCTGTGCACTAACCAGAGAGTCAAAGCCAGTGCACTAACCAGAGAGTCAAAGCCAGTGCACTAACCAGAGAGTCAAAGCCAGTGCACTAACCAGAGAGTCAAAGCCTGTGCACTAACCAGAGAGTCAAAGCCTGTGCACTAACCAGAGAGTCAAAGCCTGTGCACTAACCAGAGAGTCAAAGCGAGTGCGCAAACCAGATAGTCAAAGCCAGGGCAAAAACCAGAGAGTCAAAGCCCGGGCACTAACCAGAGAGTCAAAGCAAGGGCACTAACCAGAGAGTCAAAGCAAGGGCACTAACCAGAGAGTCAAAGCAAGGGCACTATGCAGAGAGAGTGAAAGACAGTGCACTAACCAGAGAGACAGCGAGAGTCAAAGACAATGCAGTAACCAGGGGGAGAGAGAGAGAGGGTCAAAGCCAGTGCACTACCCAGAGAGAGTCAAAGCTATTGCACTAACCAGATTCAAAGCCAGTGCACTAACCAGAGAGTCAAATCCATTGCACTAACCAGAGAGTCAAAGCCAGTACACTAACCAGAGAGTCAAAACCAGTGCACTAACCAGAGGCTCACAGCCAGTGCACTAACCAGAGAGTCACAGCCAGTGCACTAACCAGAGAGTCAAAGCCAGTGCACTAACCAGAGAGTCACAGCCAGTGCACTAACCAGAGAGTCAAAGCCAATGCACTAACCAGAGAGTCAAAGCAAGGGCACTAACCAGAGAGTCAAAGCAAGGGCACTAACCAGAGAGTCAAAGCAAGGGCACTATGCAGAGAGAGTGAAAGCCAGTGCACTAACCAGAGAGACAGAGAAAGTGAGAGAAAGTCAAAGCCAGTGTACTATTCAGAGTGTCAAAGCCAGTGCACTAACCAGAGTGTCAATTCCAGTGCACTAATCAGAGAGTTAAGCCAGTGCACTAACCAGAGAGTCAAAACCAGTGCACTAACCAGAGAGTCACAGCCAGTGCACTAACCAGAGAGTCACAGCCAGTGCACTAACCATAGAGTCAAAGCCAGTGCACTAACCAGAGAGTCACAGCCAGTGCACTAACCAGAGAGTCAAAGCCAGTGCACTAACCAGAGAGTCAAAGCAAGGGCACTAACCATAGAGTCAAAGCAAGGGCACTAACCAGAGAGTCAAAGCAAGGGCACTATGCAGAGAGAGTGAAAGACAGTGCACTAACCAGAGAGTCAAAGCCAGTGCACTAACCAGAGAGTCACAGACAGTGCACTAACCAGAGAGTCAAAGCCAGTGCACTAACCAGAGAGACAGAGAAAGTGAGAGAAAGTCAAAGCCAGTGTACTATTCAGAGTGTCAAAGCCAGTGCACTAACCAGAGTGTCAATTCCAATGCACTAACCAGAGAGTCAAAGCCAGTGCACTAACCAGAGAGTCAAAGCCAGTGCACTAATCAGAGTGTCAAAGCCAGTGCACTAACCAGAGAGTCAATTCCCGGGCACTAACCAGAGAGTCAAAGCAAGGGCACTAACCAGAGAGTCAAAGCCAGTGCACTAACCAGAGAGTCAAAGCCTGTGCACTAACCAGAGAGTCAAAGCCTGTGCACTAACCAGAGAGTCAAAGCGAGTGCGCAAACCAGATAGTCAAAGCCAGGGCAAAAACCAGAGAGTCAAAGCCCGGGCACTTACCAGAGAGTCAAAGCAAGGGCACTAACCAGAGAGTCAAAGCAAGGGCACTAACCAGAGAGTCAAAGCCAGTGCACTAACCAGAGAGTCACAGCCAGTGCACTAACTAGATAGTCAATTCCAGTGCACTAACCAGAGAGACAGAGAAAGTGAGAGAAAGTCAAAGCCAGTGTACTATTCAGAGAGTCAAAGCCTGTGCACTAACCAGAGAGTCAAAGCCAGTGCACTAACCAGAGAGTCAAAGCCAGTGCACTAACCAGAGAGTCAAAGCCAGTGCACTAACCAGAGAGTCAAAGCCAGTGCACTAACCAGAGAGTCAAAGCCAGTGCACTAACCAGAGAGTCAAAGCCAGTGCACTAACCAGAGAGTCAAAGCCTGTGCAATAACCAGAGAGTCAAAGCCAGTGCACTAACCAGAGAGTCAAAGCCAGTGCACTAACCAGAGAGTCAAAGCCAGTGCACTAACCAGAGAGTCAAAGCCAGTGCACTAACCAGAGAGTCACAGCCAGTGCACTAACCAGAGAGTCAAAGCCAGTGCACTAACCAGAGTGTCAAATCCAGTGCACTAACCAGAGAGTCAAAGCCAGTGCACTAACCAGAGAGTCACAGCCAGTGCACTAACCAGAGAGTCAAAGCCAGTGCACTAACCAGAGAGACAGAGAAAGTGAGAGAAAGTCAAAGCCAGTGTACTATTCAGAGTGTCAAATCCAGTGCACTAACCAGAGAGTCAAAGCCAGTGCACTAACCAGAGAGTCAAAGCCAGTAAACTAACCAGAGCGTCAAAGCCTGGGCACTAACCAGAGAGTCAAAGCCAGTGAACTAACCCGAGAGTCAAAGCCAGTGCACGAACCAGAAAGTCAAAGCCAATGCACAATCCAGAGAGAGTGAAAGACAGTGCACTAACCAAAGCGTCAAAGCCAGTGCACTTACCAGCGAGCCAAAGCCAGTGCACTAACCAGAGAGTCAAAGCCAGTGCACTAACCAGAGAGTCAAAGCCTGTGCACTGACCAAAGAGTCAAAGCCAGCGAACTAACCAGAGAGTCAAAGCCAGTGCACTAACCAGAGAGTCAAAGCCAGTGCACTAACCAGAGAGTCAAAGGCAGTGCAGTAACCAGAGAGTCAAAGTCAATGCACTACGCAGAGAGTCAAAGCCATTGCACTAACCAGAGAGACAGAGAAAGTGAAAGACTGTCAAAGACAGTGCACTAACCAGAGAGTCAAAGCCAGTGCACTAACCAGAGAGTCAAAGCCAGTGCACTAACCAGAGAGTCAAAGCCAGTGCACTAACCAGAGAGTCAAAGCCAGTGCACTAACCAGAGAGTCAAAGCCTGTGCACTAACCAGAGAGTCAAAGCCAGTGCACTAACCAGAGAGTCAAAGCCAGTGCACTAACCAGAGAGTCAAAGCCAGTGCACTAACCAGAGAGTCAAAGCCAGTGCACTAACCAGAGAGTCAAAGCCTGTGCACTAACCAGAGAGTCAAAGCCTGTGCACTAACCAGAGAGTCAAAGCCTGTGCACTAACCAGAGAGTCAAAGCGAGTGCGCAAACCAGATAGTCAAAGCCAGGGCAAAAACCAGAGAGTCAAAGCCCGGGCACTAACCAGAGAGTCAAAGCAAGGGCACTAACCAGAGAGTCAAAGCAAGGGCACTAACCAGAGAGTCAAAGCAAGGGCACTATGCAGAGAGAGTGAAAGACAGTGCACTAACCAGAGAGACAGCGAGAGTCAAAGACAATGCAGTAACCAGGGGGAGAGAGAGAGAGAGTCAAAGCCAGTGCACTACCCAGAGAGAGTCAAAGCTATTGCACTAACCAGATTCAAAGCCAGTGCACTAACCAGAGAGTCAAATCCATTGCACTAACCAGAGAGTCAAAGCCAGTACACTAACCAGAGAGTCAAAACCAGTGCACTAACCAGAGGCTCACAGCCAGTGCACTAACCAGAGAGTCACAGCCAGTGCACTAACCAGAGAGTCAAAGCCAGTGCACTAACCAGAGAGTCACAGCCAGTGCACTAACCAGAGAGTCAAAGCCAATGCACTAACCAGAGAGTCAAAGCAAGGGCACTAACCAGAGAGTCAAAGCAAGGGCACTAACCAGAGAGTCAAAGCAAGGGCACTATGCAGAGAGAGTGAAAGACAGTGCACTAACCAGAGAGTCAAAGCCAGTGCACTAACCAGAGAGTCACAGCCAGTGCACTAACCAGAGAGTCAAAGCCAGTGCACTAACCAGAGAGACAGAGAAAGTGAGAGAAAGTCAAAGCCAGTGTACTATTCAGAGTGTCAAAGCCAGTGCACTAACCAGAGTGTCAATTCCAGTGCACTAATCAGAGAGTTAAGCCAGTGCACTAACCAGAGAGTCAAAACCAGTGCACTAACCAGAGAGTCACAGCCAGTGCACTAACCAGAGAGTCACAGCCAGTGCACTAACCATAGAGTCAAAGCCAGTGCACTAACCAGAGAGTCACAGCCAGTGCACTAACCAGAGAGTCAAAGCAAGGGCACTAACCATAGAGTCAAAGCAAGGGCACTAACCAGAGAGTCAAAGCAAGGGCACTATGCAGAGAGAGTGAAAGACAGTGCACTAACCAGAGAGTCAAAGCCAGTGCACTAACCAGAGAGTCACAGACAGTGCACTAACCAGAGAGACAGAGAAAGTGAGAGAAAGTCAAAGCCAGTGTACTATTCAGAGTGTCAAAGCCAGTGCACTAACCAGAGTGTCAATTCCAATGCACTAACCAGAGAGTCAAAGCCAGTGCACTAACCAGAGAGTCAAAGCCAGTGCACTAATCAGAGTGTCAAAGCCAGTGCACTAACCAGAGAGTCAATTCCCGGGCACTAACCAGAGAGTCAAAGCAAGGGCACTAACCAGAGAGTCAAAGCCAGTGCACTAACCAGAGAGTCAAAGCCTGTGCACTAACCAGAGAGTCAAAGCCTGTGCACTAACCAGAGAGTCAAAGCGAGTGCGCAAACCAGATAGTCAAAGCCAGGGCAAAAACCAGAGAGTCAAAGCCCGGGCACTTACCAGAGAGTCAAAGCAAGGGCACTAACCAGAGAGTCAAAGCAAGGGCACTAACCAGAGAGTCAAAGCCAGTGCACTAACCAGAGAGTCACAGCCAGTGCACTAACCAGAGAGTCAAAGCCAGTGCACTAACCAGAGAGTCAAAGCCAGTGCACTAACCAGAGAGTCAAAGCCAGTGCACTAACCAGAGAGTCAAAGCCAGTGCACTAACCAGAGAGTCACAGCCAGTGCACTAACCAGAGAGTCAAAGCCAGTGCACTAACCAGAGTGTCAAAGCCAGTGCACTAACCAGAGAGTCAAATCCAGTGCACTAACCAGAGAGTCACAGCCAGTGCACTAACCAGAGAGTCAAAGCCAGTGCACTAACCAGAGAGACAGAGAAAGTGAGAGAAAGTCAAAGCCAGTGTACTATTCAGAGTGTCAAATCCAGTGCACTAACCAGAGAGTCAAAGCCAGTGCACTAACCAGAGAGTCAAAGCCAGTAAACTAACCAGAGCGTCAAAGCCTGGGCACTAACCAGAGAGTCAAAGCCAGTGAACTAACCCGAGAGTCGAAACCAGTGCACGAACCAGAAAGTCAAAGCCAATGCACAATCCAGAGAGAGTGAAAGACAGTGCACTAACCAAAGCGTCAAAGCCAGTGCACTTACCAGAGAGCCAAAGCCAGTGCACTAACCAGAGAGTCAAAGCCAGTGCACTAACCAGAGAGTCAAAGCCTGTGCACTGACCAAAGAGTCAAAGCCAGCGAACTAACCAGAGAGTCAAAGCCAGTGCACTAATCAGAGAGTCAAAGCCAGTGCACTAACCAGAGAGTCAAAGGCAGTGCACTAACCAGAGAGTCAAAGTCAATGCACTACGCAGAGAGTCAAAGCCATTGCACTAACCAGAGAGACAGAGAAAGTGAAAGACTGTCAAAGACAGTGCACTAACCAGAGAGTCAAAGCCAGTGCACTAACCAGAGAGTCAAAGCCAGTGCACTAACCAGAGAGTCAAAGCCAGTGCACTAACCAGAGAGTCAAAGCCAGTGCACTAACCAGAGAGTCAAAGCCAGTGCACTAACCAGAGAGTCAAAGCCTGTGCACTAACCAGAGAGTCAAAGCCTGTGCACTAACCAGAGAGTCAAAGCCTGTGCACTAACCAGAGAGTCAAAGCCTGTGCACTAACCAGAGAGTCAAAGCGAGTGCGCAAACCAGATAGTCAAAGCCAGGGCAAAAACCAGAGAGTCAAAGCCCGGGCACTAACCAGAGAGTCAAAGCAAGGGCACTAACCAGAGAGTCAAAGCAAGGGCACTAACCAGAGAGTCAAAGAAAGGGCACTATGAAGAGAGAGTGAAAGACAGTGCACTAACCAGAGAGACAGCGAGAGTCAAAGACAATGCAGTAACCAGGGGGAGAGAGAGAGAGAGTCAAAGCCAGTGCACTAACCAGATTCAAAGCCATTGCACTAACCAGAGAGTCAAATCCATTGCACTAACCAGAGAGTCAAAGCCAGTACACTAACCAGAGAGTCAAAACCAGTGCACTAACCAGAGGCTCACAGCCAGTGCACTAACCAGAGAGTCACAGCCAGTGCACTAACCAGAGAGTCAAAGCCAGTGCACTAACCAGAGAGTCACAGCCAGTGCACTAACCAGAGAGTCAAAGCCAGTGCACTAACCAGAGAGACAGAGAAAGTGAGAGAAAGTCAAAGCCAGTGTACTATTCAGAGTGTCAAAGCCAGTGCACTAACCAGAGTGTCAATTCCAGTGCACTAATCAGAGAGTTAAGCCAGTGCACTAACCAGAGAGTCAAAACCAGTGCACTAACCAGAGAGTCACAGCCAGTGCACTAACCAGAGAGTCACAGCCAGTGCACTAACCAGAGAGTCAAAGCCATTGCACTAACCAGAGAGTCACAGCCAGTGCACTAACCAGAGAGTCAAAGCCAGTGCACTAACCAGAGAGTCAAAGCAAGGGCACTAACCAGAGAGTCAAAGCAAGGGCACTAACCAGAGAGTCAAAGCAAGGGCACTATGCAGAGAGAGTGAAAGACAGTGCACTAACCAGAGAGTCAAAGCCAGTGCACTAACCAGAGAGTCACAGACAGTGCACTAGCCAGAGAGTCAAAGCCAGTGCACTAACCAGAGAGACAGAGAAAGTGAGAGAAAGTCAAAGCCAGTGTACTATTCAGAGTGTCAAAGCCAGTGCACTAACCAGAGTGTCAATTCCAATGCACTAACCAGAGAGTCAAAGCCAGTGCACTAACCAGAGAGTCAAAGCAAGGGCACTAACCAGAGAGTCAAAGCCATTGCACTAACCAGAAAGTCAAAGCCAGTGCACAATCCAGAGAGAGTGAAAGACAGTGCACTAACCAGAGAGACAGCGAGAGTCAAAGACAATGGAATAAACAGGGAGAGAGAGAGAGGCAAAGCCAATGCACTAACCAAAGAGAGTCAAAGCTAGTGCAATAACCACAGTCAAAGCCAGGGCAAAAACCAGAGAGTCAAAGCCCGGGCACTAACCAGAGAGTCAAAGCAAGGGCACTAACCAGAGAGTCAAAGCAAGGGCACTAACCAGAGAGTCAAAGCAAGGGCACTAACCAGAGAGTCAAAGCAAGGGCACTAACCAGAGAGTCAAAGCAAGGGCACTAACCAGAGAGTCAAAGCAAGGGCACTAACCAGAGAGAGTCAAAGACAATGCAGTAACCAGGGGGAGAGAGAGAGAGAGTCAAAGCCAATGCACTACCCAGAGAGAGTCAAAGCTATTGCACTAACCAGATTCAAAGCCAGGACACTAACCAGAGAGTCAAAACCAGTGCACTAACCAGAGAGTCACAGCCAGTGCACTAACCAGAGAGTCAAAGCCAGTGCACTAACCAGAGATTCAAAGCCAGCGCACTTACCAGAGAGTCAAAGCCAATGCACTAACCAGAGAATCAAAGCCACAGCACTAACCAGAGAGTCAAAGCCACTGCACTAACCAGAGAGTCAAAGCCAGTGCACTAACCAGAGAGTCAAAGCCAGTGCACTAACCAGAGAGTCAAAACCAGTGCACTAACCAGAGAGTCAAAGGCAGTGCACTAACCAGAGAGTCAAGGCCTGTGCACTAACCAGAGAGTCAAATCGAGTGCGCAAACCAGAGAGTCAAAGCCAGGGCAAAAACCAGAGAGTCAAAGCCCGGGCACTAACCAGAGAGTCAAAGCAAGGGCACTAACCAGAGAGTCAAAGCCAGTGCACTAACCAGAGCGTCAAAGCCTGGGCACTAACCAGAGAGTCAAAGCCAGTGAACTAACCAGAGAGTCAAAGCCAGTGCACGAACCAGAAAGTCAAAGCCAATGCACAATCCAGAGAGAGTGAAAGACAGTGCACTAACCAAAGCGTCAAAGCCAGTGCTCTTACCAGACAGCCAAAGCCAGTGCACCAACCAGAGAGCCAAAGCCAGTGCACTAACCAGAAAGTCAAAACCAGTGCACAATCCAGAGAGAGTGAAAGACAGTGCACTAACCAGAGAGACAGCGAGAGTCAAAGACAATGCAGTAACCAGGGAGAGAGAGAGAGAGAGAGAGAGAGGCAAAGCCAATGCACTACCCAGAGAGAGTCAAAGCTAGCGCACTAACCAGAGTCAAAGCCAGTGCACTAACCAGAGAGTCAAAGCCAGTGCACTAACCAGAGAGTCAAAGCCATTGGACTAACCAGAGAGTCAAAGCCAGCGCGCTAACTAGAGAGTCAAAGCCAGTGCACTAACCAGAGAGTCAAAGCCAGTGCACTAACCAGAGAGTCAAAGCCAGTGCACTAACCAGAGAGTCAAAGCCAGTGCACTAACCAGAGAGTCAAAGTCAATGCACTACGCAGAGAGTCAAAGCCATTGCACTAACCAGAGAGACAGAGATTGTGAAAGACTGTCAAAGCCAGTGCACTAACCAGAGAGTCAAAGCCAGTGCACTAACGAGAGAGTCAAAGCCAGTGCACTAACCAGAGAGTCAAAGCCAGTGCACTAACCAGAGAGTCAAAGCCTGTGCACTGACCAAAGAGTAAAGGCAGCGAACTAAACAGAGAGTCAAAGCCAGTGCACGAACCAGAGAGTCAAAGCCAGTGCACTAACCAGAGAGTCAAAGCCAGTGCAGTAACCAGAGAGTCACATCCAGTGCACTAACCAGATAGTCAAAGGCAGTGCACTAACCAGAGAGACAGAGAAAGTGAGAGAAAGTCAAAGCCAGTGTACTATTCAGAGAGTCAAAGCCAGTGAACTAACCAGAGAGTCAAAGCCAGTGCACTAACCAGAGTGTCAAAGCCAGAGCACTCACCAGAGAGTCAAAGCCACTGCACTAACCAGAGAGTCACAGCCACTGCACTAACCAGAGAGTCAAAGCCAGTGCACTAACCATAGAGTCAAAGCCAGTGCACTAACCAGAGAGTCAAAGCCAGTGCAGTAACCAAGGAGACAGAGAAAGTGAGAAAAAGTCAAAGCCAGTGTACTATTCAGAGTGTCAAAGCCAGTGCACTAACCAGAATGTCAATTCCAGTGCACTAATCAGAGCGTCAAAGCCAGTGCACTAACCAGAGAGTCAAAGCCAGTGCACTAACCAGAGATTCAAAGCCAGTGCACTAACCACAGTGTCAAAGCCATTGCACTAACCAGACAGACAGAGAAAGTGAAAGAGTGTCAAAGCCAGTGCACTAACCAGAGAGTCAAAGCCAGTGCACTAACCAGAGAGTCAAAGCCCGGGCACTGACCAAAGAGTCAAAGCCAGCGAAATAACCAGAGAGTCAAAGCCAGTGCACGAACCAGAGAGTCAAAGCCAGTGCACTAACCAGGGAGTCAAAGGCAGTGCACTAACCAGAGAGTCAAAGTCAATGCACTATGCAGAGAGTCAAAGCCATTGCACTAACCAGAGTGTCAAAGCCAGTGCACTAACCAGAAAGTCAAAGCCTGAGCACTAACCAGAGAGTCACAGCCAGTGCACTAACCAGATAGTCAAAGCCAGTGCACTAACCAGAGAGACAGAGAAAGTGAGAGAAAGTCAAAGCCAGTGTACTATTCAGAGAGTCAAAGCCAGTGAACTAACAAGAGAGTCAAAGCCAGTGCACTAACCAGAGAGTCAAAGCCAGTGCACTAACCAGAGAGTCACAGCCAGTGCACTAACCAGAGAGTCACAGCCAGTGCACTAACAGAGAGTCAAAGCCAGTGCACTAACCAGAGAGTCAAAGCCAGTGCACTAACCAGAGAGTCAAAACCAGTGCACTTACCAGAGAGTCAAAGCCAGTGCACTAACCAGAGAGTCACAGCCAGTGCACTAACCAGAGAGTCAAAGCAAGGGCACTAACCAAAGAGTCAAAGCCAGTGCACTAACCGGAGAGTCAAAGCCAGTGCACTAACCAGAGAGTCACAGCCAGTGCACTAACCAGAGAGTCAAAGCCAGTGCACTAACCAGAGAGACAGAGAAAGTGAGAGAAAGTCAAAGCCAGTGTACTATTCAGAGTGTCAAATCCAGTGCACTAACCAGAGAGTCAAAGCCAGTGCACTAACCAGAGAGTCAAAGCCAGTAAACTAACCAGAGCGTCAAAGCCTGGGCACTAACCAGAGAGTCAAAGCCAGTGAACTAACCAGAGAGTCAAAGCCAGTGAACTAACCAGAGAGTCAAAGCCAGTGCACTAACCAGAGAGACAGAGAAAGTGAGAGAAAGTCAAAGCCAGTGTACTATTCAGAGAGTCAAAGCCAGTGAACTAACCAGAGAGTCAAAGCCAGTGCACTAACCAGAGAGTCAAAGCCAGTGCACTAACCAGAGAGTCACAGCCAGTGCACTAACCAGAGAGTCACAGCCAGTGCACTAACAGAGAGTCAAAGCCAGTGCACTAACCAGAGAGTCAAAGCCAGTGCACTAACCAGAGAGTCAAAACCAGTGCACTTACCAGAGAGTCAAAGCCAGTGCACTAACCAGAGAGTCACAGCCAGTGCACTAACCAGAGAGTCAAAGCAAGGGCACTAACCAAAGAGTCAAAGCCAGTGCACTAACCGGAGAGTCAAAGCCAGTGCACTAACCAGAGAGTCACAGCCAGTGCACTAACCAGAGAGTCAAAGCCAGTGCACTAACCAGAGAGACAGAGAAAGTGAGAGAAAGTCAAAGCCAGTGTACTATTCAGAGTGTCAAATCCAGTGCACTAACCAGAGAGTCAAAGCCAGTGCACTAACCAGAGAGTCAAAGCCAGTAAACTAACCAGAGCGTCAAAGCCTGGGCACTAACCAGAGAGTCAAAGCCAGTGAACTAACCAGAGAGTCAAAGCCAGTGAACTAACCAGAGAGTCAAAGCCAGTGCACGAACCAGAAAGTCAAAGCCAATGCACAATCCAGAGAGAGTGAAAGACAGTGCAATAACCAAAGCGTCAAAGCCAGTGCACTTACCAGAGAGCCAAAGCCAGTGCACCAACCAGAGAGTCAAAGCCAGTGCACTAACCAGAAATTCAAAACCAGTGCACAATCCAGACAGAGTGAAAGACAGTGCAGTAACCAGAGAGACAGCGAGAGTCAAAGACAATGCAGTAAACAGGGAGAGAGAGAGATAGAGAGTCAAAGCCAGTGCACTAACCAGAGAGTCAAAGCCTGTGCACTAACCAGAGAGTCAAAGCCTGTGCACTGACCAAAGAGTCAAAGCCAGCGAACTAACCAGAGAGTCACAGCCAGTGCACTAACCAGAGAGTCAAAGCCAGTGCACTAACCAGAGAGTCAAAGGCAGTGCACTAACCAGAGAGTCAAAGTCAATGCACTACGCAGAGAGTCAAAGCCATTGCACTAACCAGAGAGACAGAGAAAGTGAAAGACTGTCAAAGCCAGTGCACTAACCAGAGAGTCAAAGCCAGTGCACTAACCAGAGAGTCAAAGCCACTGCACTAACCAGAGAGTCAAAGCCAGTGCACTAACCAGAGAGTCAAAGCCAGTGCACGAACCAGAGTGTCAAAGCCAGTGCACTAACCAGAGAGTCAAATCCCGGGCACTACCCAGAGAGTCAAAGCAAGGGCACTAACCAGAGAGTCAAAGCCAGTGCACTAACCAGAGAGTCAAATCCCGGGCACTAAACAGAGAGTCAAAGCAAGGGCACTAACCAGAGAGTCAAAGCCATTGCACTAACCAGAAAGTCAAAGCCAGTGCACAATCCAGAGAGAGTGAAAGACAGTGCACTAACCAGAGAGACAGCGAGAGTCAAAGACAATGCAGTAACCAGGGAGAGAGAGAGAGTCAAAGCTAGAGCACTAACCACAGTCAAAGCCAGTGCACTAACCAGAGAGTCAAAGCCTGTGCACTGACCAAAGAGTCAAAGCCAGCGAACTAACCAGAGAGTCAAAGCCAGTGCACGAACCAGA
This sequence comes from Isurus oxyrinchus, assembly GCA_026770705.1. Classification (NCBI taxonomy): domain Eukaryota; kingdom Metazoa; phylum Chordata; class Chondrichthyes; order Lamniformes; family Lamnidae; genus Isurus; species Isurus oxyrinchus. Next base: position 1,208,570 of record JANJGN010000057.1, on the reverse strand, counting down.
GAGTCAAAGCCAGTGCACTAACCAGAGAGTGAAAGGCAGTGCACTAACCAGAGAGTCAAAGTCAATGCACCACGCAGAGAGTCAAAGCCATTGCACTAACCAGAGAGACAGAGAAAGTTAAAGAGTGTCAAAGCCAGTGCACTAACCAGAGAGTCAAAGCCAGTGCACTAACCAGAGAGTCAAAGCCAGTGCACTAACCAGAGAGTCAAAGCCAGTGCACTAACCAGATAGTCAAAGCCAGTGCACTAACCAGAGAGTCAAAGCCAGTGCACTAACCAGAGAGTCAAAGCGAGTGCGCAAACCAGATAGTCAAAGCCAGGGCAAAAACCAGAGAGTCAAAGCCCGGGCACTAACCAGAGAGTCAAAGCAAGGGCACTAACCAGAGAGTCAAAGCAAGGGCACTAACCAGAGAGTCAAAGCAAGGGCACCAACCAGAGAGTCAAAGCAAGGGCACTAACCAGAGAGTCAAAACCAGTGCACTAACCAGAGAGTCACAGCCAGTGCACTAACCAGAGAGTCAAAGCCAGTGCACTAACCAGAAAGACAGAGAAAGTGAGAGAAAGTCAAAGCCAGTGCACTATTCAGAGTGTCAAAGCCAGTGCACTAACCAGAGAGTCAAAGCCAGTGCACTAACCAGAGAGTCAAAGCCAGTGCACTAACCAGAGAGTCAAAGCCAGTGCACTAACCAGAGAGTCAAATTCAATGCACTACGCAGAGAGTCAAAGCCATTGCACTAACCAGAGAGACAGAGATTGTGAAAGAGTGTCAAAGCCAGTGCACTAACCAGAGAGTCAAATCCAGTGCACTAACGAGAGAGTCAAAGCCAGTGCACTAACCAGAGAGTCAAAGCCAGTGCACTAACCAGAGAGTCAAAGCCAGTGCACTAACCAGAGAGACAGCGAGAGTCAAAGACAATGCAGTAACCAGGGAGAGAGAGAGAGAGAGAGGCAAAGCCAATGCACTACCCAGAGAGAGTCAAAGCTAGCGCACTAACCAGACTCAAAGCCAGTGCACTAACTAGAGAGTCAAAGCCAGTGCACTAACCAGAGCGTCAAAGCCAGTGCACTAACCAGAGAGTCAAAGCCAGTGCACTAACCAGAGAGTCAAAGCCAGTGCACTAACCAGAGAGTCAAAGCCAGTGCACTAACCAGAGAGTCAAAGCCAGTGCACTAACCAGAGAGTCAAAGCCTGTGCACTGACCAAAGAGTAAAGGCAGCGAACTAAACAGAGAGTCAAAGCCAGTGCACGAACCAGAGAGTCAAAGCCAGTGCACGAACCAGAGAGTCAAAGCCAGTGCAGTAACCAGAGAGTCACATCCAGTGCACTAACCAGATAGTCAAAGGCAGTGCACTAACCAGAGAGACAGAGAAAGTGAGAGAAAGTCAAAGCCAGTGTACTATTCAGAGAGTCAAAGCCAGTGAACTAACCAGAGAGTCAAAGCCAGTGCACTAACCAGAGAGTCAAAGCCAGTGCACTAACCAGAGAGTCAAAGCCAGTGCACTAACCAGAGTGTCAAAGCCACTGCACTAACCAGAGAGTCAAAGCCTGTGCACTGACCAAAGAGTCAAAGCCAGCGAACTAACCAGAGAGTCAAAGCCAGTGCACTAACCAGAGAGTCAAAGCCAGTGCACTAACCAGAGAGTCAAAGCCAGTGCACTAACCAGAGAGTCAAAGTCAATGCACTACGCAGAGAGTCAAAGCCATTGCACTAACCAGAGAGTCAAAGCAAGGGCACTATGCAGAGAGAGTGAAAGACAGTGCACTAACCACAGAGTCAAAGCCTGTGCACTGACCAAAGAGTCAAAGCCAGCGAACTAACCAGAGAGTCAAAGCCAGTGCACTAACCAGAGAGTCAAAGCCAGTGCACTAACCAGAGAGTCAAAGCCCGGGCACTAACCAGAGAGTCAAAGCAAGGGCACTAACCAGAGAGTCAAAGCAAGGGCACTAACCAGAGAGTCAAAGCAAGGGCACTATGCAGAGAGAGTGAAAGACAGTGCACTAACCACAGAGTCAAAGCCAGTGCACTAACCAGAGAGTCAAAGCCAGTGCACTAACCAGAGAGTCAAAGCCAGTGCACTAACCAGAGAGTCAAAGCCAGTGCACTAACCAGAGAGTCAAAGCCTGTGCACAAACCAGAGAGTCAAAGCGAGTGCGCAAACCAGATAGTCAAAGCCAGGGAAAAAAAACAGAGAGTCAAAGCCCGGGCACTAACCAGAGAGTCAAAGCAAGGGCACTAACCAGAGAGTCAAAGCAAGGGCACTAACCAGAGAGTCAAAGCAAGGGCACTAACCAGAGAGTCAAAGCAAGGGCACGATGCAGAGAGGGTGAACGACAGTGCACTAACCAGAGAGACAGCGAGAGTCAAAGACAAAGCAGTAACCAGGGGGAGAGAGAGAGAGAGTCAAAGCCAATGCACTACCCAGAGAGAGTCAAAGCTATTGCACTGACCAGATTCAAAGCCAGTGCACTAACCAGAGAGTCAAAGCCAGTGCACTAACCAGAGAGTCAAAGCCAGTACACTAATCAGAGAGTCAAAACCAGTGCACTAACCAGAGAGTCACAGCCAGTGCACTAACCAGAGAGTCACAGCCAGTGCACTAACCAGAGAGTCAAAGCCAGTGCACTAACCAGAGAGTCAAAGCCAGTGCACTAACCAGAGAGTCAAAGCCAGTGCACTAACCAGAGAGTCAAAGCCAGAGCACTAACCAGACAGTCACATCCAGTGCACTAACCAGTGAGTCAAAGCCAGTGTACTATTCAGAGTGTCAAAGCCAGTGCACTAACCAGAGAGTCAAAGCCAGTGCACTAACGAAAGCGTCAAAGCCAGTGAACTAACCAGAGAGTCAAAGCCAGTGAACTAACCAGAGAGTCAAAGCCAGTGCACGAACCAGAAAGTCAAAGCCAATGCACAATCCAGAGAGAGTGAAAGACAGTGCACTAACCAAAGCGTCAAAGCCAGTGCACTTACCAGAGAGCCAAAGCCAGTGCACCAACCAGAGAGTCAAAGCCAGTGCACTAACCAGAAAGTCAAAACCAGTGCACAATCCAGAGAGAGTGAAAGACAGTGCACTAACCAGAGAGACAGCGAGAGTCAAAGACAATGCAGTAACCAGGGAGAGAGAGAGAGAGAGAGGCAAAGCCAATGCACTACCCAGAGAGAGTCAAAGCTAGCGCACTAACCAGAGTCAAAGCCAGTGCACTAACCAGAGAGTCAAAGCCAGTGCACTAACCAGAGAGTCAAAGCCTGTGCACTAACCAGAGAGTCAAAGCCTGTGCACTGACCAAAGAGTCAAAGCCAGCGAACTAACCAGAGAGTCAAAGCCAGTGCACTAAACAGAGAGTCAAAGCCAGTGCACTAACCAGAGAGTCAAAGGCAGTGCACTAACCAGAGAGTCAAAGTCAATGCACTACGCAGAGAGTCAAAGCCATTGCAGTAACCAGAGAGACAGAGATTGTGAAAGAGTGTCAAAGCCAGTGCACTAACCAGAGAGTCAAAGCCAGTGCACTAACGAGAGAGTCAAAGCCAGTGCACTAACCAGAGAGTCAAAGCCAGTGCACTAACCAGAGAGTCAAAGCCTGTGCACTGACCAAAGAGTCAAAGGCAGCGAACTAAACAGAGAGTCAAAGCCATTGCACGAACCAGAGAGTCAAAGCCAGTGCACTAACCAGAGAGTCAAAGGCAGTGCACTAACCAGAGAGTCAAAGTCAATGCACTAACCAGAGAGTCAAAGCGAGTGCGCAAACCAGATAGTCAAAGACAGGGCAAAAACCAGAGAGTCAAAGCCAGGGCACTAACCAGAGAGTCAAAGCCAGTGCACTAACCAGAGAGTCAAAGCCAGTACACTAACCAGAGAGTCACAGCCAGTGCACTAACCAGAGAGTCAAAGCCAGTGCACTAACCAGAGAGACAGAGAAAGTGAGAGAAAGTCAAAGCCAGTGTACTATCCAGAGTGTCAAAGCCAGTGCACTAACCAGAGCGTCAAAGCCAGTGCACTAACCAGAGCGTCAAAGCCTGGGCACTAACCAGAGAGTCAAAGCCAGTGAACTAACCAGAGAGTCAAAGCCAGTGCACGAACCAGAAAGTCAAAGCCAATGCACAATCCAGAGAGAGTGAAAGACAGTGCACTAACCAGAGAGACAGCGAGAGTCAAAGACAATGCTGTAACCAGGGAGAGAGAGAGAGAGAGAGGCAAAGCCAATGCACAACCCAGAGAGAGTCAAAGCCAGTGCACTAACCAGAGAGTCAAAGCCAGTGCACTAACCAGAGAGTCAAAGGCAGTGCACTAACCAGAGAGTCAAAGTCAATGCACTATGCAGAGAGTCAAAGCCAGTGCACTAACCAGAGAGTCAAAGCCAGTGCACTAACCAGAGAGTCAAAGCCAGTGCACTAACCAGAGAGTCAAAGCCAGTGCACTAACCAGAGAGTCAAAGCCAGTGCACTAACCAGAGAGTCAAAGCCAGTGCACTAACCAGAGAGTCAAAGCCAGTGCACTAACCAGAGCGTCAAAGCCTGGGCACTAACCAGAGAGTCAAAGCCAGTGAACTAACCAGAGAGTCAAAGCCAGTGCACGAACCAGAAAGTCAAAACCAGTGCACAATCCAGAGAGAGTGAAAGACAGTGCACTAACCAGAGAGACAGCGAGAGTCAAAGACAATGCTGTAACCAGGGAGAGAGAGAGAGAGAGAGGCAAAGCCAATGCACAACCCAGAGAGAGTCAAAGCCAGTGCACTAACCAGAGAGTCAAAGCCAGTGCACTAACCAGAGAGTCAAAGGCAGTGCACTAACCAGAGAGTCAAAGTCAATGCACTACGCAGAGAGTCAAAGCCAGTGCACTAACCAGAGAGTCAAAGCCAGTGCACTAACCAGAGAGTCAAAGCCAGTGCACTAACCAGAGAGTCAAAGCCAGTGCACTAACCAGAGAGTCAAAGCCAGTGCACTAACCAGAGAGTCAAAGCCAGTGCACTAACCAGAGAGTCAAAGCCAGTGCACTAACCAGAGAGTCAAAGCCACTGCACTAACCAGAGAGTCAAAGCCTGTGCACTAACCAGAGAGTCAAAGCCTGTGCACTAACCAGAGAGTCAAAGCCATTGCACTAACGAGAGAGACAGAGAAAGTGAAAGAGTGTCAAAGCCAGTGCACTAACCAGAGAGTCAAAGCCAGTGAACTAAACAGAGAGTCTAAGCCAGTGCACTAACCAGAGAGTCAAAGCCAGTGCACTAACCAGAGAGTCAAAGCCTGTGCACTAACCAGAGAGTCAAAGCCTGTGCACTGACCAAAGAGTCAAAGCCAGCGAACTAACCAGAGAGTCAAAGCCAGTGCACTAACCAGAGAGTCAAAGTCAATGCACTACGCAGAGAGTCAAAGCCAGTGCACTAACCAGAGAGTCAAAGCCAGTGCACTAACCAGAGAGTCAAAGCCAGTGCACTAACCAGAGAGTCAAAGCCAGTGCACTAACCAGAGAGTCAAAGCCAGTGCACTAACCAGAGAGTCAAAGCCAGTGCACTAACCAGAGAGTCAAAGCCAGTGCACTAACCAGAGAGTCAAAGCCTGTGCACTAACCAGAGAGTCAAAGCCTGTGCACTAACCAGAGAGTCAAAGCCTGTGCACTAACCAGAGAGTCAAAGCCATTGCACTAACCAGAGAGACAGAGAAAGTGAAAGAGTGTCAAAGCCAGTGCACTAACCAGAGAGTCAAAGCCAGTGAACTAAACAGAGAGTCTAAGCCAGTGCACTAACCAGAGAGTCAAAGCCAGTGCACTAACCAGAGAGTCAAAGCCAGTGCACCAACCAGAGAGTCAAAGCCAGAGCACTAACCAGAGAGTCAAAGCCAGTGCACTAACCAGAGAGTCAAAGCCAGTGCACTAACCAGAGAGCCAAAGCCAGTGCACTAACCAGAGAGTCAAAGCCAGTGCACTAACCAGAGAGTCAAAGCCAGTGCACTACGCAGAGAGTCAAAGCCAGTGCACTAACCAGAGAGTCAAAGCCAGTGCACTAACCAGAGAGTCAAAGCCAGTGCACTAACCAGAGAGTCAAAGCCAGTGCACTAACCAGAGAGTCAAAGCCAGTGCACTAACCAGAGAGTCAAAGCCAGTGCACTAACCAGAGAGTCAAAGCCAGTGCACTAACCAGAGAGTCAAAGCCACTGCACTAACCAGAGAGTCAAAGCCTGTGCACTAACCAGAGAGTCAAAGCCACTGCACTAACCAGAGAGTCAAAGCCTGTGCACTAACCAGAGAGTCAAAGTGAGTGTGCAAACCAGATAGTCAAAGCCAGGGCAAAAACCAGAGAGTCAAAGCCCGGGCACTAACCAGAGAGTCAAAGCAAGGGCACTAACCAGAGAGTCAAAGCAAGGGCACTAACCAGAGAGTCAAAGCAAGGGCACTATGCAGAGAGTGAAAGACAGTGCTCTAACCAGAGAGTCAAAGCCAGTGCACTAACCAGAGTGTCAAAGCCAGTGCACTAACCAGAGAGTCAAAGCCAGTGCACTAACCAGAGAGTCAAAGGCAGTGCACTAACCAGAGAGTCAAAGCCAATGCACTACGCAGAGAGTCAAAGCCATTGCACTAACCAGAGAGACAGAGAAAGTGAAAGAGTGTCAAAGCCAGTGCACTAACCAGAGAGTCAAAGCCAGTGAACTAAACAGAGAGTCTAAGCCAGTGCACTAACCAGAGAGTCAAAGCCAGTGCACTAACCAGAGAGTCAAAGCCAGTGCACTAACCAGAGAGTCAAAGCCTGTGCACTAACCAGAGAGTCAAAGCCTGTGCACTGACCAAAGAGTCAAAGCCAGCGAACTAACCAGAGAGTCAAAGCCAGTGCACTAACCAGAGAGTCAAAGTCAATGCACTACGCAGAGAGTCAAAGCCAGTGCACTAACCAGAGAGTCAAAGCCAGTGCACTAACCAGAGAGTCAAAGCCAGTGCACTAACCAGAGAGTCAAAGCCAGTGCACTAACCAGAGAGTCAAAGCCAGTGCACTAACCAGAGAGTCAAAGCCAGTGCACTAACCAGAGAGTCAAAGCCAGTGCACTAACCAGAGAGTCAAAGCCTGTGCACTAACCAGAGAGTCAAAGCCTGTGCACTAACCAGAGAGTCAAAGCCTGTGCACTAACCAGAGAGTCAAAGCCATTGCACTAACCAGAGAGACAGAGAAAGTGAAAGAGTGTCAAAGCCAGTGCACTAACCAGAGAGTCAAAGCCAGTGAACTAAACAGAGAGTCTAAGCCAGTGCACTAACCAGAGAGTCAAAGCCAGTGCACTAACCAGAGAGTCAAAGCCAGTGCACTAACCAGAGAGTCAAAGCCAGAGCACTAACCAGAGAGTCAAAGCCAGTGCACTAACCAGAGAGTCAAAGCCAGTGCACTAACCAGAGAGCCAAAGCCAGTGCACTAACCAGAGAGTCAAAGCCAGTGCACTAACCAGAGAGTCAAAGCCAGTGCACTACGCAGAGAGTCAAAGCCAGTGCACTAACCAGAGAGTCAAAGCCAGTGCACTAACCAGAGAGTCAAAGCCAGTGCACTAACCAGAGAGTCAAAGCCAGTGCACTAACCAGAGAGTCAAAGCCAGTGCACTAACCAGAGAGTCAAAGCCAGTGCACTAACCAGAGAGTCAAAGCCAGTGCACTAACCAGAGAGTCAAAGCCACTGCACTAACCAGAGAGTCAAAGCCTGTGCACTAACCAGAGAGTCAAAGCCATTGCACTAACCAGAGAGACAGAGAAAGTGAAAGAGTGTCAAAGCCAGTGCACTAACCAGAGAGTCAAAGCCTGTGCACTAACCAGAGAGTCAAAGTGAGTGTGCAAACCAGATAGTCAAAGCCAGGGCAAAAACCAGAGAGTCAAAGCCCGGGCACTAACCAGAGAGTCAAAGCAAGGGCACTAACCAGAGAGTCAAAGCAAGGGCACTAACCAGAGAGTCAAAGCAAGGGCACTATGCAGAGAGTGAAAGACAGTGCTCTAACCAGAGAGTCAAAGCCAGTGCACTAACCAGAGTGTCAAAGCCAGTGCACTAACCAGAGAGTCAAAGCCAGTGCACTAACCAGAGAGTCAAAGGCAGTGCACTAACCAGAGAGTCAAAGCCAATGCACTACGCAGAGAGTCAAAGCCATTGCACTAACCAGAGAGACAGAGAAAGTGAAAGAGTGTCAAAGCCAGTGCACTAACCAGAGAGTCAAAGCCAGTGCACTAACCAGAGAGTCAAAGCCAGTGCACTAACCAGAGAGTCAAAGCCAGTGCACTAACCAGAGAGTCAAAGCCAGTGCACTAACCAGAGAGTCAAAGCCAGTGAACTAACCAGAGAGTCAAAGCCAGTGCACTAACCAGAGAGTCAAAGCCAGTGCACTAACCAGAGAGTCAAATCCAGTGCACTAACCAGAGATTCAAAGCCTGTGCACTAACCAGAGAGTCAAAGCCTGTGCACTAACCAGAGAGTCAAAGCGAGTGCGCAAACCAGAGAGTCCAAGCCAGGGCAAAAACCAAAGAATCAAAGCCCGGGCACTAACCAGAGAGTCAAAGCAAGGGCACTAACCAGAGAGTCAAAGCAAGGGCACTAACCAGAGAGTCAAAGCAAGGGCACTA